>JACVVK020000325.1:540000-804951 GCA_018292915.2 Batillaria attramentaria | reverse complement strand
TTATCGGTTTAAGTATTGTAGAGTTTCATTCTAGTAGGCCATTACTTTTGCTCATTAACATATAGTTAATGTATCCCAGTTCTGCTGTTTTCTCCCAAGGCTCGACTATTCATGTACAAAGACAAAACAAACACTAAAGCAAAACAAAATGGTGCAGCAGAGTATTGGTATGCTGTGTGTTGATGCCTGAGAAGTGACCCAGTTGTACTGTCTCCGAGTGAAGTTCACTTAGGTCAGATTTGAGTGTGTGTTGATATCAATATAAACACATGATGTTGCTGGTTACGTGAAATGAGTGCAAGTGTGTGTAAATATCCACTAAAACTGTACATGGGTGTAGATGGAGTTTGTATTGGAAGCCTATGAATGAATGTATTATTTTTCACGCAGTTGAGCAGTCAGCCAATTGCTGAACGCTGCTTTCTGGATTCCTCTAATGACCAGCCTGTTGAGTGATATTTGTAATATATTTTGATTTGTTTGCTGTTTACTTAACAGTAAAATTCAATAAAACCCATACTGCAACAGTATATGACAGTTGTCTGTGTAGTATTTGATAGCATCTTCATTTGAACAGTTTCTTTGACATTGGCACTAATCAGGTTCACCGAAAACATGTAGCTTTGTCAGCAGCTTCTGAAACTGGCCTTCAGCATGTAACTTCAACTGTAACTCAGTTTTGCAAGTGGCAGAGATTGTTAATGTTTGCCTTTCCAGTGATATGTTGAATTTTTTTTTTTAATACTGTATGTCTTCACATGTTACTGAGCGTGTACGCTTGTTTAGTTTGCTGCAAGACAAATTTCCCTAAACCTAACGGGAAATCGGAGATGTATACTGATTCCAGGCAGATTTGACCTTGTTGTCCTCTGAATCTAGTTTGGTCAGGCTGGATGGTTCTGTGGACTACAAGAAGAAATTAATTTGTGTGAAAACAGCAAGTAATTCACACCCATACTTCATATTTTAAAACCCAGCTTTTAGATCATGAAGAAAGTGGCACGAGCAAAAACAACAACAACAACAACAACAAAAGTCCCAGTCAAGTGAACTTTTCCATTCAAATCTAGGTGCAACTACTTCCAATAGCTTGACAGTTGGCGTTAAATTTTAGATGCTTAGAATGTGTTCGTTTGAATTTAGTGTTTGAACAGGTAGCCTGAATTAGTTAATATTTGTATATAATGTTTGTGTAATTAAAAACTTGAATACTTAGACCCACAACGGTCTCAGACCACAACAGACGAAACAAATTTACCTGTGCTTAGAACGGTTTGGCTGAAAAGTTCCTCGGGGAGAAACGTTTTCAGCTCAATATTTGTGAATACATGTACAGTTGTTATGTCTGGTGTCCACTAAGTGTGTTTGGAGTCTTTTGGTTTCCTGAGGTTTTACCATCGTGTTGGCATTCATTTCGGTTTTGATTCAAAAAGAATTGGAACCGATTTTTCCAATGCAGTCCTTACTGTTGGAGCCATGTCAGATTATTACAGTTGTTTCAGATTATCATGATGCATTTAAAGAGAATCATAGTGATGTCTTTGTCTGTCATTTTCCTTCTTCTTGTTGAAGGCGATCGGCTTTCGTTTTTGTCGGAAATTCAACTGTGGGAAGAAGTTTTTTTGGGTTTAACGGTTTATTTACACAATACTTCAGAGAGTGCTTGTTAGTTTTCGTGTTAACTGTTGTACATTTTATCACGTGGACATGTTCCATTTGAGTGCAACTTTATGCACGTACCTTGTATGGTTAATTTGTTCTAAATTTGTAAATACATTTGTTACAGTAAGTCCTATTTTGCTTTCTTCTGGCAGAGTGAGTTAGTTAAAAGTTGCTTGCACAATGCATATACAGTATGTCATTTTTCCCTTACAAAGTTCTGCTTTGTGTGTTCCTATCACTTGTAAATGATTAAAAACTAGCAGAAATGTGTGCCGCTATTGATACAGCGCTCCAATTTAACCATCTGTGTGCTACGGCACTAATTAAAGTGAAAATTACACTGTAAGGTGAGTGCAGTGTACTCGTGTGTGTGTGTGTGTGTGTGTGTGAGAGAGGGAGAGAGAGACGTTTATTGAGTAGACTTGCGTGTCCATTTCAAGAACTGACAATATAAAAAGTTGGGCGAATTAGACAAAATGCAGGGATATTATCCAGGGTAAAACTGTTCGGTAAATCAAGCTGACAACAACCATTTGCCAAACACCATCAGTTTAACCTAGATAAGGGCTTATAGAACAAGTAGTTTACATTCGCATACGGCAGTGCTTGCTTAGTTGAGTCTCTGGCACAGAAAACTTTGTGTGTGTGAGAGAGAGAGAGACCGATAGCGAGTACTGGTATACACAGACTTCTTCAATGGAAGCTTGGTTTTGGAGGGTTTTCTGGGGTCCCCCCTCCCTTCCGCCCCACTCCCCTCCCTTCCCCCCATTGCAAATCGTAAATATGATCATCCTCATTGTAACCACACAAAATGTGATACAATAAAGTCTTTATTGATCATCACTTCATGAGCACAGGAAAAATAGATATAACAATTTGTCCATACAGCAGACAGCACAGACTAATGTATCTGTCAGTAACTTGCCTACATTGACACCCTGACCATCACCTTGCAGGTACATGTACTGCAATTCCGACATTCTCAAACGACCGATTGTACAGGACTTCAAGGAAAGGGAAAAGTTGGACAAGATTTTAAAAAAAACAGCATTTTCTGTACTTTCACAAGCTGTTAATCATCCTCGTCTTAAAAAAAAAAAAAAAAAAAAAAACAGATGCTGAACTTCGAAGCAGTCACAGTCTAACAGGCTATGTAAGTACGGAGAATGCAGAAAAGGTTGACGTGCAGAGTAATCACCAAATTGCATAAACTGGTACCTGAAGAAAGTCTAGTGATATAAGAATTCAGTATCTGATGTGTGTAAGAAAATTTTAATACATGCAATTTTAGTGAACAGACTGCTTGTGATGAAGATGAGAGCAATTTGGATGACTGTAAGAACACACAACTACATGAATGACAAACCAGTGAAAGATGTGTAAACCCTGGAGCTTGTGTCCTGGTGACATGCAATACTTTGATTCACAATGTTTATGAATGCACCTAGAAACATACGTAGGATGCACACGTACCAGGTGTTCACTGAACTATGTCATCGTAAATTTTGTTTAGCTTTTATTCCTGGAAAATGAATGTCACACCAGTGACGAGGGAATTTTCCGAAGGTAAGGGTGTACTTGGAGGGAGGGGGGGGGGGGGGGGGGCAGGGAGCATAAAAAGTGTACACATGCAGAGGCCAACCATATCAGAGAGGGGAGGGAGGATTCAGAGGACAGCAAGACAGCCTCACATTGCCCCTACAAATCCAGGATAACCTTTACACCTTTTGCTGTCTTAAAACGCGAACCCCCCCCCCCCACCCCCCCCCTCTCCACCTCCTTCCCCTTCCCCAACAGATCCCACATTTCAAGGTGGTTTACCTCACCCATCTCTCCAGCTGTTCCATCTTCAGAACATAGCGGTGTGCTGCTGCCCTCGACCCCGCCCCCCCCCCCCCCCAAAAAAAATGTAAGATATACAAAAAGACATGAATAGTGGAGCTGGCATTTACAAATAAACAAAGCGGGGGGAGGGGGGGGGGGGACGGCCGAAAAATGAAGCAGAAGAAATGCAATCAAATGAAAGCAAAAGCAGGGATTGATTCTGTGATACTCTTCGCCTTGGCGACACACGGATGGGAACAGAAGAGGAGACAGTCATTTGCTCGCTGGCATAACATCCTCTTTTTTTTCTTTAAAAAATTTTTTTTTTTTAAACCAACATAATGGTGACATCAAAGACAACAAACAAGGAAATAAGTCAGAAATTTTGGCTCCCAACCAGGAATTAAACTCAAGCCCCAAGTTTTGAAAGCCCAACAATCTATACAGTGCACCAGCTTGGTTAACCCCAGTTCCAGAGGGTGCAGTCAAAATAGGTGCCAGTGTTTCTGGTGCTACCTCGCTTCAAACGTTTTGATGACAATTGTTCTCACATAAAGCCATACGTTTGCTGGTGGGTGTTTTGGAGTTTAACGTCCTTTTCCACCACATATGGGTGACACCAAAGACAGGGCAACCAGAAAAAGGCCAGCACATATATTTGGCCCCAGCCGGGATTCGAACTCACGACCCAAGCATTGAAAGTCCAATGCTCTACCATCCGGCTATCTCGGCTCCCCCGTATGTTAGAAATGTGAGCGTGCACACATCTTGGCAATGTAGTAACACGTAAGTTGAAGCTGTCTGGTTGATGAAACTCCCCTTTCTCAATTTCATACTGACAGATGGAAGTCCACTGGAAACACTCACTGTTACTCAAATCTGAAAACAAAAACACTCAGTGCCAGTGTTTGGAAACACTCTGTCCAGACAAAGCTACTTTTGAAAGGCGGGTAGCACTGGAAACACCTGCATCCCTTTTGATTACACCCCGTGAGCTTTCCTCAAAAATGGGAGAAGAAAAAACGGAATTAACCAAAGAAGCAAATGAAAATGCACACAAGTCCACTGACTTTAATCCATAACATTTTACAGATTATTTTCTTCATTTTTTTTACAATGTATCATATATTATTGCAATTCATATTGTTTGCATGTGGGTCTGTACATTAATCACGTACACCGAGACGAGATGCTGGAGTGGAGTCCACGCGGTCAACAGATAAAGTGGAAAAAGTAAAACATTTAGTCTCAACTCTATGCAAGATTACTGTACAGACGAACCGCAAGCACCACGCTCCCGAGTGATACTATACAAAGGTTTGCGGATTGGTGGGGAGTGAATTCCTTTTTCTAAAACAAAATTTTAAAAAACTACACATACATAATAATAATGATAATAATAATAATAATGCTTGCATTAATATAAGCGCTTTATCCCAATTATTTGGCTCAAATCGCCGCCAGCTAAACCCAGCACGCACGCTCATGTGAATCACAAGCATTCTCTCAGCCATGAGACATGAACACATCACATTCATGTGTTGCGAAGGGCCAGCTCAGCAATTAAAGTCACGGACTTTTAGAATTGCTATTTCTTTATTTTATTTTGTGGGCTGAACATTTCCAAAGCAGAAGGGGAGGAAGCCAGAGTACCCGGAGAGGATCCCCAACAGTCGGCCCGAATAAACAGTGCCACATACGAAAAAGAAAACTTCTTTGCCGGGAGTGGGACTCGAACCTGACCTCTCCTACTGGTGACGAAGGTCCGCCTACATGAACCATTGGACAAATCTGGAAATGTTCAAGTTTCTGTGCTGGAGAGAAGACAAATACTGGTGACTGCTGAGCAAGGGAATACATGTCCCACGTAACTTACGATACAAACTGTTTTAAAAAGGCTTCAAAATTTGCAGTTGTGGTGAAGAGAGAAAAACAGCTCTCTCTCCTTTCACCATGTCCGGTACAGTCTACAGACACTACTTGCAACTGCGATCTTCACATTAAAAAAAATTTAAAAAACATATATCACGGATACAATATCCAACATTACATACATACGCCACTTCCACCACAATTTACCTCATTTCTGTTGGACACCAGCGGAAAGACAAGGATAAACAAATGCCAAAAGACATACATATTTCACCGCATGTTTCTGGTCAGGAAAAGCAGGCAGTTTTCTCCCTTTTACGCGACAGTCTTGTCTTTGCAAGTAAGAAATATGAAATTTTCGCAGCAAATCACGAAGATGAGTATACTGTACAAATGTGTTCTCCACACTACCAATGCAACATCACCCATACACGACATCCTCTCTTCTAGCTCAGTGTTACACAGATCTCACTCAAAAAAAAATAATGTCTCTGCTTGTCTTAAGCTACTGCTTTATCCATGGGCGACGCTCTCAAACTCTGAACTAACAAAAGCTCCAGACTCAATGCCTTTTTTTAAAGAGTGATTTTCAAGGCATTTGACATCCTCTCTTGGCATCTGCTATTTGACCTTGGTTGCTGCTATTTGACCTTAAAAAAACACACACACACAAAACAAACAAACACACAAAACACACTAAAACCAACAAAACCAGCAAAGAAAAAGAAAAAGAAAATTCTGTTCTGTCAGGGTGATTATTGAACAAACAAACTTCAGTCGCCCAAATGGAAGAGGGCCATCCATGTTCGACTTACCCCACCACCACCACCCCCCCCCCCCCCCCCCCCACACATCACTGTGCAACATGCCAGACCGCTTGTATTTCGAGCGTGTCCTCAGAAGACAACGTCAGTGGCAATTCTTGACACGCACGCCCTGAGCCACCAGTACTTGGACCGCACGCGTTCAGCAGCTGTACACTTCTGCAGCAACCAACCGCTCACCTTCTATACCAGGAGTACCACTTGTTGATCCCGAAAATCTGTTTCTTGTGGAAGTCCGTTGTCATCAGGCTTACAATTCCTCTCTCTTTAAAACTACACTAAAAATGGCAAAGCCTTTCTGGCTCACATGTGACCTTCACCTTTGAGGACTCTGAGTAAGGTCATCAAAAAATGTATGCACAAATGCCCTTCATACCAGCTGATGTTTGTGGTTGCTAAATAAATGAGAGATCACAACTAATGACCTTGTGACCTTGACCACAAGGAGAGGTCATTCAAAATGGTATGCTCAGGAAGAGCTTTTCGCCAACTACCAATTTGCCCAGTCTGGTGTTTCTGTGTTAGTAGTCCCTGAGGAAAAGCCAGTGCTGAAGTTTATCGTGGACAGACAGACGACGGAGCACAATAACACAGACCCATACCTCCAGTAACATACATTCCTCCACAGATCCATCGATTCACTGTGTGACGAGCGGGAGTCAAAAACCATTCAGCTACACAATTCTCATTGTAAATATGGAGGGAAATGACCAAGTTATAGGACATTATTGCTAAGTGACTGTGCTTAAGTTGTGAAGAGTTCGTGCGACGGTATTTTTTCTGACATTAATGAGTACATGCAGCGAACTCTGAAAGTTCACCCAAAAAAAACCCTGGCAAAGCGCCTCTGTTATTGTTGTTTTCATACAAGTACACACAGCAAACTTTAAAAGTCTGTAGAAAAAAGTGAAAAAAATGAAGTGATATTGTTAAGCCTTGTTCATACATACACTCCTGTCACTGTTACGCCTCTTCGCTACAAGTACATGCTGCAAATCTTAAAAGCCGAATAATTTTTTTTTTTTTTTTAAGTTAAAAAGTTCTGCAACACCTCTGATACTGTTTAGCCTCTTTCATACAGGTACACGCGGATAACTTAGAAAGCGGATGGAAAAATGTTGCATGACGTTTCTGTTAAGCCCCTTTTTATAACCAGTCAGGCAGCCTACGCTTGGTCTCAAAGGACAAACAAGAAATGGCAACGAAATTCAATCAGATTCAATCAGATCTGAATGCAATGAAACTCCGAACAATGCGTGTATGTTCCAAGTGCATTGAAACACACTTGTGCCATTCGTTTCAAACTAATCAAAGGAGAACCAGTTAGGCATTCCTTGCAGAGATTTGTACACTCCAGTGACATTTTGCAGACCATCAAATCGGACAACACAAATTTCAAGTTAGGTTCTTGGGCCCGTATGTAAAGCTCGAGGTTAATTTATCCCACGGTTACGGGCCTAACACAGTCTAGGACAAAAGAAACCCCAAAACAAAATTAAATAAAAAAGGACGCGAAAAAAGGAAGACAAATATCCTTCTGTATCACCATAGGCACCTTGCTGGAATGGACCCGCTGCCTGATTTGATTTAAAACAAACAAACAAAAAACAAAACAGAAATTTTAACCCTAGAGCTAGTTTAGTTCGAGGTTAGACTCTAACCCAGGGCTAAACTCCCTAACCCCGACTTTTACATGCGGGCCCAGATAACCTGGTCCATTACTAAATTACAGAACCACATCAGAACCACTGATGATTAAAAGACTAAAAACTTGGCACAAAGGTGCAGTCCTTAATGTGCATTTAGCATACCACAGTGCTGGAATAAAAGTGGTTGTCAACTGTGTGGAACCTGTGTTCTCGCAAGATGATGCATAACAAAATCCAACCACATTTGCATTGTGTTTATGTACATGGAAATATATAATGTGCTTTTCCACTATATACAACCGTCTGACCTTGGTCTGTGAGATCAGAACATGCAGTGAAGTTTACCCACGCTTGCTGCTTTCTCTTAACCGTCGCTGTTCATCAGGCCACAATATTCACGCCATACATTGTGGGTGTCGACACACCCATTCATTACGTAACCCTGAAGCAGCTAGCACCATGGTTAACTACACACCTATGCCTTTACCTAGCAAGTCACAATTAAGAACTTCACTCTATCAAAATGAACACAAACTGTTCAGCTGTCGGTCTCCATATGTGAAAGACGGGGAGGTGAAGGTTCCAGTATCTTTTTAATTCCCCTTAAAAAAGATACCAAGGATATGCAAGGGGATTTAGTTTAGCGGTTAAGGTATCTGCCTTCGGATCCTGAGCTGCCTGCTTCAAATCCCTGGTAGGCAGGAGTCTGGATGGATTTTTTCCTTTCCAAGTAGAGTCAAAATCCCGTGCAGACTCGTTTCCAGTGCCTGTCCCGCCCTCGTGTACACACGTACGCACAAATATATCAAGTGTGCACACCAAATATCCCACGTCCATCTTTCGAAAAAGAGTAGGCTGTGGCCGGTGGCGTGGAAAACAGAAATACTGTCGCACGCACCAGAGTGAATAGCAGGGTGAAGTTTTCACAAAAAGCACTGCTTAGCGGCAGCAGGCTTTCACTGTTTCATCCTCCAGTCCTGCAGCGCCATGAGCAGAAGAGATGGATATGTGGGACTTCTACCTTACACCAATCCCTCCCCCCTTTCACATCACGCTCCGATCCTCAGCAGGCTACGCTGGCAGTACACACGCCTCACAATGAGAAATGCCCTCCGACCACCCTACAAGTCTTACATGCTACGAATGGCACACGTTCAATAAACACCAAACTTCCCTTTAACTGAAACATCCTATGCCATTGCTGGAGCCTGCCACAGAAGAACCTCAAGACGTTCACAGAAATATAAATAACTGCGTGAAAAATGTAGCAATGTCACTAGACCAGTAAAGACGCCGTAACTAAGTACACGTGTATTACTAAATACACGTATTTGACACAAAGTGACTGCGTCACTGGTGCTGCATAAATCAATGCACTGTACTGAGGAAAAAAAATACAAAATTTTTTCAAACCCTGGCACCATAAACACAAAACGTAAGGAAAAACAAGACGAATACAATGTGATAATGATAATACAATGTATTAATAAAAATAATTATAAAAAAAAAAAATAGATGGACACTTTTACAGCGCATATCCTCTATGAGCTTCATCAGTCACAAGAATACATAACACAACATAAAAGTGAACCTATTTCACCTACAAAGTGGCTCTTGGGACAAAGGCACAGAAGTGAATTTGAATAAGGAAACAGAAATATTGCACAGATTATGTTCAATTTTTACCTAGAGTATTTTGCTGAGAGACACCAATGACAGACGTGAGCAATGACAGACGTGAGAAGAAATGTACACGCGATTCAACGGACGCACAGCCAACCAAAAGTATATTTACATGTGTTCAAAACAGAGAGCAAGCCAGCATTTCTTTGGACCAAAAAAAAAAAAAATTCCAAAAAACAAACAAATTTTTTTTTTAAAACTTTAAGAGAACACAGAACAGCAAAACAAGTTCCAACTGATCAATACTAAAGCAATAACAACAAAGATAATCATAAAGATAATCACAATACAGTGACAGACAGTTGTGGTGATGATGTCGAATCTCTCGACAACTGTGTCTTAGGAAAAAATGTTTAAATAGGACCCCCCAAAAAATGCAAAAAAAAAAATAAAATAAAACCAACGCAATTAAATCAATACATGTATAAAACAGCCTAGCGGTCACCTGGTAAATGTATCTACCGGGTAAGCACCATCGATTTAACAAGCACTAAGGTGCTTTCACCGTTGGACCGACGAAATACTTGTAAAAGGAGATAAGTGGCAAGGTCTCTGTTACCAGTAACACGTTATAACCAAATGAAAAAAAAAAAAATCAAACCAAACACATACTGTACATCTACAATGTGGACCGTGGGGTTGAAAACTCAACTATGATGATGATGATGATCTGCCCATCTGTGCAAGTTTTGCACCGAACCACAATTCTGCTGACTTGGCACATTCGGCTTTTGTAAACTGAAGGTCGATTGTGTAGCATCAAACAAGACAGCCCCAGGAGTGCAAAATGCAAAACGACAAAAATGACGGGGTAAATATATAAATTGGTCTGCATGTTAAGGTTTCTAAAACAGCCAAATCTGCCACAAAAACTACTTGCACTGGAAAAAAAAAAAAAGCCAGTGTCCTCAGTTTCTTTTTTTTTTTTTTTTTTTTTTGGCTGAGGTTGTCTAGACTTGCATGAAACTGTGAAACACTGTCAATAGGAAAGGGAACATGGTATATGTGCCACAGAGCACACGATCCACAACTGCATATTTTTTCAGTTTTATTGTTGACAGCCGCAGGAGTACAAAATGCCCCCCCCCCCCCCCCCCAAAAAAGGGTGTTAAAAATGGTCTGAACTTGTGGGTCTCTAAAACAGCCATTAAGCCTGACAGTGAGAAAAAGTGAAATATCCAGTTTTCCCCGTTTCACTTTTTTGTTAAGGTTGTCTAGCCTCACACAAAATGTGAAACACTGCAGCATTCCCGATTACACGCAGGTGTGCGTATCTGTACGCACGAAAACTCTTCAACTGACACACAAATCTGAGAACAGCGCATCACAGTGGGCGCACGTTTTCGGTCTTGCCTTGACAAACAGTATTTTTCCAACTCTCTCCCAGAAACCCCGATGAACAAAAAGTGATCGGTAACTAGCGGCGCACGCTTGCAGCTTCGCATTTCCGCTGAGCCATTGTGCGTAACAGACAGAATCTGAAGTATGGACCCTCCAAGTTTACAAAAGGACCCTCAGATCCGTAGACACTGCGTACATTGCTCCTGAAGATTCTGTACTTGGTTCTCAGAGAAAGCTTCCTGGATATATACAGTGTATATATATATATATATATATATATATATATATATATATATATATATATATATATATATACAGTACAACTTCTTTTGGGCGACCACCCCTCTGGCCAGATAAGAGTGGTCTTAAAAGAGAGGTGGTCACCCAAAAGAAGCTT
The DNA here is from genome assembly GCA_018292915.2 of Batillaria attramentaria. Lineage (NCBI taxonomy): Eukaryota > Metazoa > Mollusca > Gastropoda > Batillariidae > Batillaria > Batillaria attramentaria. The sequence goes on along the minus strand of JACVVK020000325.1, from coordinate 793,699 downwards.
CAGACAGTGAAGAAGTGCAACCCAGTATGATTGTAACATTGGTCTGCACAGGCAGGTGGTCTCCCAAAGGGGTGGCCACCCAAAAGAGGTTCTACTGTATATATATATATGATGCTGGTTGGACGCTGCAGCCCTCGTGGGTATCGCCGCATGCTCACCTGATGAGGGTCCCACTGACCCGAAACCATGGTCGTGAGCGGCTAAAATCACCAATTCATATGGCCGTGGTTGTACCGACCATTTTCCTCCCGGTGGGAGGGGAATGGGGGCCCTATGAATGGTGAGATACCCTTAGATCTGTTAGACGTTTCAGCGGTAGGATGGTAGGTTCCCCCCCCCCCCTCCAATGTGGCTTGTAGCCAATACAGGGCAAGGCGGACTTGTCCGATGGCATACAAAGCACACATCTCCTAGATCTAGGGAGCGCTCTCAGCTTTACTTACCTCCCCTATATATATATATATATATGTGTGTGTGTGTGTGCGTGTGCGTGTGTGTGTGTGCGTGTGTGTGTGTGCGTGCATAAATACAATGCAATAACCCTGGTCTTGTGGACTTTTGGTCTGATGCTGAAAAAGTCCAAGAGGTAGTCCAGAATATTCAGGGGTCAGCACCGCCAGCTTAGGACTAAAATCTTATTTGCGCATGGCATCTGAATTAACAAGTTAATTGGTTATTTAGAGCTTAACGCCGCACAAGCAACAAAGACTATTCCGCGGCTAAATCTTCTTTAACAGGTTTCCTTGCGTTGAAGCAGGTTTTTTTCACACTTTCGTAGGATCTGTGTCTATCCTTTATCATTTCTACTCAGTCGTGTTGTGTGTGTGTCTGCTCTTTTACTTTTTTAGTTGTTTTCTACGTAGTGTACACTGAGTGAATGTTGGGGTTTTTTTGTTGTTTTTTTTTAACTTCGGCTTTAGAATGTAAGGCACCCAGAGCTTGTTCCCCGGGTACAGGCGCCCTACGAACATTATTATTATTATTATTATCTTACCCCCCTGAGCGGGCACACTAGGGGTGCAGTGGGGAGGCTGTTGCCACACATCCGAGACTCACTCACTCCATGGGTGAGACTTTGGGTTGCTTCCCTATTTAACATCACATGACATGGACAATCATGATCCTTCACTGTGCACACAAGTTTTCAGTCCGTCCAAAGAGGTTTCACAGATCTACAGCATCATTTCATACACCGCATGCAACACAGGTGCATACGTACAAAGAGGCAGTAGCTGACAGCTGAACCTAAAGGGGCGTGACAAGGCCCCCATGAAGTGAACGAATACTGGAACAGACTCCAGGCTGGGGAATTGCTGAGGAAAAAGAAAACTGAAACCTAGGCCGGTGTGAAGAGGCAGCGCCCTGCTTGGGGGGGGGGGGGGGGGGGGGCAATGCCCAACTAAAGCAAACAATCACATTCAGGCTGGGCAATTGATGATGGCAAAAAAGACTGAAACCTAGACCGGGGCGCACAGGCAACGCCCTGCTGGGGGACCACGGAGGCAATGCAACCACTTTAAGAAACCAAACTGTAGCATTTTTAAAGGCATACGGTAGCCTCTCTTGGCACCAAAAAGTAAAATACTGACATTCAAGCTTTCAAAAATGAAGTTAGACTGTCCCATATGGTATTTGTGTCCACATATGACAGTGTGCAATCTTTTTTCCCCTTCCTTTCCTTTGGCTGAAACTTTGATTTTTTTGGCTGAAAGAATAGTAAATTTGGCTGAAAATTGCCATATGACTGAAGATTCCCCCAGCCTGAGCATTTATAAAGGCATTTAGTAACCTCTCCTGGCACTCAAAAGCGAAATACTGCCCTGACATTGACATGTCTTAAAAAAACAAAATGAAGTTAGACTGTCCATATGGTATTACATATATCATGATAGTGTGTGTGCACCCTTTCTTTCTCCTTCCTTTCCTTTGGCTGAAACTCGGATCTTTTGGCTGAAAGGGTAGATTATCTGGCTGAAAACTGCCAAATGAAGTCCCCAGCCTGGACTCAGAAACAACACCGCAAGACGGGGTGGAACACTTATGGGCTTTTCCAAGCACATAGATACCTTTTTGAACTGAACTCAATTGAACCGTCCACTCACTCTTCCCCTGTGTGTCACTAGGCACTATGCAGTGTTCCCTCATTCTGCGAATGCTTCGGTTGCAGTCTACTTCACTTCAGTCGACCTCTGACTTGCATCGCTCATTCTGTTCCCTTGATCAGAATCCCCCCCTCCCCCCCCACCCCCCAAACTACTTTATCTTGGATCTGTCCATGTATCTGTTTTGACACGGCAATCAGCAGCGAAACAGACTTGGTACTTTAGGCAGTCATCGTAGAAGTTCGTTTGCATACAGTTCATTTTCTAGTGACGTCGGCTTCAACCTGAGTCAGCATTTTTTACAGACATTTTCTTCGGTCGCACAATGCCTGAAACTGCGCTGGGGTTGTTTCAAGATGCTACGTAGACTTGGGTCGGATTTCTTCTGAAGGCGTAACAACACAAATCAAGCGTAGGGTAAAGTGCAGTGTTGTTTGAAGTACCACACTTGGCAAGTGAGCTAGTTTTTAATTTTTTTTTTTTTTCACGAAAAAACGTGATGTTTGTATTTGTAGGGCAAGGTGTATGCCAGGGGGTTGCAACAGGAGGCAAACTTTGACTGTCTGCACACATGGCAAACACAGGTGACGCGAGCGGATTTGAGTGAAGTGGCTTTCTGGCTTAAACAGAAAGTCGACTCGCATTACTCCAATGATGCGTGAGCGGAAAAGAGACACTCAAATATTTTTTCTTAATTCCTGTCAGGTCCGTGCCCCTAAACGGTCTGTGCATGGTAATTTTTGTCTCTACATTGCAGCATTTTTAGGGGTGACGATGATGTGTGAGGCTGATAGGAATTATATACAGCATTTTGCAGCCTCGTACATTTGTGGGATTTATCCTGAAAAGACACTCTCGCAGACCTGCCTACCAACCAAACATGACATGAGTAGTGCCAAAAACCAAACGAGTAGTTTCCTGGCCAAATGAGTAGTCCTAACGTATCCCAACCGAAATGTGCCAGCTTGTTGCTTAAGCTACAAATCAACTATTCTATTCTTTGGCTTGTTTGATTCGACTGGTTACAGTGTACTACCATAGTATCTCAGTTGTTTTTTTTTGTTTTTGTTTTTTGTTCTAGCCAAATTTCTTTCTACCGGGTATTTATACATTGTTAAACTTTGAATGAGGCTCGTTCAAAAAGCTGGATCGGCACGAGCAAAAGTTCAGTTCGGACTTGACGCTAACCGCTAAATAACGTAGATTTAGGGGGAAAAAAGTGTAGTGGAGCAATTAAATGTGTAGTTGCGTAGTAAGCCCAAAATTACTTAGTTTTCTATGGTCAACGTGTAGTGTAGGCAGGTCTGCTCTCAGTTCCACATTATTTCTTGCCACAAAACAGCCAGTAACTATGTCTCTGTACAATGATTCAGTACATGTCCTGCGAAACTTGAATACAACTGGACAGTGTGGGTTCCACATTTCTACCCTCATCTAAAACAAAATTGGACTGCAAACAAACAACAAAACAAAACAACCAAATATGGATTTGATACACACTTGGGTGTAGATCTGTTCAGCAATCATGGCTGAACTACTACAGTTACACTTGCATCGTGATTTTGACTAAATCACCGACTTATTAACTCAAGACAGTCAGTTGCTGATTTTGCGTGTGGTAAGCCACAACAATTTTCTGTTTTAGGGAGGCTGTGAGAAGTGTGCTCTTCAAACTTCTTGCCGAAAAGTTTGAACACTTAGCGCACAAAACCACACCCACACCAGCCCCCCCCCCCCCCCCACACACACACACACCTGCCCCCCACACCCACATACCAACCCCCTCTCCACCACAAATCAACCTACTTATAAAAGAATCTACAGACTAAGTGTAAGCGTTTATCTGAACACATGCTTTTGTCATTTAGTGCTACCTCACAACTATGTCTCATAGAGTGCAAATCTGGCATCACTTAAACAGATGAAACACCTGCTTCCCTTAATGGGGAAAAACAGGTGGGATGAATGTGGGACAGTTTCTAAAGAAACGTCATTCAAATCTGCAAATTTTGATGGTCCAACAATGGTGCAACACAGTCCACAAGTTCATGTGGTGGTGGTGGTGGTGGAGGAGGAATTTTGGCGCAACTCTATTTTGAGAACAGTGTCTGAGAAGTGTGCAAAGAACATCATCGCGTGCTATTTTTAAACCTCGCTGGTAGGCACAGACAACTTGAGAGCTGCACGTGGTCTGATATGCGGTTAGCCCAAGTAACACACAAGTGCATCCCCAATATCATAGACTGTCAAACCGTCCTTGCCTTTACACGATATTTTAAGTCCCGTTATGCCAAATTCCTCGACGACATCGAAATGCGGCCATTAACGCCAGCGTTCACTGTCGGCACACAGCCATGTCACTGCGGAGGTGCAGCATTTGGCAGGGGTCCTTTCAAGGGGTTGAACTCCGTGTATTTGTCCAAGCCCTCCGTTTCCACGATAATCTTGATGAACATCGTGTTGTCCTTCAGATAACCGAACTGCTGGTTGGTCAGTTTGGCAAGCGGAATGAACACGGGGCAACCGCTAGCGATGTTCATCTCCGTCGTCGGCCGTTTAAACGAGGAGCTGGTGGGGTCGGGTCGGAACGCGTCGATGACGTGCTCGCGGTACTTCTGGTCGATGAGCATCAGCGTCACCTTCTGTTGGAACGGCCATGGTAGGAGGCTGTCGTAATGGCCCCTCATGAGGACGAAGAACAGCGAGAGGTGAGAGTTCTTTCCCATTCCGTCCCCGTTAGGATAAATCCTCGCGCACATCTTGTACCCGACAACACCCGTGTAAAACGCTGGTGAGTAAATGCTGGTCACCTTCCCGCTGACCGCGTCCCTCCGTTTGCGGTCAAAGTCCGAGATTTTCCACAGAAGCGTTCCATCATAGCGAGCAAACTCAAGGGCCTGCATGCGCACCTCGTGCTCAGCGATGGACGCATCTTTCAGAGCGATGGTACGCTCCAGCGACCGCACCTGTCCTGTGAGCTGCTCGACAGATGTGGTCAGTTGTTGTATCCGCAGGCGGTCTGCATGCGCCCGCGTCTCCATCTGCTCCAAGGACCGCAGCAGCTGCTCGATTTCACGGTGCAACACCGGCATCACCTGTCACAGATAACATCACACCTGATATACCCAGCGTGATCACAAACTTTTTTTTCTTCTTTTTTTTAACCAGCCACTGTAGAAGTGGTTAGCACACAAAGCACACAGATTATCAGCGTATTTTCCCACATCATAATCATCTTAAACTCCCTTGGAGTTGCAAAAGCGGCTGCAGAACAAGACTGATCTGGACCGCGAACAAGATTATTTCACGCGCTTTCTTTGTTTCTTCCGTCAACTTTATATCAGATCTCCGCTTTAAAAAAATTATTTCCAACACAAACTCTTATTTATTAGAACTTTTTAAGCACTCTGAAAGTGTACTGACCTGTAAAGATTGATTGCTAAGTACTCTGAACACCTTAGAAAAGGATCTCAAAAGCTAAGACTATTAAGTGCATTTAAGGTGCATGCGAACCCCATCTCTGCGCCATCCCTTTCACATAAATGATAATTCATTTCCAGTACATTTTCTCTCATTCTTTGGCCAACAGTGAAAAAAAAAAGCAAAAAAACCCCACTCACCTGGTCCATCATATTCACCCTGTCAACCGTGTCCGTCACCTGCTGGCGAAGCAAGTCACCCTGCGACAGCTCCTCGATTTGCCGCGACAGCTCTGTCGTTTTCTGCTCCAGTCCGTTGATGGCCGTGACGATGCTGTCGAGGCTGGAGGGTGTTGCCACGGAGACCGGGAGGGACTGGACACGCTGCTCCAGCTGCAGCATTTGATCCATGAGCCAGGCCGTGTGTTCGGCCAGGTTTATGGTGAGGTGCTCGTGGAATATGTCCATTGTCAACTGAAAAGACAAGATGGGATGATGAACTTGCTGAACCCATGATTGAGAAATCTGGTGGTACGTGTACACACTCCGAGCTCTCAGTCACTAAAATGTAAATGAAATAGGAACAATAATGCAGGACTTAAAATGGTTCACGGTCCAAAAGGAGGAAAAAAGATCCATAATTAAGTGCGTTCACTGATTTAGTGACGATGTGGCAGAGCCATGAGCGTGCTTCTACAAAGCAGATGTGTGTCTGAGGTCATGCTCCCCTGGCATTTTTTTTTTTTTTTTTTCAAAAATAAGACTAAAATTTGTGCAATTTTGGCATCACTTTAAGACAGTGCTTCAGGGGAGCAAACTTTTTTTTTTTTTTTTTTGGAGACAATTCTTTATTACACACCTGGCATAAATCCCTGGCATAAAATTATTCACCCCGTCACACTACACGCAACACAAGGACAAGCTCACACGTTCGCCAGAACAATCCATGTTCCAAATACAAAATGTTAGCAAAAGAGAAAATGCCCAAAATGTCTGAAGACAGCACCTGTTCTGAGCACCCCATGGGACACTGAATGATTCGCTTCGGGCATTCTCGTTCTTTGTGGTCCTTCATCTGTAAAAACAAAAAAAAACATCCACAGAATCAGCTGCATATCCTGCTATAGTGCATTTGGTAATCCGATCTTCATAGCATTTCAGGAATATTTTTTGTAAAATTGTGATTTTGTGCATATTTATTGGAAACAGATATCTGAAGGTGTGCGGAGGAAAATACATGCAATAAATAATGAACACTGGATCAACCATGTAACTGTAAAAGGGCCTAAACGCTGATAAAACACATGGCACATTGGCTTTTTCACCAGAAGGCAGAGGGTAAGATTTCATTTGTCCAGGATTCTTTAAGCATTCAGTTCTGCTCACCTTGTAGCGAGGTATGTTGCATTTGTCGCAGGCCTCGCATCTCAGTGGGTACTGTTGGCACTCGTTGGCATGATGCTGTAGATATAGAAAAGAACACATCACCTTTCAGTAGAATTCCACTATGTCAGGGCTTAAAATAGGCCATGGCCCAAACGCAGGAAACGTGTATAGCATTTACTAGATTTAGTAACGGAGTGGCAAAGCCAGGAGCGCCCATCTGCAAAGCAGACGTGAAATGCTAGGGGAGGCCAGGGACATGCTCCCTCAAATTTAAAAGAAAAAAATTACAACAAAATCTGGAGGAAACATTTTTTATGGTAATTTTTTAGAATTAGAGTATCGTTTTTGATATGCTTTTAGGTGCTTCAGAGGAGGAAACACACCTTTTCTTTGGAGGAAAATTTTTAATGAAAGGTGGAAATCCTCTGAAAGGTGGAAGAATTTCATTGAGGAGTACATGTATAATGAAAGTGACAGATAGTATACTGCTGCTTTGGAAATGGGCTCGTTTGATCGAACTGCACTTGCAATAAGACAACAGTACCAATATAAAGAACACACACACACACACACACACACACACACACACACACACACACACACACACACACACCCACCCCCCTCCCGACGTCCCCAAACCCCACCAGCACCAGCTCACCTCTCTAGATGCTGCCGAGATTTCCTGAAGACAATGGTCACAGCGGATTTTGCGTTGCGGACACTCCATTTCCTGGTGTTGCTCCATCAGCACGCGAGACACGCCAGCCCCACAGGCAGGGCAGGGCTGTGGGCGGTGTGGGCAGTTCTTCTCGTGCTGCGTCTGTACAACAAAAAAACACATCTCTACTGAAAGAGGACACAGCGTAACACATCTCTACTGAAAGAGGACATGGCGTAACACATCTCTACTGAAAGAGGACATGGCGTAACACATCTCTACTGAAAGAGGATATGGCATAACACATCTCTACTGAAAGAGGATATGGCGTAACACATCTCTACTGAAAGAGGATATGGCGTAACACATCTCTACTGAAAGAGGACATGGCGTAACACATCTCTACTGAAAGAGGACATGGCATAACACATCTCTACTGAAAGAGGACATGGCGTAACACATCTCTACTGAAAGAGGACATGGCGTAACACATCTCTACTGAAAGAGGATATGGCGTAACACATCTCTACTGAAAGAGGACATGGCGTAACACATCTTTACTGAAAGAGGATATGGCGTAACACATCTCTACTGAAAGAGGATATGGCGTAACACATCTCTACTGAAAGAGGACATGGCGTAACACATCTCTACTGAAAGAGGATATGGCATAACACATCTCTACTGAAAGAGGACATGGCGTAACACATCTCTACTGAAAGAGGATATGGCGTAACACATCTCTACTGAAAGACATGGCGTAACACATCTCTACTGAAAGAGGATATGGCGTAACACATCTCTACTGAAAGACGACATGGCGTAACACATCTCTACTGAAAGAGGATATGGCGTAACACATCTCTACTGAAAGAGGATATGGCGTAACACATCTCTACTGAAAGAGGATACGGCGTAACACATCTCTACTGAAAGAGGATATGGCGTAACACATCTCTACTGAAAGAGGATATGGCGTAACACATCTCTACTGAAAGAGGATATGGCGTAACACATCTCTACTGAAAGAGGATATGGCGTAACACATCTCTACTGAAAGACATGGCGTAACACATCTCTACTGAAAGAGGATATGGCGTAACACATCTCTACTGAAAGACGACATGGCGTAACACATCTCTACTGAAAGAGGATATGGCGTAACACATCTCTACTGAAAGAGGATATGGCGTAACACATCTCTACTGAAAGAGGATACGGCGTAACACATCTCTACTGAAAGAGGATATGGCGTAACACATCTCTACTGAAAGAGGATATGGCGTAACACATCTCTACTGAAAGAGGATATGGCGTAACACATCTCTACTGAAAGAGGATATGGCGTAACACATCTCTACTGAAAGAGGATATGGCGTAACACATCTCTACTGAAAAAGGATATGGCGTAACACATCTCTACTGAAAGAGGATATGGCGTAACACATCTCTACTGAAAAAGGATATGGCGTAACACATCTCTACTGAAAGAGGATATGGCGTAACACATCTCCAATGAATGAGGATAGCCTTTATGACGCGCTCTATGTGACCTTAACCTTTACTTCATGTAGCGGAGGTTACTCAATGTTCCACATAAACAATTTCCAAAATTCTATTCCAATCCTTATTAAAAAAAAAAAAGTTGTCCTTGGAAAAGCAACCAAAAAAACATTCCCCAAAAACATGAATTTTCAAAACTTTCAGTAGACCCTGTGACCTTGACCTTAAAGGAGAGATCATTCAAAATGATAAGCTTCGAAAGGTTTTGTCACTAACTTCCACAGTGCTACACTTGATCGTTCTACTAGTACAGTTTCTGAGAAAAAAGCCAATGTTAAAGTTTGTCACAGACAGGCAACAGACATTTCACACATGAAATAGCCGTACCTCGTATTCTTTGAAGATTCCTGACCATGTACAGTACGGGTGGATGCACTTGGTGGGCATACGAGCCATTTCACGCTTCACCGCATTGTCGGGGAACATCTGCACACCACACTTCTCATACAGAACTACAAGGATGTTGAAGTGAATTCCTAAAAACAGCAGCTACAAAGCACCAACGTTTTGTAACACAGGCAAGTACTTTATCGAGTGTTTCAGTTGTCCTTCCTCTGCATAGTTCTATAATCTGTGTGGCATTAGGGCGAAAGTTACCACACTGTGGTACATCGACAAAGCAACACAGGAAATACTTCACGATAAAGCTCCCAACAAACGCTTGAGGCTGAAAAATTCAAGCGAGGGGCAGACTCAAGCCTGAGGCACCTTCAGCCCCGTCCATCCCGTCAGGTCTGGGCACTTCCCTTTACAGCGTGCTAAAAATAGTTACAGCTGGATATGACCAAGCAGGAAATGGTGGGTACAATGCATGCCAGGGGAGGCTTGCACGTGGGTGGATGTGTCCAGACTCTGACTCATCTTGAGACATTCTGACAATAGACAGCACCTCCGTATCAGTCAGGGTTGAAATGAAAATGGTCCATGATCCAAAAGGAGATAAAGGGTGCAGCGTTTAGCGTCAAAGCATTGTACTTGGGGTGTACAAGGGCTATAGAAATCTTCTTGTAAGTTAAATTTAGAGTAAAATCTGTGCAATTTGGCACATTCTGGCCTGATTTTAACTGCTTCAGAGAAGGAAACACTTTCTGTTTAGGAAATTTTTTTAAATCAAACTAACATCTGTGCAATTTAGTGCATTTTGGCATGATTTTAAATGCTTCGGAGGAGCACAAACTTCTTCTTTTTTTTCAGGAAATATATTTTGCCAAAAGCGGAAATCCCCCCAAAGGTGGAAAATTTTAAGCCTTATGTACAATGCTCAGATTCAGTACATCACAACATTTTTCATTCATATACATGTGTAGATTTGGGCTCTTGGGCTAAATGGAAGGCAGGGGGCAGGGGGTAGGGGGTGGGGTCAGGGTGGAGGGTGCAGTGGGGTGGGGAGGGAAGGAAGGAACAGTTTTATAGCCTATCAAGTTCAGAACTCAGCCCTGAAAATCCACCTCAAACCTATGGTGTCCTGCGTGGCACGCACCAGAGAGCACGTTCGTCCTGAGCTATAGTATATTTCTACAAACCTGATCCTGTGAGAGCATGCTGAACTCTGTGTCCGTGATCTGATCCTCTTGACATTCTACGCACGGCACTGTCTGACCCTCACTGTCACAGACAGACAAGCATGTTGTACTTGTAGTCAAGAGTCACAGATCATGGCCATGTACTGTTACACAACATGAGTAGGAGATCTGTACAAAACTATGTGTGGCACTTGAACAGGCATGACTTTTGCCATCCCCCTCCCCCCCCCCCCCCCCCACAAAGTGGTTCCATGACACTTCAGCGCCACCATTTCAGCGCCACCAATTCAGCGCGACGAGTTTTCGGCGGGGTACATTTCAGCGCCAAACAATTAGAGAGAGAGAGAGAGAGAGAACTAGCTAAACACATAAACTAGCTAATCACATTTTTTAGGGGGTCCTGAATGTCTAACATTTTTATTCTTTTTTCCTCACAAAACCGCAGAAAAACAGAAATGCCAGGAATCGGCCCAGGGGCTGAAAAAGGCCATGCCTGAAACTTTATACTGACAAACTATCCTGCTTGTTCCACCTTTTTTTTTTCCTTTCTAAAAAATGTCTCAGCAGCAAAACGGCCGAAAAACAACAAACAAAAAATGCCACAAATTAGCCTAGAGGCGGCGGAATTTCAGCCGCACGGGTGAAAAACACATGCCTGTTGAAACTTCTATAGACTATGCTGCCCAAGATCCCCCTTGCCCTGCGGCTACTCTTGCATCCTTACTTTAAACAGTTGAAACCCTGCATTGTCCCAAGGAAGTACAACTACCAGCCTACAGTCAGGAAGACACCATTACACACACTTCCTGCCACTCAAGAGAGACTCACCCCAGTAGTTCCTGGCAACAGATGCGACAAAAGCGATGTCCGCAGTAGCTCTGCAGAGGGTCGCGGAGGATGCGTTTACAATGGCTGCAGACGAACTTGTGGTCAAACCCCGAGGAAAAGATCTCAAGCGGGTATCCGCCCGTGCCCGGGGGAGGGAGGGAGTTGGTGGGGGTGTTCCCTCCACTGTCCCCTTCTGCTGCCATGGTGTGGTGGTGGTTCTACATGTACAGTCTGTGGTTGTTCTCGCTGGTGTGTCCTCGCTGGTGCTATGTTTACTATTAAACCAGGAACAAAACATGTCATCTTAGATAAATATTAATATATATCAGGGATATCATATGTCTACCATCATGAATAATGTATATTATAAATATTAATTATATATCATCCGACATATCTAAGCTCATGAATACTTCAGAGTTGTTTTGGTAGAGTCTACATGTACTATTGAACCACCAGTGTGTCCCATAGCTTTCACACCTAAAGGATCCCAGAGACCCTCTTCCAGAATTTCAAGGGGTCCTTTTGCAAACTCTGAGAGTCCATTCAGTTAGTAATAATATGTTTTTGGTTTATTTCCTTTTACCTTTGCATGCGTAATCAGAAACACTGAACCACTTAGACACGTGCCCGGTTGAAGCCTCACACAAGCTGTTTTTAGCAAGCAAAAGCTGAAATGCCAGTGGAATTTAGAAATACTGAATGATAATGTGGCTACCGGTATGACCTGCTGCAGGACTTCGTATAGATCTGTCAGGCTAGGGAATTGCTGAGGAAAAAAATGACTGAAACCTATAATAGGCCGGGGTGCAGACACAGTGCCCTGCTGGGGGACCATGAGGTCAATTTTACTTTTTAGCATTTTTAAATTATGCATTTAGCAGCATCTCCTGGCACCCAAAAGTAAAATACTGCCTTGGTACTGACATGCAACCCTACATGGTCCAACCCTTGTCGTGGGGTAGTGGCTTGTGTACCTCAATGACCCAGAGAACTATGCCAGCAGGAGCACATGCTCCTGGCAGGGTCACCCAAGCTGGACAGGTCGAAGGGTAGAGGTCAGACGAATGTGGACCACCTCTCCAAGAGGCTAAACGGGTTTGCGTAGGGTTAACAGCCCTACCTGTAAAAAACACTAAGTTACTGAAGCATCGACAGCAACAAACCGAGACATTCACCTGGGCGAGGAAGGGTCTCCATCCCGGAGACCTATGACGCATTGCAGTGAAAGCCGAAAGGAAGCTGCAAGGCCGACCCCCCTTCTAACACCCAGGACAACAACGAGAGTAGCCACATGGAACATCAGGACAATGTATGAAGTAGGAAGGACCATACAAGTAGCAAGAGAGATGAAGAACTACAAGATAGGAGTACTGGGACTGAGTGAGACAAGGTGGCTACAGACAGGACAGCTGAGATTTTCATCGGGAGAGCAATTGCTGTACTCTGGACACACAGAGGATGGAGCCCCCCACACTGAGGGCGTGGCCCTGATGCTGGCACCGGAGGCACAGCGGGCACTCATCGGCTGGGAACCTGTCAACTCCCGCATCATCACAGCCAAATTCATCACCAAGAAAAAAGACATCAAGCTGAACATCATCCAGTGCTACGCTCCCACCAATGATGCGGAAGAGGAGAAAAAAGATGACTTCTACCAACAACTGCAGACAGTGATAGATAGAGGAGGAGCCAAGGACATGACCATACTGATGGGAGACTTCAACGCCAAGATTGGATCAGACAACACAGGCTATGAGGACACCATGGGAACACACGGACTGGGACAGATGAACGAAAATGGCGAGCGCTTTGCAGACTTTTGTGCCCTGAACCAGCTAGTGATAGGAGGCAGCATCTTCCCACACAAGCGCATCCACAAGGCCACATGGAGATCGCCGGACCATGTCACGGAGAACCAGATTGATCACATCTGCATCAGCCGGAAGTTCAGGAGATCGTGGCGGGATGTGCGCGTGATGAGGGGGGCCGATGTATCATCAGACCACCACCTTCTTGCAACAACATTGAGACTTCGGCTTAAGAGGCACACCAACGCCAACAGCACACGGACCAGGTACAACGTTGGACTTCTCAGGAACACAGACACACAAGCAGCATTCCGGATCAGCCTTTCCAACAGGTTCCAGCCACTGCAAGACCTGATAGAAGACAGTGAAATGGACATCGAGACACAGTGGGAACACAGCAAGAAACTCTGGCACGACACATGCGAAGAGGTCCTTGGCAAGAGAAAGACCCAACATAAGGAATGGATCTCTGCTGATACCATCCAGAAGCTGGAAGTTAGGAAAGAGAAGAAAACTGCACTGAACACGAGCCGAACAAGAAGAGCTAAGGCAAAGGCACAAGAGGAATACACAGCAGCTGACAGAGAAGTGAAGAGGAGCACCAGGAAGGACAAGAGGGACTACATCGACAACCTGGCCAGTCAAGCAGAGGAAGCAGCCCGACAAGGGAATCTAAAAGACCTGTACCAGGTGACCAAGAAGCTCGCGGGCAAATTTCAGCAGACAGACAAACCAGTGAAGGACAAGAACGGGCACCCACTGACAACAACTGAGGAACAGCTGAAGCGATGGGCAGAACACTTCAGGGAGCTGTTAAATCGCCCCATCCCTGAAACACCACCAGACATCCCACCAGCTGAGACAGAACTACCCATCAACTGCGACAAGCCCTCTAAGGCGGAGATCAGGAAAGCCATCATGACACTGAGAAATGGGAAAGCTGCAGGGCCGGACGAGATACCAGCAGAAGCCATTAAAGCAGACACAGAGACAGCCGTCAACATGCTGCACAGCCTGTTCAGCAAGATCTGGGAGAAGGAAGAGGTGCCAGCCCAGTGGAAAGAAGGGATCGTCATCAAGCTGCCAAAGAAAGGGGACCTCAGGGACTGCAGCAACTACCGAGGGATCATGCTCCTGTCAGTGCCAGGCAAGGTTCTCAACAGAATTCTACTGGAGAGGATGAGAGAGGCAGTCGACCCCATGCTCCGAGACCAGCAGGCAGGCTTTCGCAGGAACAGGTCCTGCGCTGACCAGATTGCCAGCCTACGCATCATTGTGGAGCAGTCACTGGAGTGGAACTCCCCCCTCTACATCAACTTCATAGACTATGAGAAGGCCTTCGACAGTGTAGACAGAGAGGCGCTGTGGAAGCTGCTAAGGCACTATGGAGTTCCCGGGAAGATCATCTCCCTGATCCAGTGCACCTACCAAGACATGAGCTGCAGGATTGCCCATGCCGGCCAGTTGTCAGAAAGCTTCGAGGTGAAGACCGGAGTCCGCCAGGGATGCCTGTTGTCCCCGTTTCTCTTCCTCCTGGTCATCGACTGGATCATGAAGACCACTACAGCAGGCAGGAAAAACGGGATACAGTGGACGCTCTGGACGCAGCTGGATGACCTCGACTTCGCGGACGACCTGGCGCTCCTGTCTCACAGCCACAGCCAGATGCAGGACAAGACTACGTGCCTGGAAGCCACATCAGCCGGAACAGGGCTCAAGATCAACAGGAAGAAAACCGAGCTGATGAAGATCAACACCACTGCCAACACACCAGTCACAGTCGGTGGAGAGCCCATCAGGGAGGTGGAGTCTTTTGTCTACCTGGGGAGTGTGGTTGATGGACAGGGAGGCACAGACCGAGACGTCACAGCCAGAATCGGCAAGGCAAGGGCAGCAATGGTCATGCTGAAGAACGTCTGGGCATCCAAAGTTGTCAGCATAAGAACCAAACTTCGCATCTTCAACTCCAACGTGAAGTCAGTTCTGCTCTACGGATGCGAAACATGGAGGACAACGAAGACGATGCAGCAGAAGATCCAGACATTTCTCAACACCTGTCTGAGGCGCATCTTCAACATCCGATGGCCAGAGAAGATCCGGAATGAAGAGCTGTGGGAGCGAGCGGGGCAGGAACCAGTGGCCAAGCAGATCCTGAGGAGGAAGTGGGGCTGGATTGGACACACCCTCAGGAAGCCAGCATCCAGCACCACACGCCAAGCCCTGACATGGAACCCGCAGGGGAAAAGGAAGAGAGGCCGGCCTCGCAACAGCTGGAGGCGGGACACTGAGGCAGAGCTATGTAAGCAGGGGACCAACTGGACTGGAGTGGCAAGACTAGCCCAGAACAGAGTGCGATGGCGAAGGGTTGTCGATGGCCTATGCTCCACGTGGAGCCAAGGGCCTAAGTAAGTACTGACATGCAAGTCTTCAAAAATGAAGTTAGACTGTCCTATATGGCATTACATGCATCATGATACATGGCTGTGTGTGCAACCTCTTTCCCCCTTCCCTTTCTGCAGCTGAATGAAATTAGTTTTCCCCCTGGATGAAAATTTGTCTGAAAATTGCCAAATGACTGAAAATTCCCCAGCCCGATCTGTGGAAAGTATAACAAGACAAATGTCCCGGCTGACCGTAAAACTATGGGACACTGTTCCTCAATACTTTTCACTGTGGCACAGGAATGACAGGACAGACGTCCGCCCCGGTAACAGTAATCGGACATGTCAAAACTTAACCAGTCTATGAGTATGACCAACGTTCGCCGCGGCTATGAAACTCTGCTACGTGTAGATATATATATATATATACTGGTTGATTCTGAGCTTGACCAGTTACTCCTTTTGTCTCCATGGTGTTCATGCAATTGGTGTACACTGTTGTGTAGTGACTACTGCCACAGTGTGTGTTCAGAAAGGACGTGTGTTCTACCAAGTACCGAGACAGTGCGGATAATCGGCTTATTATGAAGACTGAATGAGATTTAGCCTGGGTCAGACACGTATCTGTGTCATCATCCTGGTGAAATCGCTAGTTGGAGCAGCTGTTTTTTCATGTAGCTCAGTGTTTCGTTCGGGTCAGGCTGATAGTTATGTTCACATTATCAAGTTTGTAAACTTTTATGTATGGCAGACTGTATACATGTTTGTATACATACGTACATGTGTACAGATCTATGTATGTGTACATGTATACATGTGTGTATTAATGTATTATGTTAGTACCACTGTTTCATGGACCTGTGTATCCCCCCCCCCCCCCCCCATTTTTTTTTTTTCTTTTTTTGCTACTGGCTCCCAATGCTCCAGCATGAGGCTGCAGACAAATCTTCATTATTATCATACATGTATACAATATTATTAACTGTTTCCTTAGCTTATTATTGCTTGCACTGGTGTTAGCCTTTGACTGACTGGCACTGGCCCTCAATACCTTTCTTCCTTCACATCTACACTCCCTCCCGACAACTGCGTTCATCCTCTGACACCTACACATTCCAGATTCCCTCCTGCAGAACTAAATCATTAGGTCAGCATTCCTTCCGTTACCAGGCCCCTGTAGCTTGGAATCAGCTCGCTCTTACAATCAGAAACAGTTCAAACAAGGAAACTTTCAAGTCCCGACTGAAAACCCGTCTCTTCACCCTCTCATAGCCGTGCCATGTTGTCGTTCTGCTGGTGTGAGTGTGTGTGTGCGCAGGGAACGGGTGTGTGTGTGTGTGTGTGTGTGGATATAAGTTTTTATTAGTTTTTATCTGTTTCATCAGTTTTACCTGTCTTTCGTTGTTTTATCTGTCTTTTGTGTTTTTTATGTCTTCATATGAATAAAGATGTATTTTATGTAAAGCGACTACAGCTTAGATAAGGTTAGGCACTATTTAAATATTTTATTATTATTATTATTATTGACAGTGTCTCCGATGAGCAGCCTACCATTTTCGTTTTGCTTATTTGCTCCCTGCACAACTGCAGTACAGGTTTGAAAAACCATGACCGCACCGGCCCCCGTAGTGTAGTGGTTAGCACTTCGGATCATGGACCGGGAGATCCGGGTTCGAATCCCAGCCGAGGCAAGCGGGATTTTTCCTACCTAGGTCGGCTCCTACCCAGAGCGGGTGTGCTATGGGCCCGATGGGGAGGCTGTTGCCACACAGCCGAGTTTCACCCACTTCACGGGTGCGACTTTGGGGGTGCTTCCCTTAGTATGACACGTCGTATGATGTGGATGATTACACGGCCGGTACCGCAGGTGCCGTAGTTCCCGGGCCTGGTTAATGCCGGGATATTTATGACAGGAAGCGTGGAATACGGCCCTGTCCCGCAGTCCCAAACCACATGGACCTCCATAGCATCAAGTACTATCATCCTCATCTCCATCATCATGCATAATAAAAATTGTCCCAGCTTCCGAGTCCTCTGTGGGTTCCACCCATGACCTGGGAGGAACACCACTGGAGTTGGCAAAGAGTTGGGGCAGCAAAAAAAAAAAAAAAAAAACCATGACCGCGACCACAGCGAGTGTCAGTCCTGTTAAACGGGCGACTACGAGCTGTGGGCACTTGGAAGTTTTCTTTCACCATCACGTCAGCGAACACCACTACACCACATTAAAAGTTCTATAGTACAACAAACACGATTTCATGACAAAGCAGTCTGCCATGAAACGTTATGATCTTTATGTAATGGTACCAAGTTGCGCAAGGACTGGGAATGGCTCCTGACACTGAAAATGATTGACTGCAGGACAAACTAGACCAACTTCATCTAGTGCAGTCCTCATGTTCATAAAACAACAGGTGCCTTGATCAAAGGAAACTGCATGGTAACCTGAGTTTTAAGGTAAGGCAGCTCACTTTAATTTTTTTAGCGTAATTTTGCTTTATAATAGGCTATTTTGGACACCTTTTCCTCATTCACTGTTTGCAGCTTAAGCGGTCAGTAATGTGGCTTGGTACTTCACATGTGCACATCAGAAACGGGGCCTAGGTTTTGATCTGTAAGTCCATAATATTCTTCTGTACTCACGTGTACTAAATGTACATATGCACGGTTTACTGTTTGGCTTACATTACGAACATTTCTTTCAGTTTGGGGGGCATAACCCCCATAGTGTACCTCATAGTAATTAGTATGTCCGCACTGGACGGTTGTCGGTAAATTCTGCCTAGAGTATTTCGATCAAAAGCACAGACATTAAATGCTGCCGTACCGAATTCAGTTTGGGGAAAACCCCAATGAACAGAATTGTAGAAGGGTTTTGGTAGATTTTACCAGGCATATTACCGAAGATTTTGGCACCACGACATTTTAAAACCGACATAAATCCTTTCTCCACACGAACATTTACCAGTCCTATCTTACGTTTGCACAAATGCAGGATGTTCTGCATGAAAATTAATGGTGTTCTCAGGCAGAAATGACTAACGGATGATTATCATCAAAATTTGGTTCTCTTCTTCCTGAACCAACTTACCTTGGAAGGACTGTCAACACTGTCAAAACAAACCGGTCATAGTTTCCTGGGCACTTATATGATATCGTCGGAGATAGTAAAACTACCTCAAAAAAGCTCTTGCGGCGACACTTATAACGACAATATTACAATTACGATCAAGTGGTGACTCAAGACTGTCCCCTTCGTATCGTCACTTTTCCAGTCTGCATTTTGGTAAGAATTTTAAAAACTCGAATCGCTGCTTATTTAGTTTCCTAAATCAAGCATTTACTAAAGTTTCTTCATGCTGAGAGTATAAAAGAAAATATACCGAAACTGCCGTCACGTTTAAAATTGTCAAAAAGATTTCAGCGATTTTTATAAAAGTAGTTTTCCACATGCACATCTAGGTATCAGAAGCGAAACTAACTTTTATTGCGACATGCCAAAAAAAGACGTGTGTATGATGCAAGTGTTACTTGTGCTCTGAGAACAACCGCCAAAAGCACGTGTAGAAGAAAACCATTCGCTTTGTAACGGCACAGGATTTTTTGCTATGAGCAAACTGCTTAGCAGACCATCTAAAACTCTTCTAGTAAGAAGTTTCAGGTTTGTTTGTCAATTACGACATTCGACAAAAATGGCGCACAGTGAGGAGACGCGAGAAAGCCCCAGATTCAACGGATTGGAAAAAGTCCCCAAACCTTTCCTTATTGGCGTCGCAGGAGGAACAGCATCAGGAAAGGTATTTGACGGGTTTGACCATACGTGATTGTAAGCGCTCGCCGTTCAGCGCAAGTTATGCACGATGCCCTTGAAGTGCGTTGCAGACGACATTTTCCTCATTGTCCTCGTCCATAGCAGACCACAGTCATCTGGCTGGTTATTTTAGCAGCCGTGGGGGGTCTGCGCTTTGTTGCAGTCTCGGGTTGGTAGTTAGGCAACGACACGACTCCAGAGTTACAAGAAGAAAGACGTGTCTGGCAGTGCACACCCTTGTCCATGGAAACACCATGGTATCCAGTGCACCAGTCAAAAAAGCACCAGAAATGTCTGGTCCACAGACTTGAGACATTGATCTTTTCCACATGTGCTGGTTTGATTACGTTGCAACTTGCATTGACCAAGTATGTCGTGTGGGTATTGTAAGCATGCGTTAGACTGTTGGTCGTTGGTGATAATTGTGTATGTGGTGTTTGTCTGTAGAGTTCAGTATGCGCCAAAATCATGGATCAGCTGGGACAGGCAGAAGTGGACAGGCGTCAGAGGCAGGTGTGCATCATCAGTCAGGACTCGTTTTACCGCAACTTGACACCAGAAGAACACCAGCGGGCAATACGCGGCAACTTCAACTTTGATCACCCAGGTTTGCCTGAAGTGACAGACATACATGTGCATTCGTATTCTCTACACTTCAGCTTTTCACTGTAATAAACCATAAAGCACATGATGTTGAGTAGTTGACCTTGCAGGTGGACTATCATAAAAGGAACAGAAACTGTCACCATATAACCCTCTGCCCAAGGCCCCAGCCCCCCCCCCCCCCCCAAGGGCCCACTACTGTCAGTTACTGTATGTGGAAGGAATTAAGGATACATACATGATGGGTTTAAAATGAAAAAGGCCTATTTCTACTAAGAACCTTTTTTTAAAATTTTTGGTTGTTGATGGGTCTGTTCTTGTTTTTAAGGTGTTTCTTTTCTTTAATTTGTTTTGTTTTTGTGTTCTGGGGGGATGGGGGGGTAACTTACTGTACTGCAGGGTTATTCTTGAAAAAGCAGTCTACAGTTAACTTTGCTTCCATTTCAGATGCGTTCGATATGGACTTAATGATTCAGACCATGAAAGACATTGCATCAGGAAAGACGGTGGAGATCCCAACATATGACTATGTTTCACACAAAAGGTAAATACTGGTACTGATACATGTTACAATTTAAGGGGGGGGGGGGGGGGAGTGCAGATACAGGTATAATAGTTTTGCATAGAGTTGCCTTTCCTTCTTTGCAGACAGCTTTGGCAAGGTTTTTCATTTCAGAAACATTTATTTGCTTCTTTTTGTTTAACCTTTTTTTTTTTTAATGTTTGTTTGGATTTTTTGGTTTTGTTTGTTGTTTTGTTCTTTCGAGTTGCTTAAAGCTTGCAGAGTTATGTTCAGGGCTTAAAATCTTTACCTTTTGGCAGATTTCCACCTTTGGCTAAAAATTTCCTCCCCCCCAAGAAGTGTGTTTCCTCTTCTGAAACACTACAAATCATGCTCTTAACTCACCATATTGTACAGATTTTTGTCTAATCCCAACAATTTTTTTTTTTTTTTTTTAAGTGTTTCCTCCTCTGAAGCACTTCAAATTGTGCCAAAATGCACCAGATTGTCACAGGTTTTGGTCTAATTTTGGAAAGAAAGTCCTGGCAAGCACGCCCCCAGACACCCCTAGCGTAACGCACGCTCATGGCTTTGCCACTTCGTCACTAAATGCTACACAGTTTTCCTCCTTTTGCGTCAAGGACCATTTTAAGCCCTGTGTGTTTGTTGCATTTCCAGTGTTAGCTTTACTGTTGCATTTCTTTTCATGCTGCACAGTCCTTTCATCGTATTTGCTATACACACCACTCTCACTGTAGCTTTTCTTCCTGACTAACACACCTCACGAACCTACTGAACCTTCTACTAGTTCTAGCCATTGAGTAAAACTTTCGCCTGTTCCTTGCCTTATTAGTTTGCTTTTTGATTTTTGCTTGTACCGCATCAACCCATCCATTCATCCATCGGCCCATCTCTGTGCATCACAGAGTGTATTCTGATGATTGTAGGGAAAACACGGGGCAGGCGGTGTATCCGGTGGACGTGGTGTTGCTGGAGGGCATCCTGGTGTTCTACTTTCCCGAGCTGCGCAACATGTTCCACATGAAGCTCTTCGTCGACACAGATCCTGACACGCGCCTGTCGAGGAGAGGTTGGGGAAACGTGGTGGTGGTGTTGTGTTGCGTGTGTGTGAGTGTGAGTGTGTGTGTGTGTGTACCAGCATATAAGCATGCGTGTGTGTGTTTGTGAAAGAGAGGGTGAGTACCGGTATATACAGTGTTGCACATTTAAGTCGGTCCCAGGACATTGACCTATAAAAATTTCAAATGTCCTTATTTTTCCCACCTCAAGGGGACATTTGTCCTATTAAAAATTTTATTGCCACTAAGTAGCCAGGACACTGTGTCCTATCACTTTGCTGTTTCCAGGACACTTTGTCCTATAGAAGCTGTGGAAAATGTGCAACCCTGTATATATGCAGTGTGTGTCAGCATGTGTGTGTATGTGTGTGTAAGAGTACTGGTATATATGCATGTATGAAACCACATGCGAGAGTGTGTGTGTGTGTGTGTGTGTGGGGGGGGGGGGGGGGGTATGTATATACATGTGTGTGTGTGTATTGGTATACATATATGTGTGTGTGTAAGAGGGGGAGAGAGAGAAAGAAATATTGAAGATCAAATTTGCATGCTGTGGTGATATTTCCTCTTATGAGTCCTCTGCTACGGATATGTTGATTCTCATGAATCGTGTGTGTGTGTATCAGTGTTTGTTACTGTGAATCAGCGTTTTTGAGTGTAAATGAGTGTTGGTGTGTGTACAGTGCAGCACTCTGCCCAGCAAAAAAAAATTGTTCGCTCCCCGTTTGCGCAGCGCACAGGGCACCAGCACCTCAGTCTTGAGTTGGACTATTTGGGCTTGGTTCTGACCTATGTAAATCAGTGTGTATGTGATTGTGCATACAGTGGTGCTGGCGAACGTGGTGCTTAATGAAGAGTAATTTAAATAACCTTTGCAGTGGCCTTACAGACAATATTATGACTGTGTGCATTGCCTTTGCTATCTGCTTTTTGGGCATTTATTACTTTAACATTTGCTATGCTTCCCAACTTCAAGTATGCTTCATTTCTTGTTTAATTTTCAGCGTCTGTCTTCAGAGCATGTAATTATTAGTCTTGAGTTTCTGCGAAGTTTCTGAAGCAAATTTCCAAATATCTCTTTCACTTTCACAAGACAGACCAGGTCTTCATCGCTGCAAATTTTCCATTTTCGGGTTCTGGTTGATCTGTTTTTCCTGTACTTAAAACAGTCACCTGGTTTGTGTGTTTTCAGTGCTGCGAGACATTCAGGAGAGAGGTCGCGATCTGGAGAAGATTCTGCATCAGTACACAAGTCTAGTGAAACCTGCATTTGAGGAATTCTGTCTGCCGGTTAGTTTTATCAATGTTGCTTGCTTCAGTAAATTATTGTTTCTTAGACACAGATGCAGTACTTGAACTTGCCGTCAGTATTTTGTGCTAATTAAATTTTAAAACTTTAAATAGGTCACTGTCGGGGGTAATGAGCAGAAGTTTTTGTTATGCAGCCAGATGATAGCGTGCCCATGCAGGTAGATCTCAGATCTGCTACCTGCGCGGGCACGCCTACTCGGCAGCCCTGATAATTGGTGGGGTTTTTTTTCTGTTCCAGACGAAGAAGTACGCAGATGTCATCATCCCTAGAGGAGCTGACAACACAGGTATAGTATGAAAGTTTCTTTCTGTATCCTCACCATCACTGTTACACCTTTCTGTGATTGGTTGCGAACAAACTGTTGCTTTAACTGAGCGCATTGCCGTTCTGATGGAATTTTGTCAAGATATAGTGGTCTGATTTTTTCAGATGATGGCTGTGTAGGATATAATGAGATTTAAATATGTGTATAGATCTAATTCCAACTAACACCATCGAACGTCCTAATTACATCCCTGTTTCGTTCACATGCTTGGTTCATGTGTCTGAACGGAGATTCTGCACAGTAGTGATCAGTGTCTGTCTGTGGTTAATGTTAACACTGGCATTTTCTCTCTTTCATGTAAATTTTATTTCCTTTTCTTTTTGTGCTGGCGTCTGCAGATCTAAGACCACTTTATATGGACATGAAACCTTGAAATGCCCGTCCACCCTAAACTATCTTCCCCTTCAAGCAGAGTTCTTTCCCTTACTGAGTCCAAAGTCCCTTTTTATGTTGTTTCCATAGTAATGGAAACAACATAATAGGACGGGCTAAAATTTCCACGTTCATAGGCAAGCATCTGTGGTACAAACGCACGTCACTGCCGATCTCCCGCAGAGACGATTATGCAAGTGTAACTCTGACAATGACGTAAGAAAACTTGCGTCATCGATGCTGACGCGTATGGTGTTCCGAACGCAGTTCTCCTCCTCAGTGAGTGCCGTCTGTGCGGATGTGTGTGCGTGTGTGTGTGCGTGTGTGCGTGTGTGAATTGTGTCCGGGCCCGTTTCTTCGAAGATACTTAACCGAATGGCTTCAAATTTGGGGTATCCAAATTTATCAAATGTTACATTAGACGATTCAAGCGTGTGATGATTGCTTAAGTGATTTGGGAGTTATCGCCCTTTTGAGACAAGTTGGTTGTCTTTCGTGTACAGGCGTAATATTTATTTAAATCACTCAATTGTTTGGCAGTAGATAGCTTGAATACGGACTCTGAATTGACTCACTACTAGAAAATGGTCGCTCTTATAGTTTTCATGTAAACCGAGCCTGAGTTGAACATTGCATGTGAACCCAGTTCAGATGCCTATTTCTCCGAAAATACTAAACCGATCGATTTCAAATTTGGGGTTTCTAAATGAATCAAGATTGTTGAATAGAAGGCCCGATCCAGGTACGATTGCACACATGATTTGCGAGTTATCGCCCTTTTCAAAAAAAGTGGCTTTCTGGCGTTAAAGGCGTAATATTTACCTAAACCACTCCATTTTTGGGACATAGATAGCATGAATACGGACTCTCAACTGAGTGAATTTTGGAGGTTGTCGCTTTTATACTTTTGGCGTAAACCGTACCTGATGAAAGTGCTGGTGAACACACTTTAGATCTCAAAATCGCTCCTACTATACATAGATAATGAGCCTGGGGTGCCATAAAAAATATACAAAAAAAATTAGAAAAATTCACTGCAGCCGTTGTCGTCAGTTGACTCGAAAATTTGTACTCGAAGCACATTTCCTTTACACAAGCCACACGCCTCACAAACATCGCAGAAAAGGCACACGCGCACTGACGCAAAACTGTATCAGCGTCAGTTTGCCGACGTCATGTTTGATTGACGTGGGGGTGTGTCGTCACTTTTCGGAAGTTCTCTATTTGTAGACGGGGAAAGCGGGAGTTTCATTGATGTAGTGAGCTTTGTTTTTCCCACTGACTCTCACTCAATAGCATAGTAGAGTGAGAGAACACCACATAGGTCTCAATGGAGCACATGCACAAACGCGGCTCGCGCAAGTCTGCGTGCGTGCGTGCGTGCGTGCGTGCGTGCGTGCGTGCGCGCGCGGCGTATGTCTGTGTGTGTCTGTGTGCGCGCGCGCGCAGCAGACATAACACATAGTGAAAAAAACGTTCGCCGCGCAGACTTGTCTGTTAAACACATTGAGCCGGTATAAATTCGATCTTTACACTGCGCAGCAGCAACACTTCAATTTTCATGGGGCTGCTTTCATTGCAAGAATTGTATCCGAGTCAAAGTTATTACGTCAAATGTATTATGCGTCATCCCAATGAGGAAAACGTCATAGATTTCAAAGAAAACAACTTGACGTCTCTCCTCCAAAACCAAGATTGGTCTGACAAGCCCGGTCAGTTGTTTCCATTGAGAGAGAGAGAGAGAGAGAGAGAGAGAGAGAGAGAGAGAGTGTGTGTGTGTGTGTGTGTGTGTGTGTGTGTGTGTGTGTGTGTGTGTGTGTGTGTGTGTGTGTGTCCTCCCGTATACATGGCATTACAAAAGTACGACCGTGACGACAGCAGGTGATTAAATGGAAACAACATATTGGGCTGGTCAGTGCCATCTTGTTTTTCTCTCTCTCTTTTTTTTCTCTTTTTTTTTTTTTCAGTCGTTCAGTCTTTGCTTTTCCATTGTGTTCCAGTCGCCATCGATCTCATCGTCCAGCACATTCAGGAGCTGATGCGTCCCAACCGCAACTTCAAACGACAGCGCTACAACTCAGACTCAATAGTCGGTCGGCCACACTGACACCTCACATGCCGCTGGACTTACACGATCAGCCAAGAGCCCCACGCGGTTTCACCAGAGGCAGTTTTAACACAGCTGTTCTTCCTCCGTAAACCAGCAAGGTTGATTTTTTTAAAAATGTGCGTGCAGTAGTGGTAACTGCTGAAATAGGCTGTTAAATGCTCGGTGGAAAGATTTTGCATCACACTTGCATTTTCAGTCACATGGGTCCTGACATCACCTTGCCTGACCAGCTGAAAGGTTGTTAGGGGTATGCAATCTATGTTAATAGTTAAAAACGAAGTGTTAACCAGCTGAAAAGTCTTGTGTTGGTGGTGTCCCCTGAGTTGTGAACTCTCCTGTAGTGGTGTACATATATATACATTCTCCAATGATTTTAGTGTGGTGTCTGTCTGGTGTCAGACTGGGGAGGGGGTAGAAGTGATGTGCAGGCTTGTAAAGTCATGATTCCGTACACAAATCAAAAAAGCAAGCAATTTCAGTTTTAATTCTAGGACCAGCATTTGTTATGAAACTACTAAATGTCATTGTTAAAATGATGTCTTTGTATTATTTTCGTGTTGCTGGTTGGTTGGTTAGGAATTGGTTTGTTTGGATCTCTGTTTTTAGAGTCATTTGTGAGGTGGAGACCCTATTACTGTTTTGTTTTGATTGTGTGTGTGCATTCGTGCACATTGTGTATGTGTGTGTGTGTGTGTGTGTGTGTGTGTGTGTGTGTGTGTGTGTGTTGTGCATCAGGAAGAAACCTCTACAAGTCTAGTCTATGATTTATGCACACAAACTGCATCATCTAGAGAATTTTTCCATATATATATATAGTGTGTGGTTTGTAGGTTAAAACTGTGAAAATGTGCTAGTTGGTTCTTGGTAAGAATTATTCCTTACAAAAGCAATACTGGGATGTATGTTTTTGTCTGTGTCTCACCCTCAGTTTTCTACGTTTTTCAACCTGTTTGAACCAGTTTTTGCTCAACCCTCCTTGTTGAAAAAGTGTTCACTCATGACGATTTGTTCAAAGCACCACAAATCAGTTTTTAACCTCACCAATCCACTTCATTTTGTTCAGTTTGGTTCATTGTTCTCTTGTCAGATACCGTGTCTGATATTCTTTCGTTTTGATTTGAAATGTACAGAGGTCATGCATGATCAAAGTTGGGGGGGGGGGGGGGGGCTGCTTCCTTGGGTAGAAAAGTCATTTTAAGGCCCTGTGTTTCGCACATCCCTTTTGGTTAAAGTGTCTGCAGCTATTTGTAGTGCAAGCATGAAGTATTTTCCCCTGTTGGATGTGTGCATCCTGGTGGTTGTATGTCGCTGAATGTGTGTATGACAGGAATGAGATGCGATTCATACAATTCTTTGGAATTTCAGTTCACTGATACGTGGGTGGGAGTGGGTACGTCTTTCATTCAGTTAGTTCAATCCTTTTTGAAGGAGAACAATTTGTATATGTTGCTAGATGTGTGTTTTATCATTGGCATTTCCCTAACACGCAGTGTGGTTACCAGAAAAGGAATGCAGCAGGCTTAATATCTCTGTCAGACATTGGCTATAGACAGGGCTTTAAAACCTTCCACCTTTTGATGGATTTACACCTTTGGCTGAAAAATTGTTTTTGTCTAATTTTTTTTTTTTTAATCCAGGGAGCTTGCCACCGGACAACCCAAGCAAAACATGTCTGCTTTGCAGATGCGCGCACATGGTTTTTGCCACTTATCACTACATGCTACACGCTTTTCCTTCTTTTGGACCATGGGCCATTATAAGCCCCGCGTAGACTGATTTCAGTTTGAAACGTCTGATCACTTTCTCATCAAGGTGGACGTTATGTCCTATCATTTCTGCACCGTAGTCATCACGATCAGGACAAATGTCCTATACTTTTTCAACCAGCTAGGACATTTGTCCCATTACACTTCCCCCACATTTGAAGCCCTCTACATGGAGAGAGAGAGAGAGTCATATCCGTTGTTTTTAACATCCCATTTTCCACCATCAGTGAACATAGCCTTATTTTTATTTGATGATTTCACAACCACATCCATAACAAAAGACCAGCTTTGTGAGTAAAATGAAACGGACATCAAGATTACTGTGATGATGAATGCATCAGCTACATATACGTGTACATACCTGTACTACATGAAGTGAGACGTGGTTTCATGTTTTTCAGCTGTACAGAACACCCCATCACATATCTTAGTTTTAACCTTCCGGCTACGTCGCTAAAAAACTTCTTAGTCCTACATCGTGTGAAACAACTTACCCATGCTTTTTACATCGGTAATTTTCGACTTATTCCTAGTCCTACGTCGTGGGAAACAAATTACCCATGGTTTTTATATAGGCAGATTGCAGCTTATTCCTAGTTCTACATCGTGGGAAACAAATTACCCATGTTTTTTAGAAAGGTAAATTTCAATTTAGTCCTACATCGTGGGAAACAAATTACCCATGGTTTTTATATAGGCAATTCACAACTTATTCTTATATATTGTTTAATTGCTCTGCTAATTACAAGTTAAACAACACAATTTTTGGCATGAACATAGTCAAACCATTTATTGACAAAGTCATGAAATTTCAAAGGTGTGACTTAAATATTGACCTAGATACGTTCATCTAAAGCAATGTGTGTGCAACTTTTTACCCACGACGTAGCCGGAAGGTTAAAAGACATGTGGCAAATGTTTTGAGATTGTTTCGTTTCTTAAACAACGGCTTTGTTGGTACGAATGTAAATTATATGCAGTGTTGGGTATGCATGTGTTAGAATGTCTGTGACCACTGACACTATACTAACGTTCGTCCTTTGTTTAAAAAATAAATAAATAAATAAATAAAAATTAAATGTGGCGTTAAAGGAAGACCTATTAATGAAAGAATAGAAAGTTACAATGTGTCGTAGCGTCATCAACAAATGTATATTTTGCAGATTGTATATAAGATGCTTGGACATGACGTTATTGTTATATCTAGCAGCTGAACACGTGTGTGTGTCGTCTTTAGGGCAGTGTCATATTGATCCGAATTCTTACAACCATTTTATCATTGTACTGCCTGTTTTAACAAACTACCAGGAAAAAGTAAGAAAAAAAAAAGATATTCTGAAAATGGACAGTGTTCATTGTTTATTTGTTCTGTTACTGATGTGTCTGATAGTTTGGAGAGTTTGCGGTATGCACTTTTCTTCATTCGGTTGTTGTTGTTGTGTACAGATGTACCTTATTTCACAAACGACACAAGACACTACAAACACATTAGAAAAAAATCCAGAGTTGGACGTGTTTTTCATTGTTCTGTTTGTTCACACTGCTCTGTTCATACTGGCTTCTGAATAACAGTGGTTTGCACTTTCTTTCTTTCTTTCTTTCTTTCTTTCTTCTACCTTTTTTTTTCCTCCTTTTTTGTTGTTGTGGTCTCTCATGTGTCTCTCCTGTTTTGTCTTTCTTTCTCCTTCCTTACGAACAACGCTGCGCACCACCTGGTACACATGACAAACAACTTCACATCAATTCCAGTTCAGTCATCATGGATTTCACGCGCCTCACGTCTGACGAGACTGCAGGCGCGTCTCCAGAACAGGCGTGTTCAGCTGGCACAGTTTTTGCAGCAGGTTTTGCAGGTGTCTGAGAAATAAATGGCGGCTGCTTTGAGAAGCTCTGCTGCTGGAAAACAAGATTGTCCTGTCTTATGTCTCTGGTTGGTAGGTTGGATTCCGGCTGGGTGTATTTCGCTGCCTTGTCGTCCCCTGAAAATGACGCCATTGTCGCAGCCTGCAAAACAGAAAAACAAAAAGTGTTGAGTGTGCCTAGAAATGCTGATGGAGGAGGGGGGGGGGGTCATACTAGTGAGGCTGTTCACACTTCAACCCGAGTTTACCTCAACTCGGGGGGGGGGGGGGGGGGGGGGGGGGGGGCCGGGGTGGCCGAATGGTAGAGCGTTGGACTTCTAATGCTCGGGTCGTGAGTTCGTATCCCGGCTGCAGCCATTTGTGCCGGCTTTTTCATCGTCGCCCCGTCTTTGATATCACCCGTATGTGGTGGAAAAGGACGTTAAACGCCCACCCACCCTACCTCAACTCGGGTAGGACACAGTCAATAGCGTTTATTCTCGGCAAGTCTAACTATGACGTAGGGAAACATACGTCATGCCCGCCGTCATGCCTTGACGAAAGCAGCATATCATGACGCCAACTGCATGTTTAGATCTGAAAAACGGGTAGGCCCTGGACCCAGGTTCAGCCCTGCTCCGTAGAAGGGTTGAACCCGGGTCGCTTTATATATTAACCCGGGGTGGTTCAGAATGTAAACGCACCAGCTGAACCCGGAAAATTTGGCAAGTGTAAACAGCCCAGTCACAGTATCATCCATACCAAAGGAAAGCAGTGTCTTCTGGAAGGTTGGGTGCTTCTCAATGCAGGGAGCTTGAGCATTTTTTTTTTTTTTTTTTTTGGGGGGGGGGGGGGGTGTAAATATGACGTAACTGCCTTGTTTCCATCCAGCCCTCCGGGTCAGTTATAAGTGGAACGACAACGACACTGTTTCTCAGTCACGGTGAGTTTTTCGTTTGTTTGTATCACGTCATGTTTTAAGCGCGGTCGTAATATGACGTAACTATCTTGTAGTGACCTTGTCACAGTATTACGTCATATCTTATCCTACCCTCCGGGTTGTAAGTGGAAAAATATCAAGACTGTTTCTCAGTCAAAAAGGGTTTTTGTTTCAAAAGAAACTTGAAAAAAACTGAACTCGTGTCACTACCTATAATGTCTTCTATAACGTCTGTGAATGTCGGCCGTACAGAGGTCCTTCGCCGTACGTCGTGGAGGCAATACCCTGTTCAGTTTTATTCTAACGCTCGTAATTTCGTTAATTTTCACGATGCACTATGAAACCTACACAGTATTTGTCAATGACTGAGGGTTTGGGAAATGTACTGACCAATAATCAATTCAGTTGATTTTGGTGGTAGGCAAACAAATAAATAAACATTTTTACCCCCCCCCCCCCCCCCCCGCCAAAAAAAAAAAAAAAAAAACACAAAAAAACATTCAGGTTGTTTAAGCTCTATGGACCATTGTTGGCCTACCTCACTACGAAAACCGGCTTTGTATCACGTTATGTTTCAAGCGAGGTCGTAATACAGAGTTTTCTTGGTGCGGTAGGCCAACGTACAATGCCTCGCGTGATGTTCGACCTTAGCGTTCTCCCCGGTCAATACACTTTCCAAACGCGGCTTGCATGACAATGAAACTTTCATGAGCGTACCGTGCGACAATGGCACAGCATCTGATATTTCTAGGCCTCAAAGAAGCAAACTTTTGTTTTGGAACCGGGCGCCTGTACGATTAAACAATCTCGGTAAACTTCCATCCCCTACATGGTCCAACCCTTGTCGTGGGGTAGTGGCTTGTGTACCTCAATGACCCAGAGAGCTACGCCAGCGGGAGCACGTGCTCCTGGCAGGGTCACCCAAGCTGGACAGGTCGAAGGGTAGAGGTCAGACGAATGTGGACCACCTCTCCAAGCCCTACCTGTAAAAAACATAACGTTACAGAAGCATCGACAGCAACAAACCAAAACATTCACCTGGGCAAGGAAGGGTCTCCATCCCGGAGACCTATGACGCATTGCAGTGAAAGCCGAAAGGAAGCTGCAAGGCCGACCCCCCTTCTAACACCCAGGACAACGACGAGAGTAGCCACATGGAACATCAGGACTATGTATGAAGTAGGAAGGACCACACAAGTAGCAAGAGAGATGAAGAACTACAAGATAGGAGTACTGGGACTGAGTGAGACAAGGTGGCTACAGACAGGACAGCTGAGATTTTCATCGGGAGAGCAATTGCTGTACTCGGGACACACAGAGGATGGAGCCCCCCACACTGAGGGCGTGGCCCTGATGCTGGCACCGGAGGCACAGCGGGCACTCATCGGCTGGGAACCTGTCAACTCCCGCATCATCACAGCCAAATTCATCACCAAGAAGAAAGACATCAAGCTAAACATCATCCAGTGCTACGCTCCCACCAATGATGCGGAAGAGGAGAAAAAAGATGACTTCTACCAACAACTGCAGACAGTGATAGATAGAGGAGGAGCCAAGGACATGACCATACTTATGGGAGACTTCAACGCCAAGATTGGATCAGACAACACAGGCTATGAGAACACTATGGGAACACACGGACTGGGACAGATGAACGAAAATGGCGAGCGCTTTGCAGACTTTTGTGCCCTGAACCAGCTAGTGATAGGAGGCAGCATCTTCCCACACAAGCGCATCCACAAGGCCACATGGAGATCGCCGGACCATGTCACGGAGAACCAGATTGATCACATCTGCATCAGCCGGAAGTTCAGGAGATCGTGGCGAGATGTGCGCGTGATGAGGGGTGCCGATGTATCATCAGACCACCACCTTCTTGCAACAACACTGAGACTTCGGCTTAAGAGACACACCAACGCCAACAACACACGGACCAGGTACAACGTTGGCCTACTCAGGAACACAGAGACACAAGCAGCATTCCGGATCAGCCTTTCCAACAGGTTCCAGCCACTGCAAGACCTGATAGAAGACAGTGGAATGGATATCGAGACACAGTGGGAACACAGCAAGAAACTCTGGCACGACACATGCGAAGAGGTCCTTGGCAAGAGAAAGACCCAACACAAGGAATGGATCTCTGCTGATACCATCCAGAAGCTGGAAGTTAGGAAAAAGAAGAAAACTGCACTGAACACGAGCCGAACAAGAAGAGCTAAGGCAAAGGCACAGGAAGAATACACAGCAGCTGACAGAGAAGTGAAGAGGAGCACCAGAAAGGACAAGAGGGACTACATCGACGACCTGGCCAATCAAGCAGAGGAAGCAGCTGGACAAGGGAACCTAAAAGACCTGTACCAGGTGACCAAGAAGCTCGCGGGCAAATTTCAGCAGACAGACAAACCAGTGAAGGACAAGAACGGGCACCCACTGACAACAACTGAGGAACAGCTGAAGCGATGGGCAGAACACTTCAGGGAGCTGTTAAATCGCCCCATCCCTGAAACACCACCAGACATCCCGCCAGCTGAGACAGAACTACCCATCAACTGCGACAAGCCCTCTAAGGCGGAGATCAGGAAAGCCATCATGACACTGAGAAATGGGAAAGCTGCAGGGCCGGACGAGATACCAGCAGAAGCCATCAAAGCAGACACAGAGACAGCCGTCAACATGCTGCACAGCCTATTCAGCAAGATCTGGGAGAAGGAAGAGGTGCCAGCCCAGTGGAAAGAAGGGATCGTCATCAAGCTGCCAAAGAAAGGGGACCTCAGGGACTGCAGCAACTACCGAGGGATCATGCTCCTGTCAGTGCCAGGCAAGGTTCTCAACAGAATTCTACTGGAGAGGATGAGGGAGGCAGTCGACCCTATGCTCCGAGACCAGCAGGCGGGCTTTCGCAGGAACAGGTCCTGCGCTGACCAGATCGCCAGCCTACGCATCATCGTTGAGCAGTCACTGGAGTGGAACTCCCCCCTCTACATCAACTTCATAGACTATGAGAAGGCCTTCGACAGTGTAGACAGAGAGGCGCTGTGGAAGCTGCTAAGGCACTATGGAGTTCCCGGGAAGATCATCTCCCTGATCCAGTGCACCTACAAAGACATGAGCTGCAGGATTGCCCATGCCGGCCAGTTGTCAGAAAGCTTCGAGGTGAAGACCGGAGTCCGCCAGGGATGCCTGTTGTCCCCGTTCCTCTTCCTCCTGGTCATCGACTGGATCATGAAGACCACCACAACAGGCAGGAAAAACGGGATACAGTGGACACTCTGGACGCAGCTGGATGACCTCGACTTTGCGGACGACCTGGCGCTCCTGTCTCACAGCCACAGCCAGATGCAGGACAAGACTACATGCCTGGAAGCCACATCAGCCGGAACAGGGCTCAAGATCAACAGGAGGAAAACCGAGCTGATGAAGATCAACACCACTGCCAACACACCAGTCACAGTCGGTGGAGAGTCCATCAGGGAGGTAGAGTCCTTTGTCTACCTGGGGAGTGTGGTTGATGGACAGGGAGGCACAGACCGAGACGTCACAGCCAGAATCGGCAAGGCAAGAGCAGCAATGGTCATGCTGAAGAACATCTGGGCATCCAAAGTTGTCAGCATAAGAACCAAACTTCGCATCTTCAACTCCAACGTGAAGTCAGTTCTGCTCTACGGATGCGAAACATGGAGGACAACGAAGACGATGCAGCAGAAGATCCAGACATTTCTCAACACCTGTCTGAGGCGCATCTTCAACATCCGATGGCCAGAGAAGATCCGGAACGAAGAGCTGTGGGAGCGAGCAGGGCAGGAACCAGCGGCCAAGCAGATCCTGCGGAGGAAGTGGGGCTGGATTGGACACACCCTCAGGAAGCCAGCATCCAGCACCACACGCCAAGCCCTGACATGGAACCCACAGGGGAAAAGGAAGAGAGGCCGGCCTCGCAACAGCTGGAGGCGGGACACTGAGGCAGAGTTATATAAGCAGGGGACCAACTGGACTGGAGTGGCAAGAATAGCCCAGAACAGAGTGCGATGGCGAAGGGTTGTCGATGGCCTATGCTCCACGTGGAGCCAGGGGCCTAAGTAAACTTCCATCAAGTACCACCTGGGCACCTTCGCTTGAGTTCCTCCGGGAGAGACTTGGCTGTGCAGCCTCCACAAGCTGCAGTCAACTCCCGTCACTGACTCGTAACTGTACCCCCCCCCCCTCCTTCCCCCCAGTGTACATACAGTAGTTTGAACCTTTAATTCTCCCTCAGTCCCGGCCATCTCCAGATATTGAGTCACGCTGCAGAGTTCTGAATTACGCTCTCGGAGCCCAACTCAATCAATCAATCAATCCTTTATTAATCCCTTCCGGGAAATTACATGTTTGCCAGGAGGGTGGGTGGGTGTTTCGGAGTTTAACGTCCTTTTCCACCACGTAAGGGTGATATCAAAGACGGGGCAACGAGAAAAAGGCCAGCACAATATCTGGCCCCAGTCGGGATTCGAACTCACGACCCGAGCATTGAAAGCCCAACGCTCTACCATTCGGCCATCCCGGCTCTTGTCTGCCAGGAACATACGAACAAGACATAAAAGAGTTCATAAAAACAAGACATATAAAATAGTTTATCACCATCATACATGTCACATATTACATATATCACAAGCTATACATATTATACTAGGCATGCATATATAGGTAAGATGAAAATCACATAAAGTTACCTCTATCGTACAGGCACGCCAGACCACCCCTCCCCCCTTCGGCGTACACACGCACGCACGCACACACACACACACACACACACACACACACACACACACACACAGAGTCACACTATCTGCATGCTGTCCGACTCTTTGCTGTTGACCGAGCGAACGGCCGAAGGTATGAAAGAGTTCGCATAGCGAGTGGTTTTGACGAGGGGTGCCCTAAGGCGCTCTACAGTAAGAAGAAAATAATTGTCTGGCATACAACAAGGAAGACGAAAGAAATCGTATACCAATACTAGAACCTAAGACGTTAAATGGGCTGTTTCCATCTTTTCTAAGCCAACTTATGTTTTGCAACAGTTCAGAGTCGTTCGTGAGTGCGCCTGTACTCTCGAAAAACTTTATCTTGATGAATAGAACAGCTCTTGAGACGGTGGGTAGGTGGGGGGTGGGGTGGGTGTTTGGGGATTTAACGTCTTTTTCCACCACATACGAGTGATATCAAAGGCTGACGGGGCAACAGTGACGATGAAAAAGCCAGAGCAAATATTTGGCTCCAGCCGGGATACGAACTCACGACCCGCCGAGCATTCGAAGTCCCACGCTCTACCATTCGGCCACTCCGGCTCCCCACAGCTCCTGAGAGAGATTCGATGCGTTTTGTTTACACTTCGTGCGACCGACCAGTCGAGCATTCAAATTCTACAAGTGTTGTTGCACTACTGGAACGCCGGCTCAGTGCCAGAGGTCGCCGCGTCATCGAGTACGCTTCTGTTGGCTCAGTGCCAGCATTACAGACACTGTCACTGTCCAGGTGCCTAGGTCAATGGTGTGCATTAGATAGATACCATGAAAACAGCTCAGATCGATCTGTGAGCTTAATAATCGTAGCATTAGCCCAGGATTTAAGAAAACGGTCACTGTGACCCAAGTGGGTGGAGCATCACGTGACCTTTTCTGGAAAGCAGACCGTCTTCAGTTAGAGCTTCGTAAGTCGCATTCAGTTTCCGGCCCTCCATTCAACGCGCGTATTGTTATTTTAAGGCCGGTTCGTACAGCTCTGAATGCAAAACGCTAACATTTGCTGGTCGTGCGACTGAGGAGAACATCAACGGCGCAAAGCTCTCCAAGTCAGCCGTGTAGCAAGACTGTGGCAGACACTGCTCGTCAGTTTTGGCGTCTACTCTAATTCGTATACTGACGCAAACTGAGGTTTCAAGAAAAAAAATGAATGCGCTGTGCGTTTCGGCTTCGGCGCTAGTTAGACTGTAAATCGGCTCACGCAGCGAAACGAAGGAGCCGGAAAACAGGCATGTTTAGTAAGACTTCGTAAGGAGGACTTCGCTGAGCAGCGTAACCCATTTACATGTAAATTAGGCATGTTAGGGGTACCATTAGCGAATCGCAGCGTGTTAGCCGCTCGGGGCCTTTAACCGTGTGAGCCTAATTGACATGTACATGGGTTGCGCTGCTCAGCGAAGTCCTACATACGAAGTCCTACTGAACATGCCGCCTATCCGCGCATGCAACCGGAAGCGTTTGAGTCAGTGGGCATTGGAGATTGATGTATGAAAGATAGATGAGCCCATTGCAAGTGTGCGGCGGCGTTTTCCCCTATTCCCTATGAGGAGGCGTTTTTCGTCGGCAACTCCGCGCCAGCATGCACAGACCTCTGGGACAAACTCTGAGCTGCAAAGGGCAGCATCGCGGAACAGCTTCTGCGATGCTGACTGTACGCCGGGCGGCGTGCCGGCCTTGTCACGAACGATTGGTACGCTTGTAACACGCAGAGGACACAAGATACTCACGAAGAAACTTTATTTTTCAGTAGTTCTTCACTGTAACTTTTCGTGACATTGTCCATGACTGACATGGGATTTGGTGTAGTGGTTACAGGTAACCGACTTCGGATCCTGAGCTGGCGTGGTTCGATTCATAATAATAATAATAATGGGAGCTCAGGGCGCCTTACAGTCAACACACACTCACTCACACAGAAACAGAAACGCACGCAACATTCCTTCACACATACATTTAACTACAAACACTTAATGTGCAGCGATTCCCTGTTGGGCAGGAACGGAAAACAGTCACACGCAATGCATGCTGGGAAAATCTCTCTCTCTCTCTCTCATAATACCATTTATTATACCATTTTAATTATTTACCTTTTATAATACCATTATGCTGTACGTAAC
Organism: Batillaria attramentaria; assembly: GCA_018292915.2. Classification (NCBI taxonomy): domain Eukaryota; kingdom Metazoa; phylum Mollusca; class Gastropoda; family Batillariidae; genus Batillaria; species Batillaria attramentaria. The sequence continues at coordinate 756,475 of JACVVK020000325.1, read as the reverse complement.
TCGTAGTTTAACGGTAATTTTGAAAAATGGTTATTGTAACCAACATCTTATACCGTTGTTAAGTAAAGCATCAAAGTCAAAGTCTCTCTCTCTCTCTCTCTCTCTCTCTCTCTCTCTCTCTCTCTCTCTCTCTCTCTCTCTCCTTGTTCTTTTCTTTTTCTTTTCTGACGAACGGGACGAAAGAACACGACTGGCACTGAGTGTAGAGTTAGTTCACACGAGACTGAAATCCGTGTACTGTGTCGCCAAAACTACTGATACGCTCAGTGGTGACCATCATTGCGGCCAAACTTTGGTCGAACACAATCATGCTTGATGGCGGAGCAGTTCTGAGGCCTGTTCGAGATCAGTTCCATCGCGTTTCCGGAACTGTACCGAGCAGTTGCATTGCACCAAGGAGCTGTTTCCTTTGACAGTATAACTGGATCTGTTTGTGTGACAGGTCCGTCACAGTCAACGAAACATCAAATCAGAGCCCCCGCAGTCCGACTTGATTGAATTGTGTTCAGCTGGACTGTTCGCCTGTTCCCTTAGGATACCTGTCCTCCCCTGTAGAGCTGTGAAATCAGGCTGCCCTTGGCTTTTATTGGGGTTTCAGCCTTTCAGGGACACTGAAAACTGTAACTGTGACAGAGTTGACTGTGCTTGCACGGTTGACTCTGTAAACATTTTTTCACACTTCGGAAAGCTTTTTCTTGGGAGCTTAGATCTTTAAACTCTCGCTTACATACCTGTCTACAGTCGTGAGGTTTTCTGAAACTTACTTGTGAAATCGTTCGCTGAAGCTGAATTGGGCCTTGATTTTATGTAGTTCGGACCTGTTAAAAGCCAGCAGAATTTTTACAAACTCGGTAATAGGTTTCTCGGTAGCGGAGTGGATGGTGTATTGACTTTTCCATCCCCCCCCCCCCCCCCCCCTGTTTGTCCAGTTGATTCTGCTGGCTAACAATAACGTACGCCTCAGCAAACACCTAACTTGTCGATGGAATGAAGTTTACTTTCGTGATAGACGGAACAATCTCTCTCTCTCTCTCTCTCTCTCTCTCTCTGGCTGAGGGGATGGGGGGGGGGGGGGTGAGGGTATGTGTTCACGTTAAGAACTCAAAACCAGAAACATGAGAGCAGTGATCCCCCCCCCCCCCAAAAAAAAACACAAAACAAAACAAACAAACAAAATCTAAACAAAACAAAAACACAAAAACAACAACAAAAACCACTGAAAACCCAAAAAACCCAAAACAAACCAAAACAACAACAACAACAAAAAACCCCAAATAAACAAAAAGCAATAAAACTAACAAACAAGAAAACAAAACAAACAAACAAAACAAAGGGACAAAAACGGCAACAACAACAACAACGATAAACAACGACACAAAATACCGAAAACAAACCACAACACCCCCCCCCCCCAAAAAAAAAAAAAAAAAAACCCCGAAAAACCGTCTTTAATGATTAGTACACCGCACATTGTTATCGGCAAGACCGGACAAACTGTACCACCCCAAGGAAAATCCATTAACGTTATCCACTAGGGACTTTGACTCCAGAAAATAGCAACCGTGGACACCGTAAACTAATTGGTTTCAGGGCGTGTCTGCCTTTCCTATTTCCGTCTCACATCGCTCTTCTGTCAAGCTCGAACATTAGGAAGGGCATCAGAGGCCATGGAAGCAGCATACAGTATATTGTCTACCGTCAGTTTGTAAAAGGGATTTAACACCATGGTTTTAAATAGTACTTAAGCCTGTTTACTGTTTGGTAGAGGTGGAATTACAGGTTCGGCGTGCATTGATTGAAAATGTCTACGTGCAGGCTTGACGTGTGAGAGCTGACTATTAGACGACTCCACTTCCGTCACGTCAGTCAATAGGGTCGAGCCCCCAGAATTCACCCAATCCCGTGGCATAATGAGCACAACACACGACCATTGTCTGGCAAACTTTCTTGCCAGACACTACAAAGAGGGAAGCACGTGTAGTTTGATATGACTGAAACGTGGCAGTCCACTGACGTCATTTGAGGAAAAAGGCCATTACGTCAATCTCGTTCATCTTGAAATCACCTCTTTTTCCATAAAATGACGTCATGGACGTACTGTATTTTGCCAATGCCAGGCAGAGTAAAGGGGCGGGGGTTTGGCCTCGGGGCTTGCTTAGTGGAGTCGTCTATTACATGCTACAGACACTGAATATGCATAATCATGACAGATGCCGGAAGTAATAATAATAATAATAATAATAAATACAGTTTATATAGCGCCTATCTGTTTTCTACGAAACACTCTTTGCGCTCAAAGGAAATGTACACAAAATCTCTCACTCTCTCTCTCTCTCTCTCTATGTTTATATACAAGGCTTTAGAACTTCGTGACACGCTGTGTACGTGTTCCCCTCACACCACCCCCCTTTAGTCATGGGCCGAAAAGCCTAAACTAAATAAAACATTTGTCATTGTCATTGTCATTGTCATTGTCTCTCTCTCTCTCTCTCTCTCTCTCTCTCTCTGACGTCAACTGCTTCTGCCGTTTAGTTGTAAAATAAAGTTTCATTGAGCCTCTCTCTCTCTCTCTCTCTCTCTCTCTCTCTCTCTCTCTCTCTGACGTCAACTGCTTCTGCCGTTGTAAAATAAAGTTTCACTGAACCTCTCTCTCTCTCTCTCTCTCTCTCTCTCTCACACACACACACACACACACACACACACACACACACACTGTGACACACACATACACACGCACACACATCCCTCCACACACACACACACACACACTTCCGTGTCAAACCGTCAACGATCATTTTACAAATGCAGTTTCTTCCTAGTTTGTACTACTCTGCCATTTTCGTACAATCAGATCTATGAGACCAGTTCAGAATATAGTGTGACGGACTTAGCCGTGCTCAGTGTTCGCAGACATATGTCAGCATTACTATTAGCCAGTATCGATCGTGTGCGTGCGACGCTGACTGAATAGGCAACAAGAATGCTGTGCGGGTTCCAGTTTCCTGGTTTACACTGTTCACAACGGGCCTTTGTGGTCAGTCAGTGACGTGACCAAAGCTGCTTGTGTAACAGCTGAAATGATTAGTGTGTGGGGGGAAGTGGTTTGTGTGTGCTACCAAATATTAAAGTGTCCCTGAATACCCGTTTTACTCACCCAAACTGTACAAGTTTTCTATAAAACATTGTTAGAAGAGAATATATGAATACACTCGGCAGCTTTTTTAATTATTTTTATTTTTATTTTATTTTTTTATTTTATTTTATTTATTTTATTTATTTATTTATTTTTTTATTTTTTTTTTGGGGGGGGGGGGGGTTCAAACAGTACATAGATACCGCCTTGGCGCAGGACTAGGAAAATGCGCACCGCTTACGTCCCCTCCCGCGTGACGTCATAAGGGCATCGGCCGCGCAGCGTTGCGAGAACACGGGGCGATGGTGAAGCTGGCAGCCACGTGCTAGCAGCCAAGTCATAAAAGAGGTCCGTGATAACAGACCAAAATTGGCATCGTTTCATTGCTACGATCACTAGGTTACACATAGGGAGACTTGCACCTGTACGATCGAAACAGTCTATAGAGAGAGCGTAGTAGAGCTCGGAATGCAACACACCAAAGTTTGGTGGCCGCGCTATTGAAGAAACTCAGCCGTCCGTCATGTTTCTCTTATTTCGAATACTGTTGCGAATTAGTCCGCGCACTGTATAATAGTGGTAGAGTCTGCTGGAAACGCTGTCAGTTTTGCTTCGGCGTCTATAAAGCATAAGTGCCCAGGGTACGTCAGTACAGCAGTATTCCTATTAGTTCAACGGTCACAACTTGAGTTTCTCGGACAAACACAGGAAATCGCTTGTTTAGTTCTGATAAACCTTAGAAGCGCTGTACATGTCAAATTGTGAAATGTAGTAGCTCTCTCTATAGTAAGTTTGTTTGTTTGTTTGTTTGTTTGTTTGTTTGTTGTTGTTGTTTGTTTGTTTTTAAATCAGTGACGCAGCCTGCTGGCTCTTTGACCGTGTTGGAGGAAAAAATATAACGAAGTCCAATACAGAGATTGAAACATTGTAACAGAACTGAATAAAGGCGGGAGTATCTCCTGGTTTGTCTGTTTCACATCCTGCCAGCACCACGTGGAGCAGACGACACCATAATGCAAGAGACAGCGGAGACAGTGAGCTCTAGTAACGACCATGACAATAGCAGACTAATTGAAACTGCAACCCCATGCCCACATATCAACTGTTTTGCTAGCTCTGTATTTGGTTTCGTAGTTTCTGACGTCATGACCTCGACTAGAAATAGATATTTGGCGATCCCCTGCGTGGGTTCTCAGCAGCCAAGCGATGTTAACGTGAGGGCCAAAACGGGGGACCGTAACACTGAATCGGTTAATTTAATACCTGTTTCTTGTATTATCGCGTTCTAGTCCACGTGACAAACGACAGAAAAATAATACGTTTAGTTTCTCACCTTCGCTGACACAGTGCCCATGCTCAAAGTTTATGGCAAGAAGATCGTTCTGGGAAACACCATCTCACAGATCCAAAACATAAAGCAATAAACCAGTCCGCGTTTCACCACCTCACCTAATAGGATTCAGACAAAGACCGTAGATAATACGGTCTTTGATTCAGACGACAATGAGCTTGTCAGTGCTGACGTCACTTTATCAGTTTTGGCTATCATGGTTACGTAACATAATCTTTGAGTGGTTTTCGTCGAAAACTGATTTGAAAGGCACAATCTAAAAGGGAACAAAAATATGATGCGAATTTTATGTTTGTTCTTTTTCTCTCCACGAACAGCGGCATACATCCCCCCCCCCCCCCCACATCGCCCCCTTTTCTTTTGTCCTCTAACCTCTAATGTGTACGCACACTGAATCTATGTTACGCTGTCCGGCTATGTGCATGCGGTCTGAACAAGTAAAGAACACATTTTGTTCTTTCTTGTTGTTTGTGGGTTTTTTAAAGTTGGTTTTTGTTGTTGTTTTGTTTGTTTTTTAGTGTTTTCAAGTTAGCTTACGTGTGTACTCACACTGATCGAGTCTGTGTTCCCACCGTCGTTTGTCCGGTTATGTACATGTGTACATGCAGTCTACACAACTGCCTCATGATTTTTCTCCCTCTTTTATGAGCGAATTAAGTCACGTTTTTGTAAATACGTATCTTGACTACCCCCCCCCCTCCGCCTCCACCCCCACCCATTCTCTCTCCCCCTCATTAGAATGGAGCCTACATCACTCTGGTTGGTTTCCTGGATTCCGGGCTGCTCACTCTAGGCTTTCACTTCGGGTTCTCCGGCTCTCCTCCCCCGCCGCCAACTTCCAAACTAGGTAAGTGGATGGCGTTACACCATGGCGGGGGGGAAACCGGCCCGAATTTAAAAAAAAAAACAAAAAAAAGTAGCGAAAGCGCTGCACCGCGGCGACGCGCTTTCGTACGGCATGACGCCAAATTTTCAGAAAAGAAAAGGGTGATAATTTTCAACAAAATGTACTTACCTCTTACCAGTGACTTCAAGTACAGCGAGTAGCGTTCACGTGTTGTCTTCCGCTGCTGTGTAGCGCGACTGCTGAAGCAGGCTGTCCGTGGCCGGCCAGGCGAACTGCCAGTGGATCGAAGTGTCAGGTGTGGCATGAAGCAGGCGTTCGTGGCAAGGTGTCGCTGTGTGACCAGGCTGTAGGGGTGGTGGAGGTGGTTCGGCGGTGGGTGGGCGGGATGGGGTGGGGTGGGGTGCTGCTGGCACTGCGTGGCTGTTATGGTTTATCGACGATATGGGTAAGCGACGAAGTGTACCCTGTAGGTAGAAGTTTGCGATAGCGACCATTAGAGCCAAAGTGTGGTGGTCTGACGTGTGTTGTAGGCTCTGTGTGTGTGTGTGTGTGTGTGTGTGTGTGTGTGTGTGTGTGTGCGTGCGTGCGTGCGTGTGTGTGTGTGTGTGTGTGTGTGTGTGTGTGTGTGCGTGCGTGTGTGTGTGTGTGTGTGTGTGTGTGTGTGTGTGTGTGTGTGTGTGTGAGATTGTTGCTCTATACTTGATCACATTCATTATCTAGACACCATTAGTGATGGCAATGACATGCAGGACAATGTATTTCCTGCCGCATGGAAACAAAGTTTCATTGATTCATTGATTCTCTCTCTCTCTCTCTCTCTCTCTCTCTCTCTCTCTCTAGGGAGCCTTGACAGTCGAGCTGTAGAGCGTTAGACTTTCAATTATCGGGTCGTGAGGTCCAATCCCTGCTGGGGCCAAATATTTGTGCTAGGTCGTTTCTCGTCGCCCCGTCTTTGATATCACCCTTATGTGGTGGAAAAGGACGTTAAACCCTCAAACAAACACCCCTCTCTCTCTCTCTCTCTCTCTCTTGACGAGTGAAACTTGAACAAACACACACACACACACACACACACACACACACACACACACACACACACACACACACACACACACACACACACGTATTCAATTTCTTCATTTGTATTGGGACCACATGTAAATTTACCGACGCAGTAAGCGTAGCGCGGTTTATCTTCCAGTGCGGACGCAGGCGCTGGCATCGATTTTTTTTTTTTTTTTAAGGAAAAAGTTTATCACACAACGGGAAAATTGTGACCGAAAATAGCATGCATTATTTTGCGGACCCAAAGTATATATACACAATGCGATTAACGCCTACATACACAACTGCGCCTTTCATGCACAGGCAGTTCAATTGCCGTTTCCATGACTCCGCTCTCTCTTTATCTCTATGCGTGTATGTGGACGTGTGTGTGTGTGTGTGTGTGTGTGTGTGTGTGTGTGTGTGTGTGTGTGTGTGTGTGTGTGTGTGTGTGTGTGTAAAAGAGGGGGGGGGGAGGGGAGTAGGAGAGAGTGAGTGAGTAATAATACTCATGGTTTACCAGTGAATATTGACTGAATCGTTGAAATGGGATGGATGTCCTCAGCATTTATATCTGAAATCGCCATTGCGCAAATTTTGTTTTGGAGTTGCGCTACACTCGAAATAGCCCATCTTAATTAAGGTTTATAGAGCTCTAAATGCGTAACGCTGACGTTTGCTTGCCGTGTGAACGAGAACTTCAACTACCCGAAGCTCTCCTTGTCAGCCATGTGACAAATTTGTGGCAGACGCTGTGCGTTTCTCCGTCTGTTTGCTCAATGTCAGCCTGTGTGAGACTGTTACTGAGATGCGATGCTTGACACCTACAATGTCGAATGTGTGTCTCTGACTTCTTTCTTTCTTTCTTTCTTTCTTTCTTTCCTTTTGTTTTAAACTGACATGGACAGTCTCTCAGAAACATGGCTACTCGGAAGTCGATAGTAGGCACTCATCAATATCTTGTTGATAATTTCTGCTCGGGCAGTCATTTTCGTCAGAGCATAATATTGGCCCAGTACCCGGGTCGGAACAATTTCCGATTCGACTTTTTGTGTTGGCGTGATGGCCGATGAGGCGCGTCTCCGGACATTCTCTTGTACATGTACCAGAATCTAACGTCATGATTTACAGCTCGGCTGATGTGTTGTCGAGTTGAATTTTCTGCACAGCTAGAGAATGGTCTCATGTGCGCTCCATTCTGCCATGTAATCAGATCAGTGTCGTTGTGAACACATCGATTGGTGCGACACGCGAGAGTATGAAGGCACCCTGAGTAGAGGTTGATACAGCAGTAACTGAGGCAGCTTCAGGTCACCAGAAATACAGTTTGTTGCTACTCTTTGGCCCTAGGCCTATGTCAAATGTCACGCAGCAAACGTCCTTGAAAACAGATCTTCCAACCAAAACAGACAATGATTTTTAGAAGCAAGACATGCCCACAAGCTGCATGCCAAACATCAAGCCCCGACAACGTAATTTTGATACTCCGCTGATGCGACGTCCTTCCCAACCGAGACTGTGCATGCCCTGGCACACGCCCAAGGGTATGGTCAAAAACAGGTCACCCCTCAAATCAAAGCTGCCATTTTTCAACACATCAGACATCCCTCTTCTCACCAAAAACAAAACTCTGGGGTCAAATGCACTTTTAGCAACTCTGAAAAATCCAGGAAAAGGGGGGAAAATTCATTTTAATAATGCAGGTCCGCTTACTCCCTAACCTGCAGGGGGAGCCGGGATGGCCGAATGGTAGAGCGTTGGACTTCTAATGCTCGGGTCGTGAGTTCGTATCCCGGCTGGGGCCAAATATTTGTGCTGGCTTTTTCATCGTTGCCCTGTCTTTGATATCACCCGTATCTGGTGGAAAAGGACGTTAAACCCCCAAACCCCCACACCCACCCTAACCTGCATCATTTATTTGTGTTTTGTGACCTTTAGTCATATCCACTCTAATGTCCACGCCCCATGGGCTTGCCTTCACATGTCAAGACCTAGTTCTTGCGGCGGGGCTCGTCTTGCCGAGTTTTCCCACCCCTTGTTCTTTACTGACTCTTATTTCTGCCTCCATCGGACCATGTACCTGCGTCTCATCTGGGGGGAGGTCAGTCCAGTGAGACATCTAAGGGTAATTTCTGAAAGCCGACTTCAAAGGATTCCCCCACCTGGTCTTCACCCTGGCAGGCTTTATTCGCAGTGCCCTGCTGGTGCTGCTGAACACCTTTCACGTGGAGACCTTCACAATGCACCCTTTTTCACGTGCGTTGTTTTCCCAAACCGCCTCACGACGGGGAGGTTCCGTGTTGGAGCGGTCTATTCTCCAAGTGCATCCCAGCCATAACGTCTTCATTGGCAACTAAGGAATTTTCATTTCTCTCTTTCACGGCCTATCCCTCGCAGGACCATTGACTTGTCTCCGAGCTTAGCTGCTCCGTCTTTCCTCCTGTCGCTCATCTGATTTCTAAGTTCAGCCCTTTAAATTAGCATGAAGGTGCAGCGTCTCCTGCATGTCCAAGGTTTATACTGCCCCGCATACCAACTTCCATCATTTGTTCAGTGTTACTTCACTTTTTTTTAAAGTAGTGCAGACTCACTAAGCCGCGAATTAGTCTTTGTTGTTTGCACGGGTTTAAGCCCTTAAAACTCACTCACTCACTCTAATGGTCACACACACACACACACACACACACACACACACACACACACACACACACACACACACACACACACACACACATCATTGAGATGAACTGAACATTTAATCATGTCTTTTCATAATAAATGCAACATAGTTATGACATACATTTTCACACATACATTACACATACTGTACATTTCACACAAAGTTCAAGATATGTAGTAATATAGTAATGGCAGTTTCAAGTTTTTGCCAGTCAGTGAAGTTCTGCAACTGTTTGTGCCCGTACAAAGTTTTGCAACGGTTTGTACCCGTAAGAACCTCTCTCTCCCTCTCTCTCTCTCGTACAAGGTTTTGCAACTGTTTGAACCCGTAAGAATCTCTCTCTCTCTCTCTCTCTCTCTCTCTCTCTCTCACACACACACACACACACACACACACACACACACACACACACACACAAACACACACACAAGGTTTTGCAACTGTTTGAACCCGTAAGAATCTCTCTCTCTCTCTCTCTCTCTCTCTCGTACAAGGTTTTGCAACTGTTTGAACTCGTAAGAATCTCTCTCTCTCTCTCTCTCTCTCTCAACTAGTACGCTGCTGCTGCCAAAGTGAATTGGATGAGCCAGTGAAGTTCTGCAACTGTTTGTGCTCGTACATTTACAAGGTTTGCAACTGTTTGTACCCGTAAGAATCTCTCTCTCTCTCTCTCTCACACACACACACACACACACACACACACACACACACACACACACACACACACACACACACACACACTACTTTGATACAGCCTGTGTATCTGTAACTCCTCTTCTCGTATGTCGCACTCAGAGTGAGTCCGCCTCCTCGTGCCTTGGTTCATAGTGAAAAACCACACAACTAATAACACTGCTGTGAACATTGCCCCCCCCCCCCCCCCAACACACACACACAAAAGGGATAGTCACAGCTAGTGCGACCTTCCTCTGGAATCTTTCAGTCTCTATTGTGGAAGGTCTCAGTGTAGCGCGGCCGTGGATTTTCTAGGCACCTGAGCCTTTTTACCCCGGTATATATCAATTGCAGCCATTGTCTTTCACAGGTGAATTCAACTGTCTGTTCCTCCTCAATTACCCCCCCCCCCCCCCACCCCACCCCCCACCCCCACCCCACCCCCACACACACACCCGAGGCGCGAACCACTTATTAGTCAACGAATTGGATTTCATTTTCGCCTGGCTTCACTTCGTGAGACTTTCGCGAATGTGTATGGTGTTGTTACAGCCACTCTTAAACCACAATTCCCCCCCCCCCCCCCCACACACACACACACTTCCCATTCACAACCACATAGCTTGAACGACTGAACCGAAATGCAGTTAACTGATGCTTCTAAATTTCATTGCTAGCTGCTGTGAAGCCCGAACCAGGGCAATTTAGTCACACAGGCTATGCTGGAAGTGGTGAATATCTACCGTCGTATTGTCCTAAGTGCCCGGTCGCCATGAATTTGATAATGGACAACTCCATTCGGCAAGCCGAGCCCCGAGGCCAAAGCCCCGCCCTTTTATTCTGCCGTGTATTGACAAAACACAGTACGTCCATGACGTCATTGTATGGGTAGAGCCAGGGGTGATTTCAAGATGATAGAGATTGACGTAATGGTCTTTCTCCCCAAAATGACGTCAATGGACTTGCTGTTTTCTTTCCATGTTCCAGTCATATCAAACTACACGTGCTTCCCTCGTTGTCGTGTCTGGCAAAATGTTTGCCATGTGTTGTGCTCATTATGCCGCGGGACGCGATTGGTTGAATTCTGGGGTCTCGACAGTTTTGATTGACAGGCGGAGTGGAGTCGCTAATTACTTAGGCCCATTTCATATTTTGACGGTTGATCTCCATTTTATTTTGTCAGTCATTGTCTCAGCTTGTACAGCATTACGAAAAAAAGAAATCCCAAGACACGAACCAATGCTGTTCTTCGCCGATGCTTCCACTTGTCTAATCTGGCACTCTCTGATTATTCTATCTCTTAGCAGTTTATCCACGACATCCCCCCGCCATCTGCGCGCGACACCTGCTGGTGCTGCTGGCCTCCGCAGTTACTTCCCCTACCGGAAGTGAAGGTAAAAGCTACCCTGGTCTCCTCCACAGCGGAAACGGAAGCGTGGGCGGGAGTCAGCACCCGTCGGGTGTCACACACTTCGCCGTTCTTGATGTCGCAAGGGTCAAGGTTGACATTGGGCGGCACAAAATCCGGGTTCCACATCTCCTCTGACAACGACCAGGCGCAAGGCGTCTTGGGATAGCACGGCGTCTGCATGTGGAAGGGGACGTCGAGGCATAGGTCGCTCCTTGTCGAGGTTGGCAGTCGACCGCCAGACAGTGCTAAAAACGAACAGTTTGCATTCATGAAAATATCTGTTTTGGGGGAAAACTTAAATGTCTAAATTCATAATTAACATGTAGCCCACAGACCCGTAGCCACACCCTATTATTCTCCATGGCAACCCATTTGATTTTTTTTTCTGCCGTGTAATGGCATGACGTCATTTGAAGGGAAAAGGGGTGATTTCAAGACGAAAGACAATGACGTATTGGTCTTTTTTTTTGCACTAAATGGCGTCATGGATTTACTGTGTTTTGCCATTACATGGCAGCTTTTCCTGGTGATACAACTTTGAATATGTACGAAAAATCATGCGTCCTATTTGTCAAGGGCCAAAAGTGGTGCCCCTTTGAACAGCCTTGACCCTTGTGACAGCAGACGCGTCAACAACAAACAAACGTATGTATTGTATGTGTGGCTTTATAACTTAGAAGTAACGATTTGTTTTGTTTTTCCTCGGCCTGTCAAAGCACACAACTCGGTTGTTTCACACTGCAAGGAACATCGATACTTCACATCACCAACACCTTGTAATGAACTGTTACCTGTACACTGAACATTTGTGTTCGTTATGTACATCACTGACGCCATAGCCTGTTACTCAACAAACAGACCAGAACAGGTGAGCAGAAATGTGAACTAAGCACGTGATCGTAGCTGATTTTTTTTTTTTTTTAAAGACAAAATTCCACACATATTTGCAACGTCCGATTACAGAGAGCGGCACATTATTCTCAGAGAACATACCTTCATTCACAATAGGTAAAGGATAACCGCCGGGTGGGGCGACAACTCTGTCCATCTGGTCAGAACAGTCAGGGATGTTCACATTCAGGTCATAGTCCGTCCCTAGTCGCCTCCCCTGGCCCTCCGACTTTGTTCTCCGCAGATGCTGCTCCATGAACCACTCTCGCACGCAACGGACGTCCATCCCGTGCTCCGCGCTGATTCGCTGGATGAGGTCAGGTGACGGGTTCGGGCATGCGCATTGGACCTTGCGCAGGACTTCCGTTTCCTGTTTGCTAAGGGGGCGCTGTGTTGTTGGCTGGCGTGGTCCTGGACTGCTCCCTTCGTCGTTACCTGTACCAAGAGTGACAGAAATATCCTTTATTCACTCAGTCTTGCCTGGACAAGCAGCAGTCACCGCTGTTACTAGCGACTTAGTAGCTAATTGTCCCTGCTGCTTGCGGCGTTGCACTGACTGTGTTGTTGTTTCAGTAATCTGCCGGTATTGTTCTCTTGTCAGTCAGTGTTTCTTACTCAGTTTAGTTGCAGGATTTGTGTGTGTGTGTGTGTGTGTGTGTGTGTGTGTGTGTGTGTGTGTGTGTGTGTGTGTGTGTGTGTGCGCGCGCGCGCGCGCGCCTCAAATTGTTCATTTGAATGTGTTTTAATACTTTGTCAATTTTTTCTTATTTTTACCTGCTACTGTAATGGCGCCTGGAACTTCTAGTACCGAGGGACAGGCGTGACATTCAAAAGAATTCATTTATTATTATTATTATTATTACTATTATGCGGATAGTAATTACCTCACACACACACACACACACACACACACACACACACACACACACACACACACACCCTTTCTCGGTGCTATCTATCAATTAACCGATCCATACCAGGAGACTGGGGTCCTTGGCTCTTCTCTACATCAAAAGGACGTTAAACTCCCAAACACCCGACATACCAAGGAAAGGCTCTCGCTTGTAAGGCAGATTGTACCAATTTCCCCTTCTGAATGCGTTTTTTGTTTGTTTGTTTCTTTCTTTCTTTTGTTTGTTTATTTGTTTTTTTAACTTCCTCAGACTTCACAGCTTAGCCAGTAGATGCAGCACGTGGGATCAGTTGCTCGCGCCATCATTTTCGTCTAACGGGGTGGGGGCAGTATAGAAATTATGGAAACAATTCGACAATTCTTTAGTAGTGTTGTCGATCATCACCCCTTCAGTGCTCCTCTGATCACTGAAGTGTCTCGGCCGATGGTCAGACAGAGCACACCTCAGGCGCGGTTCTGGGCCTTACACACCCAAGGTCAGTACATGTATCGCCAAAAGAGCCTTTCGTCGGCAGTGGAGACGCTGCTTGGGTAACTCGGTCACATTTCGCCGCAACCTGCTCAGTTACGCCGAAGTCAACGACCACGAGACAGACATCACATGACGTCTCAATCCGCTGTTCCCGGCTAATCAACCATGACCCTCACCACCACTCCCCTCCCCACACCCTCGGACCCCCCACCCCTCCCATCCCACCCCCACTACCCCACTCCGCATTCCAGACGTCTCAATCTGCAACGACTGCGTGTCAACAGCCTAGTTTTGCACCGCGTTCTTCTCCTGTGCTCACTGAACGGACGCGCTTGCGCCGTAGTTATGGTCCATCCGGCCAAGACAGACATCACATGACATCTCGATCCGAAAATCCCGGCTAATCCACGATGACCTTCATCGCCCCAATGCCCACCACTGACACCCCACCCACCCCACCCCCACATTCCAGACGTCTCAATCTGCACAGACTGTGTCAGCAAGTCTACCGTCATCTCATGAAAAGCGCTCCAGGTTCAAGGATTTGGCTGACATTTAGGTCCTTTTTCCTTTTTTTCTGAACTACATGCCAGTAGGGTTCGTTATGCACAGCTTTCTCCTTGCTAAGCTCAACCAGTACCAGCCAAAGAAGTTTCACCTCGAGCTCTGCGGAGTGTGATTGGGAAACATGTCAGGCACAAAGCCAGGCCTCCTTATAACTCAATGCTCACACGTTTTTAAGGAGGGGCTGGGCCAAAGTCGGGCCCGGCAACTGCAATTGGACCGTCTAGACTCGGCACTGGCTTCTTTCAAGTTGTATTCTACCCCCCGCTGTCTCATTCCGCCCCGTGTACAGAGTAAAGAAACTGGGGGGGGGGGGGGGGGGAGGGATTAGCGGCTGTTGTTGTGCAAAGGGCCACCTGGTCACAACACTGCCTGCGGCGGTTGACAGACACAGGTCTGCGCGCTTGGGTGGTTTGTGTTGATATGACCCTGCCGCAAGATACGTGCAAGATGGCGCAGTGGTATTTTGTTTTGTGCTGTGTTGTGTTGTGTTGGGTTTTGTTCTGTTTTGTGCTGCGGTGTGCTATGAATGACGTGTTGTGACGTGTGTTGTTTTATTTCGTTTGCGATGATGGTATGCTATCGGGCAGGTAGAGGGGACAGGTTCTGCCCTGGCTGAGCAGCCCCGCTGAACGCTATTCAGTCTAGACACTTCTCTGACAGTGTGACAGGCTGACCGCATTTGATGTTTCTTTAACAGCGGCGGGCACCTGCAGTTACAGAAACTGAGTTAACTTGCCCAGACCTCATCCTGATCAAAACGGGTAGACCTTCGGATCAGGGAGGTACCGTTCCGAGCTACCCTACGCTACATACAACTGAAGAAATCAAGCATTAGCAGTTGTTGTAGTTGGTGTTGTTTTTCAAACTAGACGTTTGATAATTACAGTAAACAAATGACCATTTTGAATATTTAATGGAGGAAAGCAGTGATTTCCCGTAAAACCGTGCTGTGAAAAGTTCGCAACACGAAGACATTCTACTTCTCGGTACACACACAAACACCTACTCCCCTCCGACCCCCCCCCCCCCTCCCCACCCCTCCCTGAACCCTTCTTGTAGCGCTAAACTCCTACCAACCATCGGAATGCTGATTGTAATTTAAACAGCCGCGATTCACCGGCCCAGTAAATTTACTATCTGTAACAAACTGCTCAGTCAGACACGGTCATACAAATGTACTATAAACACGCATATGATATCCGGCTAACCGTCGGGGGGGGGGGGGGGGGGGAACAAACTATACTGAATCAGTTGCCTGTCATGGTTACTGAACTATTTTGTGGTGTGCGTTCAAAATATGATAGGGAAGTAATATCGCCGTGGACAGGACATTTGCAAATTGTGATAAATACGTTTCCGCAAAAATCACAGTGGATCTAAGAAACAAACAAACAATAACAGCAGCGACAACAGGAACTGGACTGTCATTGCTAGGGTCGTGAGTTCGAATGCCAACTAGGACCCTGACGTACTATATGCATCGCCAACCCTCTTATGTGGTGGTAAAGGACATCAAACACCGGGGCGGTCGCGGGTGGTCTAGTGATTAAGACTTAGTCACCGATGCGAGAGGTCAGGTTCGAGTCCCACTCGTACTGACTGGGCACCCGTCGGGGGTTCTCTCCGGGTACTCCGGCTTCCTCCCCCTCTGCTTTGGAAACGGTCAACCCACAAAATTAAAAAATAAATGCATTTCTAAAAATTCCGAAACTTAAATTGCTGAGCTGGCCCTTCGCACCACCTGATTGTAACGTGTTCATGCCCAGTGTGTGAGAGAATGCGTGTGATTCGCGTGAGCGTGCGTGCTGGGTTTAGCTCGCGGTGCTTTGAGCCAAATATCTGGAGTAAAGCACGTATATCATTGCGCTTATTAGTATTATTATTATTACAATACTTCCAAATCACCACCCACCCAACCAACTCTTCGGCGCCGGCGAATCCACTACCCTGTTTCATTATTGTTTTGTCCCGTAAGAAGCTCAGCAGGCGCCGTTACAGCTTCTAAGCTATGCACTTTTAACAAATTGCCCCTTGTGCCACCCTTCCGCAGCAACTTTCCCGCAAAATGCATGTCAGGGGTCGCGTTTTCTGCCTTTTTTCCATACATATATTGCATTTTCGGGACGCCCTCAGTGTTCCCTGTGACCCTTGGGACCCTCTCTCCATATTTTTTAGGGTCCTTTTGTAAATCTGGAGGGGCCATACATCAGATTCTGTCTCAGTGGTTCGCACCGTGGCTCTGCGGAAATGCGATGCTGCAAGCGCCCGCTGCTAGTTACTGATCGCTTTTTTGTTCATCGAGTTTCCGGGAGAGTGTTGGAAAAATAGTATTTGTCATGGCGAGAGCGGAGACCAGAAACGTGCTTCTCCCGTCACGCGCTGTTCTCCAATTTGTGCGTCAATTTAAGAGTTTTGTGCGTACAAATACACACACCTGTGCGTAATCGGGAACACTGCGCTCTACGCATTTTCAAGTGACCTCTGCGTACTCGTGCGCATTTTGCGACGGCCACTATTGGACCCACAAGTCAGCGCTTTCACAGCCTCCCTGCTTGCTGGACTAATCACTTGCCTCTTACCGCAGGAGGAGAAGTCAGCGGGGTGCAATGTGAGTTCGATTACACTGGTCATTAGCCAGTTGATTGACCATAAGAACCGCTCTGTCCGACTTTTTTGTGGGACTTTGGTGCTGACGTCATAAAAATCAAAACCTTCCGTCTGACGTATAGGCATTGTTTTAGTGTCATAAGCATTTTTACCGATCCCGTGCTTTTTCTATGGCAAAAATGCACTGAAACTACCAGCGCGACCCCTGTGTGTGTGTGTGTGTGTGTGTGTGTGTGTGTGTGTGTGTGTGTGTGTGTGTGTGTGTGTGTGTGTCAGAGTTCCGGCCCTGAGTTAAAAATACCCAAACTACTATCTTTGTAAACTGCTAAATGACATTTTAATTTTTAAACTTCTTTCGAGTAAAAAACTAAATCCCCCCCAAACTTGTAAAAATACTCCCCAAACTGCTCACCTTGTGCATTTGAATCGCGCGCAGCCTGGAAGTCCGCCTTACACAACAGTCGGCCGTCATCTCTCAGGTAGAACTCGTCCCCAGTGTTAAACTCGACCCCACACATGACGCAGGAGAAACACCTCAGGTGGTAGATGTTCTCGTGAGCTCGCCTCACCACCTCGCTAGGGGGGATAACCTCTCCACAACCCGCACAACTCGCGCCGAATAATCTGAGGAAGAAGAGAAATAATCGTTGTCAAATATAATCATATTGTATTCCTGATGACGGAAAAAAGGGGAAAACATGTTATCTTCACGGGAGGTAAGTTTTCAGATTTTTCCGATGTTTGCCTCATTAAAGTCATTCGCATCCTTCGACGACTTGATTAGATTTGATTTGATTTTGCGCATGTTTTGTCTAATTGCATTGGTCGTTTCATGAGCGGGCTAGATGCTATGTTGAGTGGCTCAAGCATCTACAGCATATATTTATCTAGTGACGCGGAAAACTAAGGGATGTATGTTTTGAAACCCCGCACCCCTGTTAAAGTCTTCATACAGGCATACAACAGCGTGTGGAATTTTTTTGATCGAATGCGCTGACTGTGTCAGTGTGTGCATCAGAATCAGTCACTTGGGTCACAGTATAGCATCTGACACCATTGCGGTGACTGACTCTGGCCGGCGTATTAGTTGTTCTAGAAGAGCACCGCGTATTGAGCAGACGGCGTTACTTGGTTGCGGACCGATGACCAGCCAAAAGGCGCTGCCGAATTGTTGTCTATTTTTAGGAGCTTTGTCGAGTCCCAGTCTGTTCAGGAATGGACTGCAGGCTCAAAGTCTATTTCTCTACTACTACTGAGAAGCCACAAAGTCACGAATGGCCATATAATTATAATAATAATAATAATAATACATAGCTCTTATAGAGCGCCGTTCTCCAACTTCAAGGACTCGCTGCGCGTTAAAAGCACACACACACACACACACACACACACACACACACACACACACACACACACACACACACACGCTATTTACATCCCCTCAGCATACATACAATTGGCAGTGCAACGAACTCATGATGCACACAGACTTAACAGAGGTTTAGCTATCGAAGGCTTGGCGGAAGAGGTAGGCCTTCAGATGCGATTTAAACAGAGGCAGCGAGGTATGAAACATCCTTCTGTCTGGCAAACGGCTTAAGAGCGTCGAAAGCGACAGATTTTCATCTGAGCGGCGTTACGAGCATAGCAGCTTTAAAGTAAGCAAGTAACAACTCGACTTCAAAACACTGTAACCGTCCCGGACTTTTCAGTGCCGGCAGATCCGCTCATCCATTCATCGTGTTAGTGCCCCAGTGCTAAACAGATTACAGCTAATCGTTAAAACAACCGTGGGGAGATGGCTGATTCCTACAGTCAACAGTGGTTGGGGAAAATGTTTAAGTTCTAAGTCCAAACCGCCTCAGGGTCCAAAATCGGCTTAGAGTTAAGAGGAGATGTGTGTTGGTTTGGCTGGGACAAGTATCTGACGATGGAAAAGCAATTGCAGCGTCTGTAGCGTCTTCTCAGCTTGTCCGCCGCTTCTTTCTCTTACCGTATACACGTATCTATCGCTCGGTACTGCTGTATGCAACGCAGTATCAGATTGGATTTTGTCTGCAGGTGTTCAGGAGTAGGAATCTGTTCTCGTGGGAAGCTGGATATGAGCCAAGCTGAGCCAAAGAGATTTAAAGCAAAGTTTATTTGGCGCTCTGTCCTGTACCTTGGCTGAACATCCTTGATATTTGATCTCGCTATTTCTCGTGTAAGACCAAACGGAGTTCTTTGATTGCCCCCCCCCCCCTTCCCCATAACTGTAGTTGCCGTAGTTTTACCATTTAAATTAGGCAGAACGAATACAGAGGGATGGAAGCGTTCCTATTGGCCGAACTTCAGTCTAACTCGCAATGTAACAAATGCAGAACAAAATATTTGTTAAAAAGCATAAATCCTCGACAAGTTTGTAGAGGAGTAATACAACACAAGTTCAAAGTACATAACTGGCATTAATTTTTTTAAATGATAATTAACACACACACACACACACACACACACACACACACACACACACACACACACACACACACACACACAGAGTTTGTGTACAGTTCGAAAGTCACTCAACCTAGTCGGCGGAAAAGGACAAAGTTTGAAAACTGACACGAAAAGAAGATCAACTCACCCCCAAACATTATGACATCAGATTTGCAAAAAGGAACTTGAAAAAAAATTAACTCACCCCCAAAACTGTGACATCACACCTGGCACAAAGCTCAGCAAGTCGTTCATGAGCAGTAACAGTAAAATCAAGAGGGAGAAAGAAAAAAATCACTTGTTATAGTGCCAACAGGGCCACACCGCAAAGACACAGCGTGCCTCTCTGTTCTCTAATTTGTCCCAGGTCTGCCCCACCCTTTCTCTCGGCTCCACTCTGTCCATCGCAAGCCTACGGAGATCGCCGCGATACTAAGGCCAAACGGCTGGGTGGCTTTGCCATAAAAACGCTGCGCTTTCAACCGTGTCATGGGCCACGCGCAATAAAAACATCACACGCTCAGTCCAGAACGGAAGGTGTACATCACAATCATATAATGAAATATCACACTCCTCCTCAGCCAATGAATGGGCGTGCAATAAAATATTACACCCCTTGTAGTCGATGTATCATCTTTCGTCACCGGGCTTATCCTGTGCGTCTGGTTGTAACGATGAGGCGGCGGGCGTAACATCTCGGGGGCTAATCAAGATGGCGGATATTTTCCTGATGCTGCATGGAAGTTGGTTTGAAGGCGATGCCTCGCAGGTGAAGCCCTATGTTTGAAATAAGAGTTCGCAAACGCCTTTACGTTAAATGTATGTATTACTGAAACTAGTCTAAGTTATTTAAACGGGCTAATTCGGTCTTTGCAAAGCCAACTTGTGTTTTGGAACAGTTTCGGTCGTAAGTGCGCCTGTATCATCTTTATGCTCACAGATTGTCAGTTCTGAGCTGTTTTCGTGGTATCTCTCATCACACCACTTAGACACCTGAACGGTGCCAAGTTTACGAACGCTGAAATACTCTATCACGATGATTAGTACAGCTCTTAATGCGACATAATGTTGTTTACACTGACTTTGCGCGAGCGGTCCAGCATTCAAATTCTACGACTGTTGTTACGCAACTGGAGCGCTCAGTATAGTCGCCGCGTCGTCGCGTACGCCGCTTCTGTTGGCTCAGTGCCAGTATACCAGAAGCTGTCATCGTCCAGGTGTGTAAGTGGTGTGATAATAGATACACTGTACCACGAAAACAGCTCAAAAAGATCTGTGAGCATAAAGATGGTAGCATTAGCCCTTTTAATGGTTGATAAACGATCCCCTTTCTCCCACACCGAGAAACCGAAATCCAAGGAGTTTGTTTTGTTTTGTTTTGTTTTGTTTTGTTCCGTCGTCAAAGCTTTTGAATCGTTGTAGCACCAGAAACACTGAAACACTCCGCCATTTTGAGTGACGCCCGCGTAAATGGACCCGCGTCAGTCGTTCTGGGTCGGGCCAGGGTGATAAAAAAGAGTTTCATGGCGGACTTGACTGGTATAATGGCCGGAATTTCCCTTCAAAGTATGTTGTTATGACCGCTCACTGTCAGTGATACTAGTTGGCCACGTTTTAGCAAACAGCTTGGACAAATTACAAGACCTTGATCTGCGTGATGGATAGATAGTGCGCTACGGCAGGGAAAGTAAAGGAGGAACTTCTCAAACTGAAGACCGCGAGGAGGGGTGTACGGGAGGAGGGGGGGGGGGGAGAGACGTTAGAAGGCTGTAGAAAACGATGCATGATTTACTCAATCTTCGTATTTTAAACAAGACCCCCCCCCCAAAAAAAAAAAAAAAAAAAACTTTGACTTTGGGGGACCAAGTGGTGAAGCACTATACTTTAGTGCCTGCCAAAGAAAATTTGCAGGATGCAGGATTTACTATGCACCAATCTACATTATTTGAGAGAGAGAGAGAGAGAGAGCCGCAAAATGTTAACTGTAGTTTAGTCTCGTATTGAAGCTGCATTCACTTACAATCTGGTTCATGTCAGTCTAAGCAGCAGCGTCACATAAGGTTGTAATTTTACACGTGTCCTAACGGAATCGTGTTCTAACACTAGTAACAGCAATTTATCGTGTAATGGAGGCAATTCCCATCTAGACGCAGAAACTTCATTTCAACAGTATTCGGTGGCCATAGATGTACCATCACGATAACATACCGGCACATATCTTTGATCATGCAAAATAGTGGGCAAGAAAAGTCAGGTCCACATCGGCCCCGGCAGATTGACGTCACGACTATCGCGACAGCGACATAGTGTCGTCAGAAACAAGTGTCCGGCGGGCGGTCGCGGCAGTCGGCGTGTGCAGTGTGTGGGCAGACGACAGGATTCGAGTTAGGGTGGGCCGCGAGAGAGAGAGAGAGAGAGAGAGAGGGGGGGGAGGGGGGGGGGAGTCGGGCACCACATATCCGGCCACTACATCAGCTTCAGCAGATTCCTGTCCTAGTAAACAACCTCAAGTCAGTGAAAGACGCGACAGCAGACGGACTC
Source organism: Batillaria attramentaria (assembly GCA_018292915.2). Taxonomy (NCBI): domain Eukaryota; kingdom Metazoa; phylum Mollusca; class Gastropoda; family Batillariidae; genus Batillaria; species Batillaria attramentaria. The sequence goes on along the minus strand of JACVVK020000325.1, from coordinate 734,871 downwards.
AGCAGGGAGGCAAAGTCGTGTTGAAATTGGTAGAACTTGTACCAGACGAAATGCCGGTCCAAGTGGGCAATTTGCTTTGGTGAACAAACTTTGCCCAAATGTGCTACTGGTCTGAGTTAATCATATTTTTGTTTGTTGAATGTTCATTTTTTTTAGCAGCTGCTGTTTTCTTTTTGTGTGTTTTGTTTGTTTGTGTGTGTGTGTGTTAGGGGTGAGGGGGGGGGGGGTATCTTGTTTGTTTGTTGGTGGTGGTGGTGTGTTTGTTTTCTTTCTTTTCTTTTGTTGTTGTTGTTGTTGTTGTTGTGTTTTCTTTCGTTTGGGTTTTTTTTTAAAGGGGGTGTTTTGACGGTTTTGTGTTTTTTGCTGTTGGGCTTTTTTGGTGGGGGTTGGCGGGGGAAGGGGTGTTTGATAGTTTGAGTTCCCCCCCCCCCCCCACCTCGAGATAGAGGAGGGGAAGCGTGGGGCGGGGTGGGGGGGGGGACTGTTTTCAGAAACGAGGTTCACTGAGTGTGGTATTGGATATTATCTTACCACTATGATCTTTGGTAAAAATTTACGCAAAGAATACGAGACCACCCTGTCCACATCATTTAGAAGCAGCCATAAAATTAATGATACGCAAGACTTTATCATTACTATTATCACAGTCATTAACTTGACTTCATGTTGACTGAAGCCATGCATGCTCGGAGTTTGACCAAGTTTATCGCACTAATCAGTAGACTGAGCAGATCGCCCGAGTAGTGCACTTTATCTACCGTATGGGGAGGGGGGGGGGGGGGCGGAGGAGGAGGAGGAGGTGGGAGGCGGAGGAGGAGAAACAAACGTGTTTCTATCAGAAGGAGGGAAAGGGGGTTGGGCAGGGGGTGGACGACCTACATGTATATATAACAAATTATCGCTAGACATCAAACAACATTCCAATATTCGTCCCGTCGGCGAACCAGCCGGCCGCAATCAGATATTCGTCTCGACGACAACTTACCACGAGACTGATCAAACTAACGACGGACCCCAAACAGCAACTGACTCCATATACAGGCACGCCACCACATTCAACCCTTTAGGGGACCCACGGGAGATAGTCAAAACGGCGGGTATGTCCCTGGTGCTACTTCGATTCAAACATTTTGGGTAAAGCCGGGTATGCGTGTTTGATGTATGACCGTTGTAGTGGTGTGTTAGTGAAAGTTGTTTTATGGTTGATAAAGTGATTCTTTCTTTCCTGCTGGCATCGAAATCCAAGGAGTTTTTCCTGTGCTTTTCACATTTAATAATGGTAACTTTCGGTGCTACTGTTTACTGAATTTCGATTTGCCTGTGTGAGAAAAAAAAAAATGCTGTGCATCAACCAGAACACTACGCAACAGACGACTCCACTCGGCAACCCCGCCCCCCCCCCCTCCTCCCCCCCCCCCCACCCCGACAAATCCCCGCCCCTTTACTCTGCTGTGTATTGGCAAAACACAGTGTGTCCATGACGTCATTGTATGGGGAAAGCGGTTGATTTCAAGATGAAAGAGATTGACGTAATGGTCTCTTTCCTCAAATGACGTCAATGGACTAACTGCTTTCTTTCCATATTTCAGTCATATCAAACTGCATGCGCATCCCTCGTTGTCATGTCTGGCAAAAAGTTTGCCAGACGTGACCATACCATGTGTTCTGCTCATTATGCTGCGGGGCGCGATTGGCTGAATTCTGGAGGCTCGGCCCTTTTGACTTGACAGGAGAGGGGTCACGTGTAAAAGAAACGGACCATTTATCAACCAGAAAATAACTTTCGCTATCACATTGCTACAGTGTAAACACAGGTGCATGCTCACGGCAGTCGGCAGCACCGGCTACCCTCTCCGCCGTCTTGACTTACCACCGAGTTCAGGTGGCTGGCGCCGAAGTCCCGCCCACCTGTCCAACTGAACAAGGTCGACCTAACCTGGCGACGTTCATGAATACCAACCCCTTTATAGCTTATCGGTTAATACATGCACCAGTTTTCCTGGGTTACTATTTGTACCATTTGTCTGGCTACCAAACTGACGGCTAGTTTATTGCAAACACTCCGCCAGCTAGCATAGTGGGTATGTCACTGGCCGCCCTGCGGTTTGATAAATTTGTGGCTAGGGCCTTGGCGGAATTGGGAAATGGAGCTGTAGAGAAACGACTCACCTCAACTCAACTCAAATAACTATGCCTGCCGTGACACGTGCTTCATAAGAGCGCAACATAATTGCTGCACTTTTGCGTGACACTAGTTTAATCGGACAGGTGCGATTAGGTTTGGGGGAAGGGGGGGGGGGCGGCGGAGGTGTTGGGGTAGGGTGGAGGGTGGAGGGTGATTCTGTTTGACCATTGAAGTGTCACAAGTAAATTTGGTATTTTTTGGAATTTTTCCTGATCTACAGATGTTCGAAACTTGAATTAGGAATTGAGACTTTGCTGACGGACAGCTCAACATAATTTTTTTTTTTTTTTTTAATAGCGCATATACGGGAATGTGGGACCCAGTGGAAAATGAAGGGAAATTCTGCCAGCATTCTTAAATCTAGGCCGGGCCGGGGTGCAGAAGTAGGACACTATTGTGGGACCACGCCGGCCGGGAAGCAACGCCCCACCGCAGAAAAACAAATTTTAGCATTTTTGATGGCATTTAGTAGCTGTACTGGCACCCCGAAGAAAAATTTATACTGCCTTGGTACATGTACCATGTGATGATTATGTGTGCAACCTTTTCCCTCTTTTTTTTTTTTTTTTTTTTGCTGCCCCAACTCTTTTGCCAGCTCCAGTGGTGTTCCTCCAAGATAATGGGTAGAATCCACGGAGGGTACGGAAGCTGGGACAATTATTATTATGCATCATTATTGCCAAATGACTGACAACTCCCCAGTCTGCCACCCACCCTTCTTGCCACTGATTCACATTCTGACCACAATTTATTTATGTATTTATTTGCGACTTTAGACATCCTCTCACCTGAAGAAGTCCAGCCGACAAAACACCCTGGATCCCCGAACATAGCACATGTGTCCCAGCGACGCTTGGCAGACAACACAACGCAGGCAGTGCGCATGCCAGAGATGACCCTGCACGCGCAGGATGAACTCGTCTTGGATTGGCTGTCCGCAGCCCGTACATGGGGGTGGACCTGTTAAAAAAATTGAAAAAAACAAAAACAAAGAAAGTTTATACAGTGCTTCGGAAGCTGTGCTCAAAAGTGACAAAACTGATTTTCTCTCTCTCTCTCTCTCTGTGTGTGTGTGTGTGTGTGTGTGTGTGTGTGTGTGTGTGTGTGTGTGTGTGTGTGTGTGTGTGTGTGTGTGTGTGTGAGAGAGAGAGAGAGAGAGAGAGAGAGAGTCATAGTGACAGGTATGAAACTATGATGCTAAATGGTTCAAATTCGCCCTCTTCATTCATAAATTATGCACACAACAGAAATATTTTTTCTTTTACGTGCAGATCTAGGTCCATACAACCCTATGCACGCAACGTAAATGCACATAATGAGTGTCTTGAACCACAAGTGCACGTCTGTGCGCACTGGCATGTAGATCCAAAACTGCACCATAATTTAGTTAGAGATGCTGGTGTGTGAATTTATAGGGGGAGAGCGAACCATTCGGTGAAATTAACTGATCACTTGGCATGGCAAAACCACATTAGGCATACCAGCATACTAAATGCTCGACAAAAGAAACACTTTTTCAGCGATGCCTGCGTGCAAGTTCAGACTGCACCTGGCATGGAATAGACTAATACTATCATTTGAAAAAAAAATTGCTGTATCAAAACTATTTTAGAAAGTTGCAGCTGAATCCATACAATACCGGGGGAAACTGAAGACCACTCCATTTTAACGTGAACAGAGAAAATTTCCGAAGTCACTGGACTAAACTTGTTTCACAGAAAATTCACAGATCTAAGCTTATCAAGTTCTTTGCATCTCTCGTCTGGAATTCTGGGATCACATCTAGTGACGTCAAAAAAAAAGTCCAACATTTTCTGCACAGTTTTGGTGACGTCAGTCATAGCGACAGAAAAAAAAGTGTACGTAGCCCCGATGGCGCAGTGGAACGACTCAGCCTTGCATGTGGCGCAGATATTTTGAAACTGTACAGCAAAATCACCACATGGGCCTACGAATCTCTTCATCTTTATATATGAATTAAGAATACCCGCAAAGTTAGACAAGAAAAAAAATTATTCAAACAAAAAGGAGACGGGTAGGCCTATGGTGTAACGGTCCTTCAAAAACGCAGTGCCCAAACTATGGAACTCCCTCCCTGAGTCAGTGAAGGAGGCAGTCAGCATCACCGCATTCCAGAAGCGCCTGAAGACTCATCTCTTCAGTGCATCACCCCAGTAATCATCTGCACTTCAGTCTTTTTTTATATTTTTAAACACCATCTTTCTTTTAAAAACCTCCCCCTACGCGCCGTGAACACTCACTGAGGGTGGAGTCGTGGGCTATACTGTCTCCAATATCATCATCATTACAAAAAAAAAAAAAAAAAAAAAATTAACGACAGAATCTTTAGCAGATTGAAGGTGGCCGTTAATCAAAAGAAGACGACGAAAAATCAGCCCAATAGCTTCACCGAAGGGACAAAATAAAAACTTCAGAAACCTATCGCGGTGATACGCTTAGGTGTTCAGCCGAAAATCCGGTAGTAAAAACTAAATCTAAATTTGGTTTGTTTGTTGTCCCCTTTGCGTGTTTTGATCTTCTAATTTAGAAAAAAAATTTCCTGACATGTTGACAATTCTTTCCTTTCTGTGCCTCTGTTAGGTACACATCCACGCAAGTCTACACTGCCGAAGCAGACCTACAAAATCAATGATTACTGCTGATTATTATGGGGTTCCATTTCTCGCTCTCTCACAAAATGAGCTAACAAAAAATACTTATATAAGATCTACTGACACCGAAATAAAATAAAATACGGCTACATAATAAAATACATAATAAAATAAAACAAAAATATTCGAACATAATAATAAATATGATGAAACAAAAAAATCTAAGACTAACTAAACTAAACAGCATTGAACTGTTGGACAGAATTTAACGTAGCTAAAAGCATTTAACAAAACTAAACCAGCAAAACTAAACTAAAAAAAGCAACTTCACGGTATAAAACCAACGGAGAAAACAAACTTACAGAAAATAAGCGACATCGCCAGTATTTAAAAAGAAAACAAAAAGAAAACCCACCCGTCTATAATAACACTTTCAGAACTGCCACCGTATCACCTACGGTCTCGCAGACCCTAACAATAATATGCGTGCATGTGACCGACTCTCATACGCTCTGCACAGTGGGAGATTCCCCTGTAGGATGGATCCAATACTTTTTGAGAAATAGAGTTTCGTATGCAAGAGCCCAGCTTTAGAATTGAAACTTGAAAACCTCCCAGGCAGAGAGCGTTATCGCTATTGAGATTCCTTCTGGGCTCAAAGGGTTAAAGGTTTGTGATTCGTTTTAATGTGATTTTTGTTTAATGTATTTTATTTTTTTCATTCCATACTATGTTCATGAAATTTAATCAAGTTCAGGTTTTCAATTTTTCAGGGCTTAAAATGATCCATGATCCAAAGGGAGGACAGTTTAGTTCTTTTGGCTCCTAGAGAAGTATAGGGCCTCAGCAGCTCTCCTCCATCTCACTCTGTCCCTGGCGCAGGTCTTGGCCTAAACGGAGGAAACGTGTGTCGCATTTAGTGTCGACGTGGCCAAGTCACGGTATGCAGAGCTGACGTTTAATGTTAGAGGTCCAGGGGCATGCTCCCCCCATTTTTTTTTTTTAAATTAGACTAAAACCTGTGCAATTTGGTGCGTTTTTGCTTTTTCTTAAATGCCTCAGCGGAGGAAAAATACATTTTTTGGGGGGGGGGGGGAGATTTTTTTTTTTTTTTTTTTTTTGGGGGGGGGGGGGGGGGGGGGGCATTGGTGGAAATCTTCTAAAAGGTTGAAGATTATAAGTCGTGATTTTTGTTAAAAATTACCACCAACAGCCCTCCCCCCTCCCCCGCCCCTCCCCGCAGGAAAGATAGTAAATTAACACGGATAGTCACCAACTTGTCGCTTAGTGGCCAAAGTGATATTTACTGCACATCGACCGCTCTTTATTTCACCGTCAGATGGCTCCCACGGGTCCTGTTAAATCTTTCAGCTGCCCTTGGGTTACCGTAGTAAAGCTGCACATCTGATGATCAGTGTGACTGTGCGCGAAATTTAGCATCTTTGATACATTAAGGGTGGTGTGGCGGACACCTGCTGGTTGCTAAGAATCCGGACTTTAATTACACAGGTACTCAGTGTAATGCGTCAGGCAGTTTATGAATGAATTAGTTCAAAAATTACAGCAAACTTTTCTTCTTTCTTATGTGTCTCCCCCCCCCCCCCCCTTTTTATGTTCCTTTTATTGCTTGATCAGTCTTTTTATTTATTTGGGGTTTTTTGTTGTTGTTGTTGTTTGTTCAGTGTTTTTGTTGTTTATTTAGTCTTTTTTTAAAATCATATCACTGCTTAAAACTGACCCAAAAGGAGGAAAATTGTGTAGCATTTAGTGACTAAGCGGCAAAGCCATTGGCACGCGTCTGCTTTGCAGATGCTTTTGCTAGGGGTGTCCAGGGGTATGCTCCCCTGGGATGTTTTTTAAAAATTAGACTAAAATCTGTGCAATTTTGTGCATTTTGGCATGATTTTAAGTACTTTGGAGGAGGATTTGGGTTGGGATTTTTTTTTGCGGGGGGGGGGGGGGGTGTTTTGTTTTTTGTTTGTTTATTGTTGTTGTTGTTGTTGTTGTTTTTTTTTTGGGGGGGGGGGTTTTTAGAATTTGACTAAACTAGATTTCTGAACAGTTTAAATCCGTATACCTTAGTTAGTTATGCGACTGCCCTCACTCTGACTGACTGACTCATTCAATCAGTTAAATCATATGGGGATGAGAGATTAAATGTACTGTACTGCTGATTTACCTGAACATAAATTTGCATGTCTTATTAGTATTCATTTCTATCTTTATATATCCAGTCAGAAATTAGTTGAAGTGCATTACAAATGCCAGGGGTGACAGAGGTCTATCAGAATCAGTTAAAATATCTTCCGTATTGCTTCAGTTCTTGTCCAATTATTTTTATAGTCGCATATCTTTCAGATTAAATACTGCTAAACTTAAACTGGTGAAACTTTCATGAAAGTATTTGCTACGTATTATTATTATTAACCCGATTTTCTTCTAGAATATCTCCAGCAGAGATAAGCGATTTTCTCCGTAAAAGGGACAAAAAATTTAGACAGACTTCACGGAAATTTCTTCGAACTGTAGACCTATAGAAATCAAGCCGGCCGCTCCGAAAGGCTGTCAAGAAAACACACCCAAAACAACAACAACAAACCTGCCCTGCCAGCATTTTACAAAAAAAAAATATAAGAATATCGGCTCAAAACAGAGACAGCAGACAAAACAAATTTAAACTTGGTTGCCGATGATCTTCGTATTTTCCGGATAAGTAATGCTGTCTGTACTTATGATTTAATTTAATTATAAATAATTTTGTGACATAGTTCACACCACATTCCCCTCCCCTCCAAGAAGACCCTTTAGTCGACTGAAATTTTAGGAATACATTTTTATGTCGGTTGTCCCCTTCGCAAGATGGTTTGAGCCTGTAGATATTCCGACTCTCAGCTGAAAACATGCTGAGAGGGACTTTTAGTCGCTTATGTTTGCGACAGTTTCAGATAATTTTTCGAACATGCATGCTAACTTGAGAAAACACTTTTTGCCGGGGGAGGAAAATTTCTTTTTACTGAGAGTTAAACTAAAATCTCTGCGATTTGGCACGTTTTGGTATTATTGCAAGTGCACGAGAAGAGGAAACACGTTTTCTGGGGGAGGACAATTTTTGGCCAACGGTGGAAATCCGCCAAAAGATGGAAGATTTTAAACTCTGACTGGAAAATTCACTCCGTCACGAAGAAACGATCAGAACCATCAGCGTGAGAAAATCATAAGAATACGTACACCAAAAGTTTTCTTGACTGATATATTCCATCTCTTTCAGTACAAGACAGTGTCAGAGTGAATGCCAGCTTTGAAATTATCCCGAAAATAAAGGATTTCACTCTGCACGAACAGTATTTCGTGCACTGACGAGATGTCACATACACACACACACCTGTACACAGGTAACATGGCCGTGACATTGGTAGGGGGAGCTTAAAACTGACCACACAAAAACCGACGTTCTGGTCACGTGTATAACGTTTAGTTAGACTCGGCGCAAATAATATTTTTAAGTTTTTGTAAAAATTAATTTTTTAAAATTTGTCAGGCTTCAATTCATAGTTTTTCTTTGTCAGAAAATTCGAGTAATTTTCTTTTGTCCTGAGGTATGCCAGAAAGTTCTCTTGTTCAACGACGTGTGACAGGGGCTGGCACCTGGGCCGTATAGAGGACAGAAACTGATAGCTTGAGTGTGACCGTGACTGACACTAGATCACTTTATCAGGATACGTACCATTTCCATCAGTTGTGTCAGCGAATCCTGAATTTGTTGGCAGTGTTGCTGAAACAGGCAGGGAAGGACTCGAACCCGGGACAGGGTAGTTTTCTCCCATCATAATCATTCTAGTTTCTACGCCGGCTTTGGTGACACTAGCAGCCGCCGAAATCAAGTTCAGCCGTGAAGCAGACGACTTCTGATCTGAGCGTGATCCGAATGAAAGACGGCGAGTTAGGACGGTAGACTTTACATAGGGTACTTCAAAGTACGTTTTGGTACCGATACCTGACCGTCTTTCTCTGGAATGATTAACTTTTCTCTCATGAGCACATTCTTTTTCTGCAGCGTACACCTTCTGTTGTCCAGACAGGCCGTCCAGTTGGACCTCGCCTCTGATTGGCTGGGCGCCGGGTACATGCACCTGGATTGGCCAATCGCGACTTCGCTAAGTCCAGACAGCTGTTACGTCACGCGCTTCGGCTCGCCAGACGACCAAATGACTTCTGAGCGCAGTTAGATCGTCTGCTCGAACGCGTGCACGTATTGCGGGAGAGGGAAACGCTGTAGACTGCTAGGGGCTGTTTTACGTGGCCGATTCGAGGGGGAGTGACAAAGAGAGCGCTATGTTTAGCGCCTTAGCGATAATTGAGCCTGATTACCCGGCTGGTGTCTTTGTGTAAAGAGGTAAGCTCTTTATTAGGCTCAGGCTCGTGAGTCCTCGGCGAACCGGTGCCGGAAAAGATGAAGTGTCCGAGTTTGATGTGCTGTCTCAGCGTGTGAAAACTAATTCTAGCTAGTCTTTTATTTTTCCGTACTAGACTGCTGACAGTCCAGCTGCTTTGACTCCGTGTGCACGCACACAATTATGATGTGGGTGACGATAGCTAGGTCGGTGTCAGTGTGCCTGAACTGATAGTAGTTATTGTAGTGATTAAGCTGTCACTGTGACCTTAATTGATGTCTTAAGCTCTCATTGAAGAGTGTGTGTGTGTGTGTGTGTGTGTGTGTGTGTGTGTGTGTGTGTGTGTGTGTGTGTGTGTGTGTGTGTGTGTGTGTGTGAGAGAGAGAGAGAGAGAGTTACGACCAGTTTTTACTAGTGACTGACGTAGAACTTTATCAAGCTGCAATACATTCACTGATTATCTATTGTTGTAGTTTTTGTGAGTGGGTGCACACCGCATCAAGTTTGTAATTTTTAGCGTCAGTGCCAGTGAATATGTGCAATCATCAGCAGTACTACTAACTTTCAGCCGGTTTAGTAATGATGTGTTCAAGTATTATAAATATAAATGATCAGTCACTATTACTGATAAATATAATCATGTCTCTCATCACGCTAGTGTTCCTCCAACACTGACATACTGTCCTTTTCTGTTCAGCATGACCAAATTAATGGTTTAAGTTTTATTATCTTGTACTTCGAAACAATAAACTTTGAATATATCAGTGATGCAACTGAAACAAGGCATGCAGCCACATTCCATGAACAGCAAGTCAGGGAACGAAATGATGTCAGCCAGAGGAACAACGTTAGTGGGAGGGAGGAGGAGGGGAGGGGAGGGGTGGGGGTGGGGGTGGGGAGGAGGGTCTCTATCAAAGTGCTGGTCCCGGTCGATACGTGGCCCGTACTCTGTATCCTGTTGACTGTCATGGCCGACTGACACGTCGAGTGCGGCTTTTATGGTTCAGTGCACAGTTGACACGCAGCTTGCAGTCCAGCACCGAGGCTCTGACGTGTAGTACACGTGTGATAGTCCGATTCATGTGACTCTCAAGACAGGCCGGCGTAGTCTATATGTAGTTTGTAGTATACGAACTATAAGCATGAGTACTCGTCACTCAATCAGTTCTCTTCATTTCAAAGAAGAAATTTTAGGTTGGGTTTTTGTTTTTGTTGACGGGTAGGTTGGTGGGCGTTTTTGTTTGTTTGTTGTTCTGGGACGGGGGTGGTTTGGGTGTATTTTTTGTTTTGTTTTGTGTTGCGTTTTTTTTATTTTTTATTCTTTAACAAAAAACAAAAAACAATTTTTTTTTTGGGGGGGGGGGGGGTGGGGACCGGGGGGAAGGGGGGGGGGGACCAAGTCAGTGTTTGGATCAATGACGGGAATGGACTTTCACCCGCAAAGGAATATCTAGCCACACTAATAAAGCCCACCTTTAGTATACGTCATTTGTAAAAATACACGAAACAGCCAGCACAACTAACTAAGGGGCATGACCATCCATTGGACAAAGAAAAGGAGCGGTCACATGCATCGTCTTGACTGATTCTGTCATCGATGCAGAGTTCTCCATATAGTAGCCCCGATGGCACAATGGATTCCTCACACTGGAACGAGGAACAACTCAACCTTCTCCTGGGTCTGCATAGTAGGTAATGGGCCGTGCATACTGCACCAAGTACACTTACTTACTTACTTAGGTCCCTTGGGCTCCAAGTGTAGCATAGGCCATCGACAACCCTTCGCCATCGCACTCTGTTCTGGGCTATTCTTGCCACTCCAGTCCAGTTGGTCCCCTGCTTATAATATAGCTCTGCCTCAAGTGTCCCGCCTCGCACCAAGTACAGATGCAGGGTATATTCAACGCATATTCGAATATCATGGACTGATTCAGAATGCCTTATCTCAGACACGATACTGAGGAGCAAGTTCCCGACCAAGGGTCCAAAACCCGCGTACAAAAGAAAGTTCACATCTGGTCTGAATGGAATTTGGAAGACTGATAAGAGATAAGCGACATTTGTTGATTTGGTTCACGCCTACACACTTCCATTGTGTATTTCATGCATTTCCATTAACAAACACAAAACCTGAGCCGTAATGGAAGTTTTCGTATTCCTGCTTGTGTGTGAAATGACGCTGGCTGGTTTCTCAACTGAGAAGGAAGAGACTGACCACGTTTCTGACCAAATTCTGCGCCTCCTGGTCGATCAACAGGAATGGTGGAAGGCCGAGACACAGCGATGGGAGAAAGAGAGAGAAATGTGGATGACTGAACGGCAGAGATGGGAAGCGGAGAAGACAGAAATGAAGAACAGCATCAACGAACTGAAAGTCAAGGTCAGATCCTTGGAAACGGCCTCTTCAGCACTGGTCTACACTTCTACGCAGCCTGAGAATGACGATGGTGCTGTGCCCATAGCAACTGAAAAAACCAAGGTTAAATCCAAGCTCAATGACGCTGTGCCCATAGCAGCTGGAAAAGCCAAGGTCAAAGCCATGGAGACAGCCTCTGCTGTGCCCCCTTCACCCCAGATCGACGCTTCTCAGCAGCATGAGAGTGACGAGGACGTTCTGTCCATAGCGACTCGTTCGGACGATACAGGAACCTGGGAGCCAGTTGTACACCAGCTTTCTCAGCAACTGACCGAGGCAAGCGCGAGGTTGGAGGCCTTGGAAACGGTCACCCAGAACCAGGAGCAGGCCATCATGGAGGCCAGAGGTTCCGTGTACGTCCGCTGGGGTCGCTCCGTGTGTCCGAATTCCGAGGCTGTCGTGTACTCCGGTGTGGCTGGAGGTTCTTGGTTCCAGCATACTGGTGCGGCGACCAACTACCTGTGTCTGCCCATGTCTCCAATCTTCAGTCACCACAGTCTTCCAGGTTGGTACTAGTTCTGACGCACATAGTTGTAAACAAATCGATACCAACAGCGGCCAAGAAAAACGTGTGGTCACATGCGTCGACTGGAGTCTGCCCTAGTGTCATATCTGTATTTTCCTAAGATAAATCAGTGTAAAACTGTACACTGTCGTATCGATATGCACGGTATGGTGCACAATAGGATCGTCCCCTCCCCCCCCCCCCCCATCTATTCCCCGACCCGCTTGAGAGCCCAGCGCCGAATAACTCGCGTTATAACGTTCTGCTTGCCCCCCCCCCCCCAAAAAAAAAAAAAAACAAAAAAAAACCAAAAACAAAAAAACCCAACAACAAACAAACTCAAAACAAAACAAGCAAACACACAAACAAACAAAAACAAAACACGCAACTATTTGGCGGAAGTCTGTGCAGAGTAAAGACACGATAAGATTATACATGTACTGTATTTTGTTCAACTTCGTTGGCAAACATCTTTTGCTTCAGGCTTCTCTCTGCGTGGAGATTTCTAACTGTGTCAGTTTTGTTTTTCTTGCCCCCCCCCCCCCCCAACACAAACCTGTTCGTCTGCAGTGTCGTCTTTAGGTTTGAGGCAAAATAATGCATGTACTGTACTATGTTCAACTTCGCTAGAAAAATGTCTGCTCTCCCCCCCCCCCCCCAAAAAAAAAAAAAAAAAAAAAAAAAAGCCAAGTCCCTCATACATGCACAGTATATTTTGTGACCAGGTGCACACGCCAACTTGTACGGCGCCGAGTACCAAACCTATGACTCCCACTTACAAAGCGACGTGGTGTGTGCCGTATGCAGGACATCGCTGACAACCACTCTCATGGTACCAGCCACTAACATCTGCCCCAGTGGATGGACCCTCAACTACAGGTCAAATTTCTTTAAAGCCTCCATATTCGCAACGCCGCCGAGACGGAAAACGGAGATAGAAGATAGAAGCCAGATAGAAGGTGGTTTCACTGGATCATCGGGACGATTTTCGTGACTTTGTGGTTTCTAATAGTAGAGAAATACGACTTTCCTTGAGCCTACGGACCGTTCCTGAACAGGTTGGGACTCGACAAATCTTTTAAAAATAGTCACCAATCAGCGCCGTCCATCTGGTCCTCAGTTCGCAACCAGATAACGTCGTCTTCTCAGTACGCGGGTGGGGTGGGTGTTTGGGAGTTTTAACGTCCGTTTCCACCACGTAAAGGTGATATCAAAGACGGGGCAACGAGAAAAAAAGGCCAGCACAAATATCTGGCCCCAGCCGGCGGGATTCGAACTCACGACCCGAGCATCGAGAGTCCAACGCTGTACCATTCGGCCACCCCGGCTCTCCCTCTCAGAACGCGTTATCATCATTAGCTTGCTTAACGTCCTATGGCTTTTAGCCCTGAAGGACAAGTTGTTCCTGGCATGTGTCTTTGGCTGCGTGGCTGGGCGAGTGTCTTTGGGGCGGATGAGGGCTGTTTTGCTTGGCTTTGGGCAACGTCAGAGGTTCTCTGCTTGGGTCTCATAGTACGCGTTACACTTGTAGAGCAACACAAGGTTTCAGGTGCTATATTGAGACCCAAGTGACCGATTTAGTATTTTAAAGGTTTTAGTATTATGAATGATTCTGGCCACATTTTATCTCAGTATTATCAGAAATTACCATCAGGCCGACGGCTTAGAGCCTTTACTGCCAAGAAACTCAAAACAATGAATAGCTTTGTACCAATGTCTATTAGGCTAATGAATAAGCAGATGTAGGGTTGTGTGGTAGGCTTGTTGATGCTGATGTGATATTTCTTAAATTCTAATTAGACGTGTTGTTTCTTGCTGGGTGTCAGCTGGCGTTGACTGTGATAGAGTTATGTGCACCTCTGCTGTTGTGCTGCTGATGTGAAATGATGTGGGTGTAGTGTTGTAATTTATTCATAGTACTGCAACATTGTGATAGATTTTTAGGTACGAGTGTACGAACATGTAAATAGGTGAAATGAGTGTGCATGGCCGTATGAGTGAGTGTTTGGCATGTTTTATGTTTTTATGAGAGACCACAAAACAATGTTCCTCTTTTGGAAATTTAATAAATGTCTTGTCTTATTCTGATGCACAGACTAAGCACAATCGACAAAAGGTTTACCACACGCTGTTGCGGCGAGCCGGGGTGGTCGAATGGTAGAGCGTTGGACTTCTAATGCTCGGGTCGTGAGTTCGTATACCCGTTGGGGCCAAATATTTGTGCTGGCTTTTTCATCGTTGCCCCGTCTTTGATATCACCCGTATGTGGTGGAAAGGACGTTAAACCCCCAAACACCCACCCACCCACCCGCCACACGCTGTTGCGTGCCTGTCGTACCTATGGAGACTGTGGTGGTTCCTGCATTGTTGCCTCTACTACAAATCTCAGGGCAGCATCCTTTATGGAGAAGGAAAATTTTAAGTCAAAGGTGGAAATCCACCAAAAGGTAGACATTTTAAGCCTTGCTGCCTCATTTCAATGTTTTTGTTTTGGTTTTTTTTTTCAGCGGTCACATCATGGCCGGAGCCTACATCTACGCTGCGGGCACGGAGTACGTGTGTGTGGATTCTGCAATGGAAGAGCGGCCTGGAAGCCAGGAAGACAAGAACGGAGCTTTGATGTGGTTCACTGCTGCCCAGTGCGGCAGTCTGCCCTGCCCCCCTTACAAGAACAATTCTGTGATCACGTGTGCTGTGTGTAGCATGTGAAAATTCTATGGAAATGTTCAGTCCACGAAAATTTCGAAGTAAATGTAATTTTTAATTAGAAAACATGAAAAGCTGAGCTGACACTTCGAACCATGTGATTGTAATATGGTTATCATCTCCAGTGTGTGTGGCAGAATGCATCATTCATTTGAGTGTGCTTGCTGGAGGGTCAGAGCAAATAATTGGGACAAATAGCCTATACTAATGCACTTACTAGTAATTCTGTGGCTTTGCGCATGCCCTCGAGTTGCCATTGGTCCCCAATTTTGTGTGTGTGTGTGTGTGTGTTTTTTGTTTTTTTTGTTTTTTTTTTTTGGGGGGGGGGGGGCATGAGTGATCACATGAAATACCTACACTCCCACAACAAAAGACGCCAGCGACTGCCACATCCCCGAGCCACACTTACAAACTACAAACAAGGCAAACAAAATCGAAAGTTAGCAACAGCAAACACTCCTAACCCATACTTGTAAATCACAACAAACCAACAAACAGAAAATGAATTTTGATACGGCCTTTATTAACTTATGCATTTTCCTACACTGTGTCTTGCTAAAAGTGTTTACTGCTGTCCAGAGGGCCTGAAAAAGAGAAACAAAAGAATATAAGCCAAGTCGAAATGAGTAAAAATGAATACCAATGTCAAAGTCTGAATAACAAGATGGTAAAATTGGGAAAATTCTTAAACAGGCATACACCTAAAAAAATAAAAAATAAAAGGAATTCTAAAACAGAAAATTCTAAAATACCAAAAACTCTAAAGATTGCATTGCAAAGATTACTATGTACACTCTGGTACAGATAAGGTTTACGGCAGAAGGACTACCCATTAACCCACTATTGCAAATTAAAACCCAAAGTTTCATCCTTAACTGGAACTTTATATGGAAACAAAAATCTACCATACCTGACAGGTTGAAAAATGGTATTCAATGTTTTACACAGCTGCTTAACGTACAGAAATGACTTCGTTTTTCCTTTTTTTCTTTTTTAAAAATTTTACAAAACTACTCACTTAGCCCATTCGACGTTCAGAATCAGATGATCGTAGCCAAAACCTGACACACCAGCAATGGCCCTTGCTGCGTCCTCTCTTCTGTGGAAATTGATGAAGGCGAAACCCTGCAACAAGAAAACCACAAGAGTAATTCACCCTGTCTACAGCACTGTACCAACTATCGTCAGTGTAACGCCATCTGTGCGACCATTGAGATATAAACAGGGATGGATTTACTCAAATATGCCAATGAGACATTGTCTCCTTGACCAGTCATTTTTATGAGACATTTTCATTTTCTATGAGACAATCAAGTTCACCCACATCACTCTGTCACATGTCTGTGCCGAGAGCCTGTTCCTATGTGCAGTGACGTTCAGGTTCTGAACGGAAAAGGACCTCTCGATCGCAGAACTGAGAAAACTGATAACGCGCCAATATTTTTTTGCAACTCTTTCGAGCGAGAGTTCCTGGCAGCGCGCGCGGCGAGCGGGATAAGCAAGCCTCATCACTAAAATTAGATTAGTGTAACAGACTCTATGACTGACACAGACAGCGCATCTCTGCTTCGCGTTGTCAAGTGCGCTTGTGATGTCATGTTCGTATGACATATGACGCATTTTGCGAAATTTCTATGCGACATTTTATCAAAATATGAGACATAGTCGCACGGCGCGCGAGAAAATCGATCCCTATATAAAGCAGACATGTTAGGCCAGGGGTGTCCAGAAGCATGCTTCTCTAGATAAAAAGAAAAAGAAAGAAAAAAATAAAAACGACTAAAATCCATGCAATTTTGGAACGATTGAAGCACTTTAGAGGACAAAACACTTAATAGGAGGAAAATGTTTAGATTTAGCTGATGAAAACTGTTAACCAGCTTACCTTGCTTTGTCCCGTGACCTTGTCCTTGGCCAGGTAGATGCGGGAGATGGGCCCAAACGGTCTGAACAACTCCTGCAGGTCTGATTCTCGGGTGTCTTCTGACAAGTTTGTCACCCTGATGGTGGCCGCCTCATCTGAAATATGTGTACAGTCAGTTAAGACCACAAGCGCTACAAACTAGTATTCGATAACTAAACCAAACGCTGATGTCCGTTACATTTTTTTAAAATTAAAAAACAAACAAAACAACAACAAACAAACAAAAACACACCACTGGTACTTTTTTTTTCTTTCTGTGCTAGGATTTGTTTGCTTCGATAGCACTCCTCAAGCACAAGTTCTCTCCCCTGCAGCACAGGGGTCTGTAGTTTGGTTTTCAAAACAGCATGTGATGCTGAACACAAAAACACCCTCACAGCATCACAATCCACAGATAAGCCGTTACAGTATACATACATGTCTATGTAATTCAATAAACTGAACCAAAGGCACACAATGCTATTGATGATGTCTGGTGTAACGACTTTGAGAATAGCACTAGATGACGTGCGCTGTACAGTTACAACTCCCATGCTGTTCTCAGAATGGAATTACATGTACGGGTCAAAATTCCACGCCAATGCCCATTTTATCATTTCTTTTTTTCTTTCATCTCTTTCTGTAAATTTATGTATATCAGTCACTGGTAAGTGAAGTGCTGTTAAATTATGTTTGATTAAAATACTGTAATGAACTCAACTTTTTCAGGGCTTGTGGTAGATATTTTTTCTGAGGGTCAGCATGACTTCCAGCAGAAAAATCTGAGGGTCAGCCTACTCTAACAGACATAAACGCCGTACATTTCAGAGTGTCTGTGGCGACTGCTCTGACGATCGATCGCCGAAGATTGAAACAGAAACTGTGAAAGCTGTGCATCATGCTATCAAATTTGATTATCACGCGACGCACTCCTGCTCCAAAATTTTAAAATCTGTGCGTCAGTAAAACCTCCAGTGATTTTTTTTTCTGCGTCATTTCGTGATTTCTGTGCGTCAATACGCACAGTTTGTGCGTTAACACAAGACCTGTTTTTGACCGCTTTTTACGCAACAAAAAAAAAAAAGAAATAAAAAAAATTCTTGATTTGGTCAGGCCATAAACCAAGGAGCAAAGAAAACCAGTTTCAGTTCTGATGTACACGTACGACCCTTCACTAAACCCGGTATGTGCCAGCGAGGCTAACAACGTTGCTTGCGTCAGAGGGCCTTGTAATACGCAAAAAGTGTTGTAAACCTTAACTTGCAATTTAATCACCATATTCTCTGTCTTTTTAACTGCTATGAGCATTTTCCACCTTCCCAACTCTTCAACGGACCACCACTCACTCACGGAAACTAGCAAGACGGCGGACGGGGAAATGGTGAAGGGAGACTACTCTGTACCTCTGGCCACACACAATGGCAACTGAATGCCAGACTGGCAAATACCAAAGTTTCATCAATTTGTTTCATTTTTCCCAGACCTTTGGCATTACCTTCACGTTGCTCCATAGTTTTACAGGTCTGGTTGAAAACTAAGGGACAGATTTTTGGTGCCTGGTCAAAAAGTAAGGAGATTTTTTTTTTCTTTTTTACTTAACTTTCCAAGATGTGGCATTGTGGTCGAAAAGTAAGGACGGTAGTAAAGTTAAGGCCATTACGGTGCACACAGTAGTTACCTTTACGCTGTGAAGACATGGACTCTCCTCTCCCTTTCGCTGCACCATCTCGCATGCTAGGAGGAACGTATTTCCCCCCTGTGGACTTGGCCGCAGCAGTGCTGGGAGGTGGGACCTCTGGTTTGCGCTGATCCTCCGTCAGTTTCTCCTGTCAAATTGGGAGACAACAATGCCAGTTAACAGAAATGAAAATTATTACCGGCCCCCGTAGTGTAGTGGTTAGCACTTCGGACCATGGACCGGGAGACCCAAGTTCGAGTCCCAGCCGAGGCAAGCGGGATTTTTCCTACCTAGGTCGGCTCCTCCCCAGAGCGGCTGTGCTATGGACCCAATGGGAAGGCTGCTGCCACACAGCCGAGTTTCACCCCCTTCACGGGTGCGACTTTGGGGGTGCTTCCCTTGGTATGACACGTCCTATGATGTGGATGATTACACGGCCGACACCGCAGGTGCCGTAGTTCCCGGGCCTGGTTAATGCCCGGATATTTATGACAGGAAGCGTGAAATGCGGCCCTGTCCCACAGTCCCAAACCACACGGACCTCCATAGCATCATCTTACCATCATCCTCATCTCCATCATCATGCATAATAAAAATTGTCCCAGCTTCCGAGCCCTCCGTGGATTCCACCCATTACCTCAATACCTGGGAGGAACACCACTGGAGCTGGCAAAGAGTTGGGGCAGCAAAAAAAAACAACAACAAAAAACAACAAAAAAAAAACTATATCAGCAAAAGCGAGTATGGCTAATGCATGAACTTGACAATCAGGTGTGTAGACAAGAAGCATAGCTGCCAACCCCAGAAAGCGTAAAATCGTATGCCGGGCCAGGCCAGCTATGAAGAAGGTACTGCTACCAATTACCATCCCCCTGGATATAGGGTAATGTGTATTTCTTGAGAAAAAGCAAACAAATGACTTTGAAAGTAAGCTGAATACCAAATTTGTTGTTAAGGACCACATACACATAAACAACACACCAGAAAAACACAACCCACCTGAAGAGGAGCCAGTGTGTCTTTGTACGGACACTTGGTGGTCCAATGGTCTCCTTTGCAGATTCGGCACGACACAATCTTCTGGTTCTTCAGTTTCCCAAGAGGGTCATCTTCTTCATCCGCCTGCTTCTGCTGCAAAAAAAGAAAATATATATGTGACGAGTTAATCCCGGCTTAAAATGGCCCATGATGCCAAAGGTGGAAAAATGTGTAGCATGCGGTGATGAAGTGGCAAAAACTCAAGCACGAGTCTGCAAAAATGTGTAGCATGCGGTGATGAAGTGGCAAAAATTCAAGCATGAGTCTGCAAAAATGTGTAGCATGCAGTGATGAAGTGGCAAAAACTCAAGCACGAGTCTGCAAAAATGGAATTTAAAAAAAAAAAAAAAAAATCTGTGCAAATTTGGTGCATTCTGGCATAATTTTAAGTGCTTAAATTAAAAGAGGAAAATTATTAGAATCTGACTAAAATCTGTGCAGTCTGGTGCGCTTAGGCACGATATTAGGTGCTTCAGAGGAGGAAACAGTTTTTGTAACAACTGGGAGGAATATTTTAGCAAAAGGTGGAAATCCACTGAAGGATGGAAGATTTTAAGCCTCTGACTAAAATCTGCGCAGTTTGGTTAACGTTTGCGTTAAAGGTGTGACATTAAGTGCATCAAATGAGCAAACACTTTTTAGAACTAGAAGGAGGAATTTTTTTTTTAAACTTTAGCCAGAGGCGGAAATCCACCGAAAGGTGGAAGATTTAAGCCCTGAATCTGACTAAAATTTGCGCAGTTTGGTTAAAGTTTGCGTTAAAGGCAAGACATTAAGTGCATCAGTAGAGGAAACACTTTTTGGGAGGAGGAAAATTTGTGTTACTAACTTTAGCCAGAGGCGGAAATCCACCAGAAGGTGGAAGATTTAAGCCCTGAATCTGACTAAAAGCTGTGCAGTTTGGTATAGTAAAGACATGACTTCTAAGTGCTTCAGAAGAGGAAACACTTTTGGGGGGGGGGGGGGGGGGGACAATTTTTAACCAAAGGTGGAAAACCCAGCAAAAGATGAAAGATTTTACGACCCATCTTACACCAGCAGGAAAATACACGACCACACACTGCGCACAAAGGCTCCCTCAGACCGTCTACCATGTTCTATGACTAATAACATGCTGCACCATTCTCTCTGGACACTCAGGCTTCCTCCATTTCACAGAAGAGGCAAAAAAGTGAATGTGTTCTAGGCCGCGGCTTCAACTTCAAGCTGCACACAAACCTCAGAACTGTTGACGAACTGCATGAAGATCTCCTCCGATAGAATGGTATTCGCTGGATTGGGGCCCGGTGGGTCTCTCTCAGCAGCACCAAATTTCTTCCATGTCTGTAATGCAAGTGTGGTAAGGCAATCATTAGACTTCTCATACACACACACATATACACACACACACTTGCCTGGTATGTGACAATGTACAACACTTTGTCAGACAGAGATGGATTTACTCAAAAATGCCAATGAGACATTGTCTCCTTGACCAGTCATTTTTATGAGACATTTTTATTTTCTTTGAGACAATCAAGTTCACCCGCATCACTCTGTCACATGTCTGTGCCGAAAGCCTGTTCCTACTAGGCTAAGTGCAGTGACGTTCAGGTTCAGGTGAACGGAAAAGGACCTCTCGATCGCAGAACTGAGAAAACTAACGCGGCAATATTTTTTGCAACTCTTTCGAGCGAGAGTTCCGGGATAAGTAAGCCTCATCACTAAAATTAGATTAGTGTAACAGACTCTATGACTGACACGGACAGCGCATCTCTGCTTCGCGCTGTCAAGCGCGCTTGTGATGTCATGTTTATGCGACATGACGCATTTTGCGAAATTTCTATGCGACATTTTATCAAAATATGAGACATAGTCACACGGCGCGCGAGAAAATCGATCCCTGGTCAGAATGCACTTTCAGAACTGCAACATTCACAGAGGAAAGTAATTTCCTTAAGTACTTTAGAAAAGTATAAGTGATCATTTTATTGTCCTGAAAATATTTACACATAACGATATAAAACTATAAAGTTTGCACATCTTATGCGTTTACTGAAGATCCTATCTTTGAATGCAGCATATATGACTGAGTGTCAAAACAGGCACAAAAAAAAACAAGAAGAAGAATCCAAGGAAAAAACACAGAAAGTCAGAAATCCACAACATTCTCGTGCTGTCTGAGGCTCAACCAAGAGAGAACATCTGAAAAAAATTACCTTTCTCTGTGCAATAGACTTGGACACTTTGATGGTCTCAATCCTGTATGTTTTGACCGTCTGCAACAAATTGACACTAATGAACTGCATAAATTAAAAAAGCATTATTTAAAAAAGAAAGAAAGATGTCATGTACCTGTACCAACTTTAAATCTACCACATCAAAACAGCGTAAAAAAAATAGTGTTGGTAAACTAGACTATACTATAGAACAACATCCCGCTTCCTCTGCTTGGCCTCTAGAGACTCACTGGCAAAGGTAATGAAGATATTTAAACAATCAATCATTCATGAACACTGTAAGAAAATAACTGTAGGCACCAACGGAAATTTTGTAAACACTGTAAACAAAAAATACTGCACTGGTTTCACTGCACAAATGTCATTTTACAGAAAAGTGCTGAGCTACCTTTACTATTTTCCCCTCTTCATTGTATTTGTACTCAGTGATCTTCTTCACCCCTTTCTTCTCGTCATACTCCTCTGTGTTGGGCGGAAGGACACCTGAAACAAATCAAAACAAATTTGAAGGCATATCTGTGCAACCCTACCTATCCCAGCAAGGCAGGTTTTATTTGATGTCATAGAATGCCCTATACACCATCGATTGTGCTTTTATCTGGCGTACTACTACTTACTGTCGCGCGACCCCCCGATTTGCGCTGTACTATTTCTTCCCGGGATTCAGAACAAACCCGGTGTAGGGACCAGATGGACGACAAAATCAGCATACCTTCGTCTCCTTCATCAACCTGTTCGGCCCAGCTTTTCCCCTTAGACCTGAAAATATAAACGTCACAGTTATTAGTCACATTGCTCGACAGATTTGAGTTAAAAATGCAAGAAATTTATCACCAGAAGTCTTACATCGTGTCTGCTGAAGGCATGGCTCCTTGCCGGATATGTCGTCATAATCATGTTGTGTAAAAAGTAAAACGAGCGAAATTACAATGAACATTTTTAAACCCTGATTGTCACCAAATTTGTCTTGTCTTAAAATTTTTGGCCGGTTCTGATGATATGGTTGTTATGATCTTTTAGATTTTACTGTCTGTCAAAACAAACAGACGACAAAAAAAAAAAAGAAAAAAGCCCCAAACCACTACATCTTTTTACCACAATTTGGCCTAAATTACACAGTCATTGACGTTGAAAATGACAACGAAAGCAAAATATTTGGTCAGTTAGTTTACCGTTAGATTGTTCAGTATTTGATATTTGTCATTTGCTTCCGTATACGAGCTGCATACTACGCTTGAACTAATTTAACTGAGTTGGCGACTTTTGGGGCGCCATGATATGGTGTAAAGACGCGCGGACTTCTGACCGGTTCAGACGATGGCGTCTGCGATGCAGCAGTTTTCTTTGGCAGATTGCAAAGGTTTGATATTTGTAAATCGCATGAGAATGTTTAATAACACCTAAAGCGTTGTGAAAATCAGCGGCTTTCAGTCTAATGAGTTTAGTTATCCAGTGTTTAGGACTGGACTGCTGAACTTTTGAAGGGGACAGGGACCGGAAATTTCCGTTATTTCTAATGATGTCAGCCATTTCCGTATCATATTCATGAATATGTCGGACCCATAGTATAGTTTCTCTTCTTCTTGGCGCTGATTTTCTAATAGGTTGGTTCTGCGTGCAGCCGTGGAGCTAGTCAACAGTTGCAAATGATAAGTGACACTAGTGACAGCATACAGGTATGCTGCATGCAGCAGGGATGGTGAAATGTCACAGGTAATAGACTTACTCAAGTTACTGTTTTATCAAAAAACTACCAGGTAGGGCATGCCATCAGCCCTTTGAATTTTTACTGATCTGTGCTGAATGTGGACTGAAGAGTCTAGCCAAGAGGTAGATCCCTGCTACAGCATTTACCTGTTTATAATTTTTACAGCACAGCTTTGTATGATTTTGTGGGGTTTTGTTTTGTGTGTTTGTTTCAGCTGCTTTGAGTGATGTGCTAGATGCATTCAAGCTTCCAGATAATGCGATGAGATTAAATGAAGCTCGTGACACAGCAGGCAATGACATGCTGAAGGGCATGCAGATCGTCTTTCCTGTGGTTTCCCAGATTCAGATGGATGTCATTCAGAAGTATGGATTTGTGGCAGATGGGGATGGTTGGTTTGATATTAAAAACCTTTTGTCATTTAATAGAATTATGTCCATTTTTGTCATTTATTTAACTTACGCTAGGGGGCTGGTTCTGTAGGAGAGAGGCTGCACCGTCCCCACTGATCAAACCTATTTTTAAACGTGTTGTTAAAAACTTGCTTATCAGATTTGCTTAGTGTGTTCCATCATCGCCAGTGCATTTTTACAAGTTTGTTTCTTTGTTCAGTTTCGTTTGTTTTGCTAGATGGGGAGCCGGGGTGGTCGAATGGTAGAGCGTTGGACTTCTAATGCTCGGGTCGTGAGTTCGATCCCGGCTGGGGCCAAATATTTGTGCTGGCTTTTTCATCGTTGCCCCGTCTTTGATATCACCCATATGTGGTGGAAAAGGACGTTAAACCCCCAAACACCCACCCTTGTTTTGCTAGATAAGAGGACTGTTACGATGAACTGAAGCTTTAATCATTAATGTAAGGGAGATTAAAAATAAACAAAAGCGACTCTTGCAGAGGTTTTTGTATGCTTTTGTGGCTTTAATTTTAGTAGTTTAGATCATTATTTTGTGTCATAAACGTGATTATAGATTCACTTGAATTTTATTTTTTTACTTTTGACACACAGGTCTTGTGCAGTTTACCAAGGCTGTGCGTTTGTACGAAACCCAAGATGCTGAAGTTGCCTGCCTAAACCAAGAGTTACGCACCTTCCTCATGCCACCAGTCGGAGTCTCACCACCAACAGCTCTTGGTCAAAATGGATCCAGCTGAGTTTAGTCTGGAAGAGAAATTAATATGTAAAGTTCTGCTTGTGCAATATTGACTGTTCATGTCTTGCATTTTTTATATATTTTTTTATATTTATTACTCAGATATTACAGTGTGTTTGTAAGTATGGACCTTGACTGCTGTATGCCTGTTGTATGATATACTGATAAGTTCAGTGCAATGGTCAAAACAAAGCCAGCTGAGTTTCATTTCTGCTTATGTGATAATTGCTAGCTTTTTTTTTTCATCTCTTTTTTATTATTTTTTATTCTGTTCTTTTGGGGGGGGGGGGGGGGGTGGTAAGAAATAGCAGTGTGTTTGGTTTATAACTTGACTTTAAGCGTAACACCTTCAACTTTATGGCCTTTTATGAAACTGATGGTTAGGGTCGCTTTTGGCGTGCAGGTGTGTTATTTATTGACAAACATATTTTTTGTTCATTCACTGCCGTTGATAGTGTTACACCCATGTAAAGCCAACACCAAAATCATTCCAATGCAAATAATGTCCCATAATGTCTGCATGACACTGATAGATACCTTTGAGTATGAGTATGACCGTTTTTTTCCATGTACTTGTGCAGGTCATTTGGGGCTTTGTGTTTACAAGTAGATTTGAATTATGTGCTTATCATTTGGGCAGTATAGAATGATACGAACAGTCTATTTTTTAGTAGTTTTTTAAAAAGACTTTCAGGTATTTATGCGGTCATTATTTATTGCGGCATAGGTGGTAGAATTTTTTTTACGAGGAATGATCTGATGCCAGGGTTTTTGGACCCTGTAGGTCTCCACCAGTTTCCGAGGGAAGAGCCCAGATGGGGATAAATTTAACTGTTTTTCTAGCTTCTGTCTCGACTCGACTCGACTCGACAGATTTTATTGATCCCGGCCATAGGCCGCTATCATGAGGGTAAACAAAACAGCAATACTATGATCAAACAAACGCACAAACATGTATATGAACAACAGGGACATTTACAGCACGATAACACAAAGTACGAATAAATGGTAAAACTGGATAAATCGTGTTACACTTGCAAAAACGAGGCGCGACGTTTAAAGGCAAAAAACAAGAATTTCGCTAAACTGATTATCTTGGCCTCGCTACTGCTTTTCATGATACTGGCAAAGTGAGTCTGGTCCAAAGCTGGCAAAAACCTGTCCCTCAGCTGCGTGTAGACAGGACATACAAACAGCACGTGCTGCTCGGTTTCTATGCAGTCAGTACACACTGGACACAAAAGGCGATCAGCTGACTGTTGGTAACGGAAGCGGTGTGCGTTTATAGTTTCTAGCTTCTGTCAGTGTGGGGAGCAAGTCGTGAAATCATTGACTGCAGTTTGGAAGTTGTAAGTGGTAATCTTCACATCCAGTGACTGCAAGACTGAGACAACGCAGGAACAGTTTCCATCCCCTCCAGTATCTTTGAGTGCCCCTGCTACAAAGTTGGGGACCTGAAGATGTTTTGTTTTATTTGTAGATATTTTATGTTATTCTTACAGTACTGGTAAATCCTTATTATCTACCCAGCTTACAGATTTCAGGAGACAGCAGTTCCACGCGTCCCTTTCTCTTTCTGCAGAATACCCTCTGCTTCTCTTTCTGCAGAATACCCTCTGCTTCTCTTTCTGCAGAATACCCTCTGCTTCTCTTTCTGCAGAATACCCTCTGCTTCTCTTTCTGCAGAATACCCTCTGCTTCTCTTTCTGCAGAATACCCTCTGCTTCTCTTTCGCCATCTTAGCCATGCTGCATTTTGGTTGACAGCAGGTGGTTTTTGATTACTGTGTGGTTTTCATCTGTCTTAGTTTCTATTTTCCATTTCTGACAAATTACAGGTTTTTATCTAGGGGACTGGCTGTGTGTCCACGAAGCTCCAATCCTTGAACAAGAGTTTCATCCAGCTATTGATATCCATAAGATAGGCCCTCCACTCTCCTCGCTCCCATGACGGCGTTGTATCCACTACTATTTCTACTGTCGCACAGATTTCAAGTGTACTGTATCTTACATACCAGCCTTCCTTAGTTACATTTATAGCCCCCTGATTTCATCCATTGGCCAAGTCCGTTTCAGATCCTGGTGTAAGTACCCATGCTGATGATGATGGCCAGCAGTTTTACACTCACCTTGAGATAGCCATTTGTTGCTTGCTGGGTGTTAACAGTTGCTCATAAACTTTCGGTTCATCTTCTGCACCTCAGACATAGCCTGTTGTTGCTTGATGCACAGATCTTGTATATTGTAAACTTCTTGCCCCTTGATGTCGGTGTAGTGGACACACGATCAGCCTTCCTCACTCGCACACCGCACACCAAGGCAAAGTTAGTGTTCAGGATGGCGTTGTTATTATTGTTAAAACTTCTTTTTGTCAGGATATCAAATAGTTTCAATTACAAAAAGTCATCAAAGTAACAGTTCTTCTCACTGAGTTTCAATGATGAGAGATATTCTTGCAGTCAACAATTACGTCCCTAAATTCCCTAATCTAACGACGGTTCATTTCCCTAACTGCTATATTCTAATTCCCTATCATAACACTACAACTCCACGTTGACTAACACAGCTGACCTCCATTCACCATCAACTCTCAGGCCCTACTGACCTAGTTTCTGAAGGTGAAGGTCATTTGCACAAGAATGGGGTCATTCGACCATCAGAGGTTATCGTCAAAATTTCTTCTTCAAAGTTTTTCCGTAAATGATTTCCAAAAGAAATTCTAAAGTTACTGCTTCACATAGTTATAGTTCAGACTATGCGACTTTTAAAAACTAACCAGAACGGAGAAAACGATGATGTGCGACAAAGAATCTGCGATGAGCTGAGAGGAGTCTAGAGATAGTGTACTGGCGAAGAATGTAGAATGTTAGCTTGATAAAATTTGCCTGTTTATGTTCCTATCTTCACACTAAGTAATTCTAGTTCTGCTAATATCTGTAATAATTTTAGAGTGTCTAGCAAGGAGAATGAAACGCAAATCCTATTCAGAACTACCAAAGAAATAGAAATACATTTCAGTAACACTTTCAACAGTGGCTTTTGCTTGGATCCTGTTCTCACACTATAACATTCAGCACAACCATTTGCTTACAATAGGTACTTGTTGCAATGTCTTGGCTAAGAGCACAGGGGTAATCATGACTCTAGGAGCATAAATTAGTTATGAATAATACTCACAATTTTTCTTTTATAAAAGTAAAGCAAAGTAAACCTCCACATATACTTAACAACACAGCCAGCTTGCCTTGCTGAAAAAATTAAGTGAAACAACAAACAGTGGTGCCTGACCACACAAAAGACATTTCAGTGAGGATAACACCCAACAGTCTAATCAGTGCTGAATTAGAACAGTTGTACACACGGAACAACATAAGTGACAGAAACATTCACGCATTAAGGAAATACCACGCTGCACACGAGGCACTCTTAGGATAACAGTCTGTACCGAAAAATGCAAGACAAGACACTAGTGCATTTTTACCATGTTTCATGCATTTAAATCTTGCATTTGTACCCAAAACATGAAAATTGATAATCGTGTGTTCCACAGTATGTTCTGTGTTGATCCCTGTCATATGCTGTCACGATTATAATATTAAGTACCGGTACTTGTGTCAGCATTGACTTTTTTACCCAGCATTTGCTTGTGATGTAGCCCGTGACATGGAGTACAGTCTGCCCTAGTGACTGATCAAGGACATTGTCTTTATGGTTCATAAAGGACAATGTTTCTTTTATGCAGCTTTGGACATGACATCCGAACGACCATATGCCTCATATAGGACAATATTTCTTTTATCTTGTATTGCATTGTAATATTGAGTACCGAAACGTGTCAGTATTGACTCTTTCTTCCAGCGTTTGCTTGGTTGTTGCCCTGGACATGACAAAAGTCGACCCTGGTGACTGATAAAAGACATCGTTTTATAATTCATGAAGGACAATGTTTCTTTTATGCAGCTTTGGATGTGACATCCAGTCGGCCATTTGCCTCATATAGGACAATATTTCTTTTATCTTTGTTGTATTATAATTTCGAGTAACGGTACATGTCAGCGTTGACTTTTTAATCCAGCATTGGCTTGAGATGTTGCCCTCGACATGGAGAACAGTCTGCCGTAGTTACTGATAAGGACAGTGTTTTCATGCATTTAAATCTTGCATTCCCTGTCATATGCTGTCTGTCACATTTATGATATTGAGTACCGGTACGTGTGTCAGCACTGACTTTCTTTACCCAGCATTTGCTTGTGATGTAGTCCGGGACATGGACATTAGTCTGCCCTACTGACTGATAAAGGACATTGTTTTTATCATTCATAAAGGACAATGTTTCTTTTATGCAGCGTAGGACATGTACAGGATGATATTTTTGTTATAGTTCTCTGTTTGTTGTGCCGTGGCTCAAGACATACAGTCTGCGCTTGTTTGGAAATGGCATGACACATGTTGGACAATCTGCCATGTGAATTATAAAGGACAATGTTTCTTCTATGCAGAGCCCCATTTTTTCCTCTTTCCTTACTGTTACTTCTGCCATATGGTTCATAATTTTTCTGTCACCCAGTATAAGTTGTGCAGCTGATGGTGACATGAAGTAAGGTCTGTGATCTTACGATTCATAAAAGACTGTGTTTCTTTTATGCAGCCTCGTTTTGTTTGTTTTATTATGTGGCTTGGGCATGGTGTACCTCAGCCATAAGGGACGATGTTTCTTTCATGCGAAGTATGTTTGTTAGGTGGTGTGGACATGGCCGACAGTCGGCCGTATGATTCGTCCTACATTCACCCTGAAATAGCCATTTGTTGCTTGCTTGGTGTTGATTAATAATTAGTCATTCATTTTTGTCATCTTAGTCTTGACATGGCTTACACATACAGAATACTAAATGATACACTAAGGATTGTGACCCCCCCCCCCCCCCCACCCCCAGAATAAAATAATCTGTGACCGTCTCACAGTCAGTACACATTCATGAACTTTCACAAGAAAATCAACTTGCTGAGCAACAAAACGGCTCCTCAGTGTCTGAGATCTTGCGGCGAGGCCGATGTCGCAGAGCTAGCCCACCTTTTTTCCTCTTTCCTTACTCCTATTTCTGTCTGCCATATGATTATGTCATAAAGGACAATTTTTCTGTTACCCAGTATATGTTGTGCTGTGCACCGAGATATATCGTACAGTCTTTGGTGGTATGATTCGGTGTTTCTTTTATGCAGCCTCGTTTTGTTAGTTTTTTAATGTGGCCTTGGACAGTGGCAGTGTGTCTTGTAGTGTGCCCATGTCTAATTGATGGCAAGCAGGTAACTAACATAAACAACTAGTGAGGTAGAGCGGGATATTTTCCGAAATACATGTAACAGGCCATCTCAACCTGTCACATGGTACATGTATACCATCTGTTGCGATCTTGATAACCTCTTTTTCTGGAATGTACCTTTTCGCTTATTTCTGCCATATGATTGATAAGAGACAATTTTTCTGTTACCCAATGTATGTTGTGCTGTGCACCGAGACATATCGTACAGTCTTTGGTGGTATGATTCATAAAAGACCGTGTTTCTTTTATGCAGCTTCGTTTTTTTATGTGGCCTTATGACCACAGTTGAAGGGCATGGCAAGCAGATAACGAACATAAACAACTAGTGAGGTAGAGCGGGACAATTTCCGGAATACATGTAACAGGCCATCTCGACCTGTCACATGGTATACCATCTGTTGCGATCTTGATAACTTCTTTTTCTGGAATGTACCTTTTCCGAGATTGACCACAGACACTTTGCACACATTCAAGTCTTGCATGTACACCCAGATTTTAAGAGAAGAGTCTGCCCCACGATGTTACAGCTGTTCAGCTTATAATGTGGCTTTGGGCATGGTGTACCAAACCATAAAGGACCATGTTTCTTTTATGCAGAGCCGTATGGGCTTGCCATCACATGTCAAGACCTAGATCTTGCGGCGAGGCTAATGTCGCAGAGCTAGCCCACCTTTTTTCCTCTTTCCTTACTCCTATTTCTGTCTTCCATACGATTATGTCATAAAGGACAATTTTTCTGTTACCCAGTATATGTTGTGCTGTGCACCGAGACATATCGTACAGTCTTTGGTGGTATGATTCATAAAAGACTGTTTCTTTTATGCAGCCTCGTTCTGATTGTCTTTTAGTGTGGCCGTGGACAGTGGCAATGTTTCTTGTAGTGTGCCCATGGCTAATTTGTTGAAGGGTATGGCAAGCAGATAACTAACATAAACTAATAGTGAGGTAGAGCGGGACATGTTCCTGCATACATGTAACAGGCCATCTCAACCTGTCACATGGTATACCATCTGTTGCGATCTTGATAATCTGATTTTCTGGAATTTGCCTTTTCCAAGATTGAGCACAGACACTTTGCACACATTCAAGTCTTGCATAAATTACACACAGGTTTTAAAATAAGACTCTTCCCCGATGTTAGAGCTATTCAGCTTTGGGGAATACTGTTTTCTTGTACTATCAGGCCAAATATTAGTGCTGGCTTTTTCATTGTTGCCCCGTCTTTGATATCACCCGTATGTGGTGGAAAAGGACGTTCACCCAACACCCACCCATCCTTTTTGTACTATCTATTTGTCTGCGAGTCTTGATATATAAGATTTACTACTTTTTTTTCTTTTTTTTAAACAATGTACTTGTTCCGCAGTTGAACACATTCATGGGTTTGGGGCATCCTCCCGTTTTGGGTTGTTTACTGCAACCTGTCGTTTTGTGCCATGAAGACTATCATCTGCCCCCGGATCGGCCACAGCGCTTGTTGATGAAGAGTTAGCTACCAGTATCTTACACACGTATTTCCCTAACTAACAAACTCGCTCACCAAGGCAGTCCACGTCGCAGCTCTTGAACCGCCTCTTGAGGAGTCCGAAACACCAGTCAGGTTCAAGTTCCGTGGAGAGGTTTCATTGACAGCACGCAACGACACAGTGAATGAATGTTCAGAGATCAAAAGCGACACAGTGTTGCTTTCTTGTGGCAGCCTTGAGTGAGTCAGGACTATACAAATACTTCTTTCTCAACGATGACCACGTGCTATAAGTTCTCGCACTGGCTGATAATGTTGATCACGTGTTTTTGGACGTACGACAGGTACTGCTTTTTGGGTTTCCTTGGAAACGCAGCTTCAGGGCGACTGTCTCTGTGTCTTCAACTCGCCTTGGCAGTGACGTCTGTAGCAGACACTTCTCCCCAGTTCCCTCAACTTCGTGTAGGAATACGTAGTGATACATACACACCGCCAGTGTAACAGCTCTTGTATTTTTCCATCTTCAAATTTTTGAAGGAGGTCAACTTATTGTATAAAATATAGTCTCTCCGTAAATATAGTCTTTCTTTGACCTCCGTGTTGACTTTTTAAGTCCTGAAAGAAACTCATTAAAACCCAGTAGATTTTTAATATATATATTTACATCCTGTTTTATTGTATGCCCTTTTATTTTTAACGACCTGGCAGAAAGGGACCTCGCTTTGCCGCGAAATAGTCTTTGTAGCTTGCGCGGCGAAAAGCCCTAAATAACTAACTAACTTGTATTTTTCACCTCATCTTTGTCCAGAAATCCAGCTGCTGACTGCTTTGAACGCAACGAGTTCGGTTGTTTGTTTCCCGGTCCCCTAGTAGTAGCGTTTAGAAGTTTCCCCGGAGTGGTGCAGAATGTCCGTCACCCCCCCCTGTTGCATAATTAAACTGTCGTCGTGAAATTTGAATTTGTAATTGACGTAAGTTTTATTTAGAAACGGTAGAAGATTGTGATCTTCCGATCAAGTTTGAATCTTGAACCAGCCTGCCTCTCGGTTATGTTTTTCCCTTTGTGCCACAGGTCAAGTGATTTGTGGATTTGGCGTGTGCTCAGCCTGAACGAGGTGGATGGGAATGAACCTTGGGTTCTTTTACGATGTTGAAGACACACAGACAGAGGTTTTTTTTGTTTTTTTTTTAAATTCTGTTGTCAATTTTTTCGAAAACAATGAGTGACTGTTTCAGTGAACCCACACAACCAGCACTAATGCATGCACTGTCGCACACAAACAAGGTGTGGAAGTAACCTTCTTCCAGTCCTGTGTACTCCCACACGATCCTCTTGAAAAATCCTTGTGTTCTCCGTTTCGACACACCGTTTTTGCCCAAAACCGGCGCCTCACACGCAACACTATCATGCCATGGCGGCATCATCTCCACATAAATATCTATTTTTAACTAGTACGCAAGCGAAAGAGAAAATTTGATGATACTTAACTGTATCAGTAACGGCTAGCTGGAGAGGAGAGGTCCTCAGCTGATAATTCACTATCGGGTTTGTTTTACCTAGTTCTGATTGATATTGTGTGTGGGGGGGGGGGGGGGGGGGTCGTGCTTTCTTGGTAATCGGGAGTACGATAAAATAGCACGAAGGTGCAGCGTCTCCTGCATGTCCTAGGTTTATACTGCCCCTATGATCAGTTTCCATCATTTGTCCAATGTCACATTTTCTTCTTTTTTGTTTTTTCATTAGTTGCGAGAATGTCGTCTGCAGCGTGACTGACTTGTTTTAGCTTCACTTTTCTCCTTTTAAGTTTTTATTTCGGTAAATGAGATCAGTTTCTGTACATGGTACTTTGAATGAAAGAAGATGTCCGTATTCTTGAATGGTCCTGGCAAATTAAAAATGAAATTTTCATTGGTCTCATTTCATGTGTGTGTGTGTGTGTGTGTGCCAGGAGCTTAAAAACAAAATTGAACGTCTCCTTTCTGCTCAGGCCTCACTGGAGTAATGCAAGTCTGTTTAGGCCAGAAAGCCACTTCACTGAAGTCCACTCACGTCACTTGTGCCCGACCTCTGCGAAAGTCCCAGCTTCACTGGTAGCTTTCCTCTTGTTGCAGCCCCCTGGCATGCACCTTAACCTACCAAATACGAAAATCACGCTTAACACTGCACATGACCCCATGGTCAGTTTGTGTCCTTACGCCATTACGTTCACATGACATCACGAAGATGCAAAACTAGATCCTCTGGACCGTCGTCACTCAAAAAAGTGCCCCCCCCCCCCCCCCCCCAAAAAAAAAAAAAAAAATAATAATAATAATAAATAAATTAAAAAATCACACGGCTCGGTACAGGTCCGCTCAGCATCCGGCTGGTTGCTAACCAACCAGTTCTTTTAATATGGAATCCGTTTGTCTCACCGTGCATGAGTGCTAACTAGTTTGAACGGAACACACACAATCTGTGACAGGGTAATTTACACGTATCTGTGTTGTCAGAGCGGGTTGGGTTGGGTTCTTGGAGGTTTAACGTCCTTTTCCACCACATACGTGTGATATCAAAGACTGATGGGGCAACGATGAAGAAGCCAGCACAAATATTTGGCCCCAGTAGAGATACGAACTCGCGGCCCGAGCATTGGAAGTCCATCGCTCTACCATTCGCCCCCCCCCCCCCCCCCGGCTCCCCGTACGTGTTGTCAGATAACTGTTAGGTCACTGACCTACTCTCGTGAACTGAAGGGGCCAACAAATATGCCATTGATGCTAAAAATTATATCACTGTGACAACTTGAAGTGTGTGTGTGTGTGTGCGCGCGCGCACGTGCGTGATAACATCTGTGCTGACAATTTTGGTATTGTTTGCAAAGAAAAGCCCACCGTCATTACGTGTATGTGTGTTTCCAACAAGAACATTTTAAAAGCACATATTCTAAGATTACTAGACTTCACAAAAGACAAGATGAGAATGTCACGCCGAGGCGGTGGAAAAAGCCCCTGCCCAGACATGTTCCATTCTCCCCTCACATCAAAACCACGACTCAATTCAGAAGTGACTTCCTGTCGCTCACTGGACCTCGGCAGGTTCACATCGCCTGTCCCATTGCATCCCGGCCATGCCAAGCGATAACCGTTGACCTGAAGGCAGTCGGCGAGTTCACATCGCTGCCCCTCCATGTGCTGGCTTTTTCATCGTTGCCCCGTCTTTGATGTCACCCTATGTGGTGGAAAAGGACGTTAAACCCCCAAACACCCACCCCACCCACCCGCTGCCCCTCCATCTTGTTCCAAGCAATAAGGCCCGCCAAGCTGAAGTTGGTCTCGTGGTGAAATGGCCTCCCTTGAGCTGC
Organism: Batillaria attramentaria; assembly: GCA_018292915.2. NCBI lineage: Eukaryota > Metazoa > Mollusca > Gastropoda > Batillariidae > Batillaria > Batillaria attramentaria. Next base: position 700,232 of record JACVVK020000325.1, on the reverse strand, counting down.
CTTACCTAGCATAAGATGGTTTTCAAAGCCCTGTGACCTTGACCCCAGTTTAAGGTTAGCCAAACTAAATTGGCTTCTTTGGGGGTACAGTAATGAACATACACAATCAAACTGGCATTGATTGGTCACCCGTTCTTCAGATATTTGGGGACACACTGGCACACGCACTGACATGCCGTGGCTTCATTCGTTGCGCGCCTGACGTGATAGTAACACTGACAAGACACGATTCGTGAACCGGTCCCCATAGTATAGTGGTTAGCCCCTCGGACCATAAACCGGGAGACCCGTGTTCGAGTCCCAGGACAGGAAGTGTGGAATGCGGTCCTGCCCCACAGTCCCAAACCACACGGACCGCCATAGCATCATCTTACCATAATCCTCATTTCCATTTAATAAAAATTGTCCCAGCTTTCGAGCCTTCCGTGGACTGATTCCACCCATGACCTGGGCCCGTATGTAAAAGTCGGGGTTAGGGAGTTTAGCCCCGGGTTAGAGTCTAACTTCACACTAAACTAGCTCTAGGGTTAAATTTTCTGGGTTTTTTTGTTTTGTTTTTTGTTTTAAATCAGGAAGCAGGTCCATTTCAGCAAGGTACCTATGCCGTTATAGAAGGATTTTTGTCTTTCTTCCCTTCACTTCCTTTTTTATTTAATTTTGTTTTGGGGTTTCTTTTGTCCTAGTCTGGGTTAGGCCCGTAGCCGTGGGTTAAATTAACCTTGCGTTTTACATATGGACCCAGGGAGGAACACGTACACTGGGGCTGGCGCAGCAAACAAACAAAAACCGAAAAACCGACACCATCCGTGAACTTATACTGAGTATCACAGATAAAAATAAAGTCTGGTGAGAAAAAAATCAAAGGCTTTAGCATAAAACGATACACATGTATCACTTTCAGATGTCACTTCATGATCTTCAGTTATAGGGTTCAGCCGAGTGCAATCAACAGCAACATCTGCTCGATCGATACGGTGCACTTGTATTACTTTCAGCACTGACGCACCACAAAAAACTGTCTCTGGGTTCAGTTAGTTGTTCTGACCCTTAGAGGGACTAAAGCGACTATTCTCAGCTCACCGAGATCGTTCTGAGCTGTTTTTGTGGTATATATCATCACATCTTAGACACCTGGACAGTGACAGCGTCTGTAATGCCGGGGGGTGGGGGGGGGGGGAGTCGGGGTGGCCGACTGGAATGGTAGAGTGTTGGAATTCTAATGCTCGGGTCCGTCGTGAGTTTATATCCCGGCGGCTCGGACCAAAGACTGATGTGTGCTGGCTTTTTCATCCACGTTGCCCCGTCTTTGATATCATCACCCGTATGTGGTGGAAAAGGGCGTCAACCCCCCCCCCCCCAACACCCACCCACCCACCCTGCAATGCCGACACTGATCGGGCCATCAGAAGCGTACTCGATACACCGAGCGCTCGAGTATTGTAACACTGAACAATCCGTCCATAGAACTGATTTCAATGTTCCGGTCTCAGTAACCGCTAGCGGCGCAAGGTGTACACTGACGACATCAAGAGCTGTACTAATCATCAGGATACACTGAGTATCCCGAACATACACTGAGGCGCACTCAGTCACGAGCAAAACTGTTCCGAAACATAAATTCGGCCGAACAAAGACTGAATTAGCCCGTTTGAAGTTCATGCCCTCCCTGATGTCACAGTGCCCAAGTGGAGTTAAGCAGCACTCCGTCCACACGGCTTCCGCACAAAAAGAAAAGGCCATGCACGCCGCCTAGTGTGGGCAGCCCCCAGACGTCCGCCACATTGTGAACGGCTGTGAACTGAAGGCTTGCCCGCCAGCCTCCATCCAGTCTGGGGCCTGAGAGACAGATACTCACTGAAGACGGTAGACTTCCTCAGGCCACACCAAGCCCTTGGTGATAGGCCAATGAGAACCCTGGCCGACGCGATCGTCAGATCAGATCTGACAAAATGGTTTTAACACCAAAGAGCGAGGGGACACCCCAGTGATGATCCAAAGGCAAAAGTACGGATGACAGAACAGACTGAGGCACTGAAACACAACCCAGACCAGGCATCTGAGAGCCGCCAAGCAGAGATCCTCTGACGTTGCCCAAAGCTAAACAGCCCTCTCACACCCCAAACTGAGGCACTCGCCCAGCCAAGCAGCCAAAGACACATGCCAGGAACAAGGGCTAAAAGCCATAGGACGTAAAGCAAGCTAATGATGATGATGGCGTCGCCTGCATCGGTAATTCATGGTGGGAAAGACTGAAAATCTTTCGGGCAAGTGTGAAGCGAACCCTAGCTACATGTCACCCATTCACGTACTGTAATCAGTTAAGAAGCTCTGCTGATTTGTATGATTGGCGAAACTTGAGATGACAAAAATGCATGTTTTTCGCGACAAAACAGTTTTTTTCCCCGCAAAAAAAAGCCGATTTTGTCCGAAAACGGCACTTTTTGCGGTTTTTTGCGCGAAAAAGCGGCATTTTTTCAGAAAAAAAATTGTTGGCGATTTTAAAAAGTTTTTCTTCAGAAAACAGGTTTTCGCGAGAAAAAAAGTCAGTGTTTCTGCAGAAGAAGTTTTTCCGCGAATAACACACACACACACACACACACACACACACACACACACACACCCCTCAAAATGGTGTTGATTGGTTCCGTCACCGGCCGTTCTTGACTGACCTAAAATACACACACCCGTCACCGGCCCCGCCAGGTCGCCGTGGCACACTTTCACACACACTGTTACACCGTGGCACACAGCGGTGACACGCGCACGCACACTCAGTGACTGCGGTGACACAAACCGAAATGCCGATCCCCTTTGCGACGGACACTATGACTTGATAAGTGCCACTGACCTGCATAACTTGAACTCATTACAGAGCGAAATCTGAAGAAACTTGACTACGTTTTTTGTTGTTGTTTTTTTTTTCGGCTTTGTAATCGGGCGCCGTTCCGGCGATAAATTACTAGTATTGTCCTAAGTTTATAACCGGCTCTGCCCGGGGCCCGTACCAAACTGACCAGTTCAGTTGCACTATTTGTTCCGCATTTCAGTGATGTCCGCAGTACGTCAGTCAGTCACTGAGTTTGCGACTGAGTCAAGTTCAGTCAAGTGTTGTTCAAAAAGTAGTCGGCACCCCCTGAGCATCAGGTGCGGACTGACGTTGAACCGCCAGTTAGTCTTTGTTGCTTAGGCGAGGCGTTTAGACCTAAAAAAAACAAACAAAAAAACACACACACACACACACACACACACACAAAAAACTTAAAACTTGACTCACTCACTCACTGCAAATAAAAGCGACTAAAAGGGACAGAAACCACTTAACTTTCACAAAGGGCGGCACGGGTCAACGTTTCGGCCATCGCCGGCCTTCCTCCGGACACAAACAATTGGGACATAACTTCAAAACTGAACGGCAAAAGGTAACTCTGCTACATACACGGTGCCGCGGGGAAAAATAAATATGTAAATAAATTACTGAATTAATTAATAATAAAAATATATCATCCTGAGTATAACGGTAGGGGAGAAAAGGACCAGAAAACAATAGTAAAAACATCACAACAAAAAAAGCCGAAACCGTGACGTTGACCGGGCCCGTGCCGTCCTTTGTGAAAGTTAGTGGTTTCTGTCCTTTCAGTTTATGTCGCTTTTATTTGTTTAACTTGTAACCACTTCGCAGCCTTTTCCGTCTGTTTTCAACTGATTTACTCGAGTCACCCGGCTCAGTACAGTCACTGAAGTGGCGAAAGCCAAACTGACTAGCTCAGGGCTCGGACAGTCTTCATACCACAATCAGGCTGGCAAACGTACGTGACTGAATACTAGTACGATAGGCCTACATCTACTGCCCACGGTTAATAATGTTCAGCACTCACATTGAAAGCCATTGAACCGGCACTTCATTGCTCAACTGACCACACCAGATTATCACTAAGGCAACAAAAAGTACCACTCATCAGTGCATATACGTGTACATTACTGCACGATGACTGTTCCGTTAGAACTGTCATTTTATTTTCATCGTCTCTGAATTGAGGTAGCCCCCCCTCAGGCCACGTCGTGATTAATTGACCAATCTGTGCATATTCTGTGTGTGCATCGCTACAAGTCGAAGCCAAAAGTGCCCAAGTGCTCACCACATTCATAGCGCGTATGCCCTTTAAAAACTTTGTCGCACGCGAATACAGGTCAAATTGCCGCAGCACTGCCATCGATTGATATCCTTCCTCAGTCACGTTTCCGAAATACGACCAAACACGAGACTTTCATTTGCACTACTTCCATTGTTTGCAGGAACAAATACGTCAACTTTCTTCTGTTAGTCACTGTGAAAGAAGATTTACCCCCCAAAACTGCAACAAAAGAATACAAACAGCAACGGAACCGCAGACTATATTTTGTTCAAAGTCAAGGTTACTGGTGGCAGACGAAGCGCGGTGCTATTGGTCACGTGTATGTCTATGCGTACACGTGAGCTCGCGCGGCTTCGTAAAAAGGAAAACAAACCCACGTCTTCGCGCTCGTATCACAACTTCTGTGTCTGCAAGAACCGACAGCAGGCAGACGCAGTCTTGGTTCCACCCGGCGGTACTGTGACAGTTAATGTAACAGAGTTCACGCTACAAGAAGACTTTGACAATCACTCGTGCCGGCATCAGTTCTGTCCTCAAGGCCGAGAGGTGATGATATGTTCAGGAACCGCCCTTGAAGTGTGATCTCGACATGCGTTTCAGCATAGATTTTTGAATAGCAAGCCGGCTTTTTTCACCGATTGGTAAGTTAGTTTTCCACACATATATATATAATGTGTATGACCGAATGTACAAGTTTTCATTTATAAAATTCATCAAAATTAACTCATCAGTACTTACGTTGATTGATCTGCATAACTGAGAAGCAATATCATGTGATCGAACTGTTCGTCTCATGTAGGGACTTATAAGTATGATTATAGTGGGTAGGAAAAGAAAGGGAAAAAAATCTCCAGAGATTACATCATTAGTGTGTTTCACTGGATGGATCATGACTTCATCACTGGGGCGGTTATATAATACAAAAATCAAAGTTGTTATGTGTGTGTCTGCATTAGAGATTTAAAAAAAATCAATTTAAGATATAGGCAAATAAGTCATGAAAACGCTATGCAGTTTCTTTTCTTGTTGTTGTTATTGTGGCATCTATTTATAGAAAGTGCCATGCAGTATTTTTCATAATTCATAATTTGTATACTTTGTCACGTGTGGCAAAGATTAGACTGCACTGAGCATTCCACCATAATATATTTTTTCTACAGAACAAAAATATTTCACATTAAGATATGCATAGTTAATGAGAGCCAGGTCTTGTCTGGCCAGATTTCTTTGTGATCAGCCCAGTAGCCGCAGGGTTATTAACCAGTTAAGAAGAAAATGGGATGGGCTGAAAGTACTGGTACTTATATACCAGTATTTCAGCTTTTTTTTTCCCTTTGGAAATGCTGTCAGATGTATATTTAGGAGTGTGAATAAGACAAAGAGTCCTGAGGGGGAATTTTTTTTTTCTTTTTCTTTTTTTAATTGAGGCAAAACAAAGCATATCTTGCTCACACACAAAAATAGTCAGTGAAGGAAAACTTTTTTCAGGCTCTTCTGCCTTACAGGAATACTTTTACTAGTTTTAGTCAGGAATTTCTTATGTCTAAAATCCTGTACCATCGCATACTGCCCTGGTATACTTGAAGTTGTACTTTTCTATAATGTGGCTGCATGGCGAGTTATTTTGCTTTGAAAACAATAGACCGGCAAAGTGCTGAATGTACTGCATGAAAATGGATTGTGGAAAATGCTGCCTTCCCAAATTCAACTATAAATTTTTTTTTTTTTAATTTGGATTGTTTGATTTTTTTCTTCTTCTTCCTTTATTTATTTGGATTGGTTACCTTTCTTGGGGATCTGAAAAGGAAAGATGAGTACAATGCCCTGTCAGTCTATGAGACTAAGTGTTAAATGTCTAAATTTGTGCTGGCCTACACTCATTAATTAATCCTATTGACTGCTGATGAGAACAGCTAACACAGCTTTGTCATCAGGAAGGAGACATAATTAACATGTATAATTAGAACTACAGCACACCCTCAGTACAGACCACAACAGACATTGCAATTTAACAAATGGAATTCTGGCAGATGGTACTACATCAGTACTCATACTCATTTCAGTTTTGTTGTTGTTGTTGTTTGGTTGGTTGGTTTTGTTGTTTGTGTGTTTGTTTGTTTTTTCTGTGGGGGGTACTGTGCTTGAAATTCATGAAGGACGTTATTGTTTTACAGAGCAGAATGGTCTGTCTGACAAGAAAAGCGTTGGTTTGGCCTAAACACACGATTTCTTCAGTATTAAATAACATATATATATATATGAAGTGCTAATAACATACAGTCGAACCTGCCAAGGCGGTCACCTGTATAAGCCAAACCACTGTCTAACCTGGTCACCCCAGAGGATCCCCTGACACACTAGCTGTTGACATGACACCCTGGATAACCCGGCCACCTGTCTAAGGTGGTCAGTTTGACCCAGTCCCTTGGGTGACCGCCTTACACAGGTTTGACTGTATATATATATAAAGTTATTGAAAATTGATGCAATTTTCAAATAGAGCATCAATCCATTCGCAAACAGCAGTAGAATTTAGGGGGGGGGGGTGGGGGCACTCCTCTCCCCCAACCTCCTCCCTCAGTTCATTTGAAATTTCTGTAATCTTTTGGTTTACCAGATGGGGCCGCATGTGTCTGCATTTTGCCTATACACCCTGTATTAAACTTTCAAAGTGACCACATGAAGTAATGTGTCATTTGAGGCTTTTTGAGAACACTGAAAAGGAAAAGACGTCACATTTGTTATGTGTGCTGTTCATTGGCCAGTATAGTGACCTGCTTAGATTTTGCATGACTTGCTCGCATAAATGTGACATTATCCTCAGTAAGTCCCATGTCCGCTAGCTGTGAATGAGCTTAGTGCGAAGCATCCACCAATTTTTAGCATGCCAACCTCACCCACATTTCAATGCATTTTATTCATTTCATCTCATCTCTGGCCAGTCTCAAATGCCTATCTTTGTGGTTGTGGAGAGTATTTTAATTTTTGTTCCAAATTCTTGTGACATGTATTCTGACTTTTTTAAAATGGTGTTATTCATCTTTGCCAATTTCAGTTGCCCTTAAAGTAACAGTTGTTTTGAGTTCGATTAAATGATTTAAAAACTCGTAATTTCACTTGTCATGATATAATTCAGTCTTTTGAAAACCGGCTAAATTTCTCCCTTGCTTTAGTGTCCATCCACTTTAGTGCGACACATTTCTTCAGCCCTCTTCACCACTACCCCCCCCCCCTTTCCGCCCTCCCCTTTCCCCCTCCCCCATCTTTTCTCTCGAAATCTCTCCATGAGCACGCAGTTAGGTGGAGCCATGCGCCGTTACACGTCATCTGAGCCACGTCTGTGACAGTGTGTAACCTGAGTTAACTTTTGTTTCTAGACACCGCCGTTATCGTAAACCAATGGTTCATCTTGCCATCAGTGAGTCTGGCGCTAGACCAAAAGTGTTTATTCTCTGAAAATGTCAGAAGTATTGGATTTTTGTTTTCCTGACTACAGTCACGACGTCAGAGTCAGTATTATGCCTTTAGGCAGTGCTCAGTACGTAGTCTCCATTGAAGGTACTTTGATCTTTACTGACGGAGGTTGTGGGTCGAATCTAATGAGAACGCTCACATGGACGTTCGTTTGCTCTGAAAGTGAAGTACGACCAGTGCTTGACACTAAGTAAAATTATAATAAAAACGTTTTTTAAAGAACAATAACAGAAAAAAAAATGGTCAATGCTATCAAGTATTTGTAAAATCTTCACCATCCCAGTCCATCGTGCAGAAAAAGGAGAAAACGTAAGCATGGCGATGTACCCCCACCACCACCACCGCCAATCTCTACATTTTTTCCTGTTCATTCCATCTAGTTAATCCAAACACAAAATAGTCTTTATTGCTTCCGCGGTGTAAAGCTGAGACAAATAAATAACCAACCATCCAGTCAAATGTCAACATACACTGATTAAAAACAAAAATTATTGACAGTTTCAAACTTGCTACTCAGTGTTTTAGAAAATGTATTCGAACTGTACAATCTTTCCCTTTTCATCAAAACCGATATTCATGACATAGCGTTCCTGTAGTGTCTCAGTGTGAGAAGTAGAGACGATGGTGGTTTGACTTTCAGCCAGTCCAATCCAGTCCAGACCGAAGACCGGTTGTCTGTGAGGGTGGCATCATCACTTGAAGGCAAAAAGTCAAAAGGGCAGTGATTTGTGTAAGTCTGTTGGCGTGATAGGCCTACTAAGGAGTGGGGGAAAAAAAGAACCCGGCGCATTACTTTCGTAGATTTCCGTCGAAAAAAGAGAGCCACGCCCAGTGGCGTGTCAGTGGTCATGTCTGTCCACTGCCGCAGTAGCCACTTAGCCACCGGGGATGCACGAAGTAAAACGCGGCAGGCAAGCTTTTATCAGCCTTTCGGTTCAGTCTTCTTTACTGATCAACGAACCGTAAAAGCGACTTCGTCGTCCCTTAAGGAAAGAGAAAGGTGCATGCCTCCTCGAGTTCAGCCGAACTAGTACGAATGGGTACGATTCCGATCTCGCCAGTTCAAGGTCGATGACGTAGGGTTGACTGGTGAGGTCACGGTCAAGGGCAGTCACATTGCAAGCCGCGTGCCAGCCGAAAGCATCCGATCAAAAAACGTGCCAGACTCAGAATAGAAGGATCGAATGGCTTCTGATCTCAGCAGCGGGACGAGGGATGATCTGACCGGCGTTTATTGGTGAGTTATTTTTCCAGACAGGTTTCTTTGCGATTGTAGTTGTTTTAGTGTGTTTATGGGCGTTGCGGTTTGTTTGTTGACGGTGAACGGTCGCTTTGATTCGGCTAGCGCCTGGTAAAGCTTTCATTGCGGCAAGGGCAAGTCTACCGTTACAGTTGATTACGGGTTAGTGGGTCAGGCCTGAAGCGGCCTTGCACTGAAATCTTTTGACTTTATTCTTTGCGCGCCGGGATCGTGTTGTGAACATATTCAGTCGAGTTCCCGAATTACGGTAACACTGATCTATGTTCGTTCGCGTTTGATGGACCGCAGAATAGACCCGGACCTGTTCAGTTTGATCAACCCACAGATCTTACAGTACACATAATAGAAACAAGACATCATGTGAAGTCTAACCTTTAGGGTTCTGGTAATTCCATTCACTCTTTAGAAGCCTTGAAGTAAAAAGTTTTCAAAATACAAAACTGTGATCGTGTTGATCACTTACCGCTGTACCACTAGTTAGTACCCAAGGTTCCATGATTTTTATTTTTTTTTAAACTTTCATACGACTGCAGGAAGTCTACTTTGAAAATATTCTTGATGCTTACTGTAGTGTTTCAGTTTATTGTCATGAATACCAGTTTCAAGTATTTCTGATGTGAGTCGATATTTTAGATCTTTTGGTTGCTAATTTAGAGTTCTTGATTGCTGCAGTGGAGGAGTCAAGCTCTTTCTGTTATTCTTTTCTTCAGATTGCACATTTGTTGTATTGGATTTACACTTTTTGAGTAGAACAGCAACTGGCTGAGAGGAAAATGAGAATTTGTCAGGAATAACTGACCACTTTTGGCAATGAGGACCAGCTACTTCTTTAGGTCATTTGGTTTCATGTGTTTCTCAGAGAAGATCTTTGGCAGCATACCTGTTGTATTCCTGCGCCCATTTTCAGTGCACATGACCTAGACCTGTCAAGTGGATATGGGCGTATGGTTCAGGGGTTACGGTATTTTCACGCTTTGGTGAGCCTAACGAAAGACAGGCACTGAGAGGTCACTGCCGCTGAACACTTGGCAGCTACCATTGGTGAGTCACCTACTGTCAGTGGGTACTTTCGTGTCAGGTTACGTACATGTGCGTACGGTGACATTGCTGTTTTTACTGCATTGTATTACAGCAGAGTTTAGTGTGAACGCACTTGCCAGTCAGACCCAAATTTGTTTTAGGTGGCTACCACTGCTGACTAGCCCTGCAGCTGTACCAAGCATAATAAAGATATATATTCAGGGGTCGAAATTCTCTGCAACGTCACTACTCATACAAAAATTTTCCTCTTTTTTTCATCCTTGATCATTTCTACCCCTGTGTATATATATTCTACCCCTGTATATATATATTATAAGCCTTCAAACACATTATTTACACCACCACTATCCCCCCCCCCCCAAAAAAAAAAAAAAAATAATAATAATATAAAAATTAATAAATAAAATAAAATGTATTTAAAAAAAAAAAATTAAAAGCACCAGAAAAACTTGGATGTTATCTCCCTCCCTCTATGCCCAAACACAGACAAACGAAAATCACTACTGTTGTCTTCTTCTAAAGCTTGCCGTCGTCTACTTGGAAAAATCGGATTGTTTCATTATTCAGCTGCTTTTTATCTCTCTTTAGAAAATGTCATATCTAGTATTTAAATAGCTCTCCTCCCCTCCCCCCCCCCCCCTCAAGAATTCCAGACAGTGTTTGTGCTTTCTCGTGTTTGTGCAAGGCAGAGAACTGTCACACAGGGGAGGTAGCAGCTTGGACATGTGTGATGTGCGGAGGGCGGGGTCAAGGGATGAGTGTCAAGATCGCAGTCTTCTCACTTCCCCTTCAAAGGAAACAGTAGTCGCCCCCCCCCCCCCCCCTTAAAAAAAAAGGGGGGGGGGGGTCACTCCGCCACTGGAATTGTTTCCGGCTGCCCATTTTGAGTTTTAGGAAGTAACTCTTTTAGTAGTGTAGTAAGCTGTACATGTCTGCCATGTAGCCAATTGGAGTCACTATTGTCACAGACCATGTTGCTAGCGCTGGTTTTGAGTATTTTGTAGGACAAGAACAACCGCAACAAAACAAAAAAAAACCCTTCAAACCTTTCAGTTCAGTTCGGTTGAAAATGCGTCTTAGTCTGGAAAGAGCACATAATGTACAGTGTAGAGACACTCCATGAAGTGGTTCAGAAGTTGTTGTTGTTGTTTGTTTGTTTTAGGCTTGATCAAAAAGTCAATAGGACCGTTTTTTAGGACAAGTTGTAGGAATGTAGGCCTAGTCAGAAAACCATCTTTTTTAGAATCAGCTGGAAGATTTTACGTGGTGAGCATACGCGCACTTAAATAGACCAGCACACAGGCTGAACCAGCCTAATCATCATCAACACTTATCAACTGTACTAATTATCCCTGTAGGTCATTTGTAATGGGCGATGTTTTTAACTTCTTTTTTTTATTTTTTTATTTTTTGGTCACATTAGAAAGTGATCTAGCTTTGGACTTGTGACTAGCACTGTGGTATCTTTTGTATTTGTTGCATTTCATCCACATTAGGTGTGACTATAGATGATCCCACTCGGCAAGCCCCAATACCAAAGCCCCGCCCCTTTACTTTGTCGTGTATCGGCAAAACACAGTACATGTATGTTCAGTATGATGATGAAAGAGCTAGACGTAATGGTCTTTTTTCCCTCAAATATTAATATTGATAATACTTACGTGGCGCTGTAACTTATCAATAAATGATAGTTCTAAGCACATAAGGTAAAATCAAAAATATATATACAGAAATATACAGAGCCATAAGGTCAGGGTCTGAGCACAACAGGCACAAACCAAGAACATGATGCTATGCAAACAGTTCCATGGTGTTCAGGGGTGACTTCAGTGGACTTCCTGATTTCCATGTTTCAATCATTTCATACTACATCATGTGCTTTCCATGTTTCAGTCATATCGTACTATATGTGCTTCCCTCGTTGTAGTGTCTGGCAAAAAGTTTGCCGGACCATGCCATGTGCTGGTGCTCATTATGCCGCGGGACGGGATTGGCTGAATTCTGGGGCTGGACCCTTTTGATGAACAGGAGTGGAGTCGTCCATTGTTGCTAAGTTTCACTCCGATGAGCAACATGACCAAGCGTTACCGGCTGCTGATGCAGCAGAGTTGTCAAAATTTGTCCAGTGAAGTGTGGCCGTGCAAGGTCACGCAGCTGATGCACGGTGAGAGAAGGAAGGGAGTTGCCCTGTTTAATTGCGCACTCAAGGTTACCAGCGACGTTTGTGTTTCTGTAGACCTTGCCTGCAGTGTGCAGTTCACACCCCGCGTCCAACCTGGCAGAACGCTCAGAAAGGGGAAAAGTTTGTCTGTTTGTCCACCGGCCGCCTGGAATAAACCCTCCTTTGTTGAAAGTCTATTCCTGGTAACAGGAAGGGGCCGTCTTTGGCAAGAGGGGGCCCCTAAATGTGGTGGCCAAGGTCTATTTCTGGGGTTGGGTGGGGATCCGGCGGGCCAAGCCGGCTTGGGAAAACAAGGCTGCCCTAGATCTTTGAAGTTCTCCAAACATGGCTTCTGCTTGGGGAAGGATACAGGTCTGTTTGTCGGCGGCTTCCCTTACTGTTTGAGACAGGGTCACCGGCATACACTGGCCCCTGAGAAAAAACCCAACATGGAAGGGGTTTTGTCAAGGCTTCGCAAGCTATCCCTGCCCTTCTGCCCATGTTTGCTGCCATTGTCCAAACCTCCCAGCATGCCACAAAATGGCAACAAGGTTTCCTACTGTTTGCTTCCTTTTTGTAGAGCAAAGACATCCGGCGGTTTTCCCTTTTTCTCTTTCTTTTGTTTCGAGGAGTCGGGGGCTTGGGGTTAGTTTGGTCGTTGGCGCAGCCGCGAACACTTCATTGTTACCTAGTTACAGCTTCTCTGTGGAATCATGAGAGTCGGAGCAAAAGTGGTCTGTTGTGCTGTGCTCGATCAGTTTCTGTGTGTTACCCATTTGATGTTGGATGGACCTTCGGTCTCGGCTTGATTGTCCTTGAGTTCACCGAATTTCAGGATTACTTTGGATTACCAGCTGACGAACACACCACCATGATCGAGGTGCAGTAATATTGTAGTTTATTGGAAATTTGTGATAACGGAGCACGCTTATACCAGAAACAAGACATCTTGTACACTTGGTTTATGTTCCCTAGGGCTTGCTCTGACTACTGCAAAGCTTTTGTAGCAGTTTAGTTTATTGGAAACTTGTGATAGCGGAGCACATTTGGACCAGAAATAAGACATCTTGGTTTATGTTCCCTAGGGCTTGCTCTGACATACTACAAAGCATTTGTGCCTGCGGATTATGTTTCCTCGCCGATTGTATTTCGATTCCAGGTTTTAAATGAAACCAGAAGTGACTCATACTAGACACATTCATTCTTAGACTGTCTCAGTTCAGACTCGTCTGAGGGGAGCCGGGGTGGTCGAATGGTAGAGCGTTGGACTTCTAATGCTCGAGTCGTGAGTTCGATCCCGGCTGGGGCCAAATATTTGTGCTGGCTTTTTCATCGTTGCCCCGTCTTTGATATCGCCCTATGTGGTGGAAAAGGACGTTAAACCCCCAAACACCCACCCACTCACTCGTCTGAAAGGTCGAGGCACTCTTCAGGTCCTATGCTTTCAAGCTAGACGAATAGTTTTGTTGCTTTTATGGTGCTGTTTGTAAGTCTTCCTGAATGACAGAGACTTTCTGTGTACTGGTATCTGCCAGTGGCAGTGCAAATAGTTAGACTACCTGAGCCAGAGGAGAGGCATTCCAAGTCTGTTAAAGGAGGTGTTCATGTCAGCAGTTAATCACTAAATCAGTGTTTAAGCAAGGTACTTTTGCCAACCTCATTTCTTTTCAACAGGGAAAGCGTTTGAACATCCAGATGGACAGAAGCCGCATTCCAGATCCGTGCCTTTTTTGTTTTTGTTTACTCAGAAAAGCACTTCAGCATTTTCCTGGTTACACGTGCGTTATCTGTGAGAAACAGACAGAACCGTGGAGCTTTGTCAATGCAGTATAAGACCAAGGGATTTTTTTTTTTTTTTTTTTTTGGATGGCGATTGACCCCGAACTTTGTTTCTTTATGTTACAGATGACAACGTACATGACCCATTGTGTGACCCTTAACACAGCCCACAACAAAATGGCCACCGACATCATGGAACAACAGACAGTCAGTTTATTCCAAGACTTGAAACTTAAGCGGAAGCGTGTTCGGGACCTGCTGACAGACTCGGAATCCGCTCGATCGTTGTGTTCAGAAGGCTCGGAGAGCGATCAGCAGAGCGATATAAGCAGCGGGGACAGTGCTTACGTTTCTGATCGCAGTTCGGAATTTGGCGGGAGTGGCGTAGCTGAAGACACTCCCAAGAAGAAACCTCGTTTTGACATTAACAGCAAGAGCTGTGAGCAGTTCTCTTCACCAGAGCAATGCGGGAGTGGGGAGAAGAGGACCAGGTCACCGGGAAGCAGCGGTGAAAGCAGCCCGACCAGCACGGCAGCCCTGACTGCCACCAGCGCGGCCATGACGTACATGCAGGGTTACCTGATGCCGGTGTCAGCCGGTTTCCCCTCCATGGCCAACATGGCCACCAGCGGCTTGAAGTTTATCCCCATGATGGGGGTTCCTGCGCAGGGCATGTTCCCGGCCACTCTCCACAACATGCCCGCCCCCATGTTCATCGCGGCGCCCCCTACAGGGTACGTCCTCACCAGCGCGGAGAGCATTTCCACCCCGGCGGGGCCCATCATCGCGTACCCGCACATAGACAATTCCACACGAGCTACGCCCAGCTCCGTGCACTCCCACAGTAAACCTCTCAGTTCTAGCAAGGACACTTCCCTCGCGGCCCCACGCTTCAAAGAACCTGGGGTGGAGGACAGTCGCTTGGAGAAGGACCAGGAGTTCATCTCGCATTACACGAACGGACAGTTTTTGTACAGCGGGCACTTGGTGGAGAACCCGCACAACAAGGGACACTCGATGATCTCGAACCTGGAGACCATTCAGGAAGATTCGGATGGGGAGGAGCCCATGGTTTGTGCCATCTGTAGCGATAAAGCAACGGGTCTGCACTACGGTATCATTACATGTGAAGGGTAAGCATTTTCCTGTCATATTTTGCAGCATGTTTGACGTTGATTTGTAAACCTTGAAATTAGCAGTCGAAAATGATAAGATGCATTCTGCGGATGTTTTTGTTCCTTTTCTTGTCGTCCCTGATTTCTTGGTGGCTAAATGGACACGCATGTCCCTTAACATAGGCGGGTTGTTTTTAAAAAAAAGAATTAGCGTCTGCACTTGTTTGGTCCTGGGTTTCCACTGAGACAGAAAACATTGTGTTGAAAATTTACAAGTATCTGCAACATAAGGGAAAAAAGTAAGGTTTTAAAATATGGATGAACAATAGAAATCTTTCAAGAATTTCATTAGCTGCTGGTCTTAGTTTTCACAGATTTCTTCTGAAGTACATGAAAAACGTTTGAGCCTGTTCATAACGTCTGTGCAAGAAAGCTCCCTTGTGTCATTGTAATGTAACCTAATTCTTCTGCTCTGTTGACAGGTGCAAGGGTTTCTTCAAGCGTACTGTGCAGAACAAGCGTGTGTACACATGCGTGGCAGACGGCGAGTGCGAGATCAACAAGGTGCAGAGGAACCGATGCCAGTATTGTCGTTTCAAGAAATGTCTGAAGATGGGGATGGTGCTGGCAGGTGGGTGTCACATTGTGTGTGTGGTGTGTGTGTTGGGGAGGGTGGACTTTTTGTGTCAGTGCCTTTCTCATACTTGACACCTGTGTTGTCATGGGTTCTGTGACTTTCACAACTTGCTATCCATGTCATGCTGAAATTTAGATTTTTTTTATTTTTTTTTTACTGCTGTTCAAATTTCAAAATTTTTTACTGCCGCCACCCTTCCAATTTGTGTGTTTGCACATCTGTCTTGACACATTAACTCATTCGTGGCGGGACACTTAGTTTGAAGAAAGGTTCAGCCATGCATCGCCCACAGGTTATCAGAATTTGATTCTCCATCCATTTTTCAAGGAGTGCACAATTTAAAATGTCAAATGAATGTGTCTTCAGTAAAGCTTTCTAGAGATTGTTATTAGTATGTAGTCAGTTTACTGCAGTTTCACGGGGGCAGACCCAGGCATGGGTAATGTTGAGGCAGCGGGAGCCCCGTTTACGATAGAGTTAAACTTCTTGAATCTTCTGACGGTTTTATCAACTGTGTCAACATGACATGTACGTACTTGCCTGTATGGAGAACTATCCCCCCCTTCCACCTACACCCCCTTTTTTTTTGGGATCGGTGGTACAGATATTTCTTCCATACATGTGGTTGTGTTGTTTTTATGCAATAAATATCTAACAATATGTACATTATTCTGTTTCTTCTCTCCAGCTGTTCGAGAGGACAGAATGCCAGGGGGACGAAACTCTGGAGCTGTGTACAACTTGTACAAGGTATGTTGTCAGTTCTTATTCTTAACAGTTCATTCATTCTTAATGTGTTTACGTTTTAGGACCTTCTAATGCTCGGGTCGTGAGTTCGATCCCGGCTGGGGCCAAATATTTGCGCTGGCTTTTTCATATCGTTGCCCCGTCTTTGATGTCACCCTATGTGGTGGAAAAGGACGTTAAACCCCCAAACACCCACCCACCCACGTTTTAGGACAAATTTAGAGGATGAGTTTTTGTACGTTCTGTGTTTTCATCACCAGTCTGCCGAGTGCGAAATCGTTTCCACGGGGAAAAAAATTGCTTTTGAGATGCGCATCTTCAAACTCTACACAAATAAATGTATCTTTTGTTTTCTTCTCGGATAATTCTGACCTTTGGATATTAATTTTTGGATGTGACAGATGCTAAATACAACAGACCTGACATGAAAGAAATGTTTGAAGTTGCGATTAACCAGTGTGCACAGAAATTTCATTTTTGTTTTTATTTTTATCCTATTTTGTGTGTGTGCTTGAAATGTGGATATGAACAAAGTAAGGAAACCCTTTTTTAAGTGAGTGGGATTTTTTTTTTTTTTTTTTTCTGAACAGGTCAAGTACAAGAAGCACAAGAGGCGCGACTCTGCCGAGAAAGCCCTCAAACAGCGCATTGCACAACATGTGGCCAAGCTGGATCCTAGCCTGATAAGTGCCGCACCAGGCTACATGATGCCAGAGTTCCAGGAGTCACTCATGCACCCTGGGCACCATCAGCAGCGCCCCAGTCAGTATCCCAGCATCCCTCAGTACCCCCACATTCCCCACCAGTATGACAGCCCTAAAATGGGCTCCACATCACTGTCTGATAACATCAGTGAGGCTGACACAGGGATTGAGGTTGACAGAGAAAGCGCTCACAGTGCCTCCGTTGGGGAGCCGTCGCCCCTTGGGCCGTCCATGTATTCAAGCGGTTGGAGTATGAGAGATAACAACTCAGCCTATGCGTTCTCCACAGCCTCCCACCAGCGAGGGTACACGACCACCACCATGTCGTCGTCCGCGTCGCATCCATCTACACACACGGTGTTGATCTCGGAGCTCATGCGAAAGGACTGCCTTCTGGACATTGCCGAGAACTACAAGATCGAGCAGTTCACCGGCACCGAGCAGAGCGTGGCGGAGGCCCTGTGTAAGGTGGGCGACGACATTGTGATGAAGCTGGTTCAATGGATGCGCCACCTGCCCTTCCACCACGAAATCCCTCTCCACCTGCAGACCAAGATCCTGACCTCCAAGTGGCACGAGCTGCTCCTCCTCATCATGACCGCGTACGGACCCATCTCGGGTCGGCAGAGTCACAAAGCCACAGCCGCCTCCCCCTTCTGCAAGCCCCCCATCCCCAACAGCTTCGCCGAGCTGTACCAGCGTAACATGTCCCGCATGCAGCAGTACCTGGACAAGACGTTCGGCAAGTTCTTCACGATGGACCAGTTGGACAAAGAGATCGGGGGTGTGATGCAGCGGGTCACTCGCGTCATTCTGCAGTTCGCCCAGCTTGGCATCACGCGGAAAGAGCTGGTCTGTCTTGAAGTCATTCTGCTGCTCACCCAAGGTCAGTTCTTGTGTAATATATTCATTGAATTAGATTGCACTTTTTTTGTTTTGATGGCTAGAACACTGAAGGGGAAGCTGTTGTTCAGTAATTTTTTTCTGCATTTAAAGGCTGCAGGTGGGCATTTATGGGACAGTTTGCATATCAAACTATACTAGAACCTACTGCATATTGAACCACTCGCCTCTCACAAATCATCTCTGCCAGCTGGTGGGGTTTAAGCTAATCGCGTATCTGTACATTGTCAAATTGTGCAGTGCATAACTGCAAACATTTCGCTTTGAGCTAACTAGCAAGCAGACAGCTTTTGCTTTCTTTGGGAAAGAATCGGGCTGCTATTTGCAAATGTCTCCAAATTCTTTTTGCATCAGATTCACAGGGTTCCATCCCAACTTTTTCAGATGAGCAACAACAGAAAGACCCAGCTGTCCAGCGCATTGTGCGCACGTACGAGAAAGTCCTTCAGCGGTACATCCTCGAGCGCTTCCCGTCTGAGGCGAACCGCTTCGGTGACCTGCTGGCCCAGTTGCCAGAGATCCGCACAGCTTCTCTACACCTTCTGAACAGTAAAATGATCTACATCCCCTTCCTTCTCAACTCGTAGACTAACAGCAGCCGCAGATAGATCTCCATACAGCTACGTACGTAAAGTGCTCAGGGTTCTAGACATTCCCAGGGACTTGAGTTGTTTTTGTTCAGGATGAACTTGTTGGCGTGACAGGTTTTGCCTAGATCTGATTGAGAGAGGGATTCGAATGTGAAATTTGGCAGCATATCTGTAAGACAGTGACACACTGATGATGATGATGTCAGAGTGGGTGACGTTTACAGTGTTGAAGGTACGTGTCACTGACAGACTCTGACCTGTACCGTGGCAGCGGTGAATTCCGGTCTGTTGGCAGTTTTCGACCAACAGAATCTGACTGTAGGTTCAGCTCTGTGTGCTTTTCCTTCGTATTCTGCCAAAGGTATGACTTTTTGGACAGAGAAAATGGAGGTGTCAGGTCATGTGACATTTGCTGTGACACAAAATGTGACATTTGTTGAGACACAAAACGTGACATTTCTTGTGACACACACCGCTGAAGGTGGTTTCATAGGATGTGAGCAAAGTGCTTTGCCATCTGGGTTTGCATTGTACATATTGACATAAATAATTTATGGATCATTACTGACACATGTGAACGTGACATTTAATATTTCTATGGCTGTTAGAAAAGGTGTGTTAATTGTTGTTCTTGTTGTTAAGAGAGTGCAGGTTACTTACAAGTTTTAACTCCGTTGAAAAGTCTCAGTTGATGTTTTGTTGGTCACGTGTTTGCCTGATATAAAGTGTGAATTTAATCTTGTTGCTTTACACATGCAACTTGGCATCTGTCTCATGTGGTTCTTGATGCAGCTGACACTGCCTGTATGCCTCAAGCCTCTGTCAGAGTCTTAACCACGTGCACACGCGCGCGCGCGCGCACACACACACACACACACACACACACACACACACACACACACACACACACACACACAGAGTTTCACGTGAACTGAAAGTGAAGCTTGGTGGTTATACTGTGCCTATGATTTGTCATGCTGTCTCTCTCTCTCTCACCACTATATTAGTATATATAAGAGCTGGTTTTTGCTTGTTTGTTTGACTGATTATTTCTAAGCCAGCTTTTCATCGATTCCTGTGATTGTTACTCTATTCATTGTTGGTCTGAAGACAAAACTGCCGGACAGTTTGTGAATTGCATCGTTTAGACTGCATTCTTTCATTATTCAAATTAAAAATTTGTACAGCAGTTGAAGTTTGCCTGAAAAGAATTGTTGTTGTTGTTGTTTGTTTTTTTGGGTTTTTTTTTTTGCTCTATCTTCAGAGTGCCTGCTAGAATCATATCACAGATATTTCTGACAGAAGTTGTACAGAATTGTAATTGTTCATTGGATTTACACATGTTTGGAGCCCATCAGTTCTACTGTTCTGTACACGTATGGTTGTGTTGTTTGTACACCAAGACAAGTGCTTGTTTTAAAGCTGTTATTTGTTACCTGTAAATACACTTTCCTGTGTTAGGGGAGGGGGAGTGATGGGGGGGGGGGGGGGTTGCAGGCAGGCAGAGAAGATGGAGACTGAATAAATTTCTTCTTGGTTTTAGAGAAGGTACCATGCCCCATCCAGATCGGTGTTACAGTTTGAGTAGCGGTAATGTAGTTGTGAAGTTTGTGCTTGATTGCGGTCACACCAGCAGACATCTACTGTCGTCTGCGAAAAGGGCCTTAGATCAGATCACAGTTGCCCATGCCCCTTTTCCAAACAACTGTAAATACATGTTCAGGGATAGTTCACATCAGTATTAAGGAGCTTGGAAGGTCAGTCATTCGAGAGGTACATGTACACGACTACTGCAGGGGTGGCACTTCACAGTCCCATGGACAGTAATCCTTGGTTTAAAATCCCCAGAAATGAGGAATATTTTCAAAATGTTTTGAATGTGTTCCAATCCATATGGGTTAGTCTCTTGCCTGTGAAGACTTGTCGATCAGGAGCCTTTCAAAATGTTACCCCCCCCCCCAAAAAAAAACAAAAAAAACCCTCACATTTTGTTTGTGACACCTTCCCCAGGTAGAAACCAGTTCCTTATTTCAGTTTTTGAAAAGTGTCACCCCTGCCACTACATGTAGCTCAAAAGATGTGTATGTGTGAGAGAGAGAGAGTGAGCGAGCCTGAAGCGGAAACTGATAGTTATATTGACTCATCAGAAAATATACAAAGTGAACTTACAACACTCACTTGCAACATAGACAGACAAAGTGGGAGACCTGATTTCTGGGACAATAGTCGTATTCTGATTTCTTGGGAATATCTGTGATAAACCATACGCACTTGTACATACAGTTTAAGTTAGTTTAGTTAGCGCTATGTCCAGACTGGAGAGTGTTCACAAAACTGCAGACTTGGAAGGATGGGTGGGTGTTCGAGGGTTTAACGTCCTTTTTCCACCACACGTGGGTGATACCAAAGACAAAAAAAAAGAAGAAGAGATTTTGCTAAAGTTCTGAAGTATGAAATATTTTGATAGTTGTTGCGTGAAAGTGCCATAGGAGCAGTACAGTGTTACGGAAATGCGACAAAACATTTTCTAAAAATCGTTTGCCTGTTCTCGATTGTTTTGAAGCCAGTGTTCTTTCCAGCGAGACTGAAACCTGGACACGGTGTGCATTTATCCGGTGAGACGCATTCGCTTTGATCAGTTGAGTAACGTAGAGCGAGAAGCGTATGAAAGATGTAAATATGTACATGAGAGAATTGTTATGTTGTCGTACATCTCTAGTCACATGATTTGGCCTTGTGATGTTGAAAACAAAATCTCATGACATTTTGTGGTGTGTGTGTGTGTGTGTTTTTTTTTGTTTTTTTTTAAATGATCGTTATGTCTACGGTATTCTTGGGCCTTTTGTACCATCGAGATGTTACAAGAAAACTTGAGTTGTTTGTGATACATTTATGACAGATATTGCATTTGGTACCTGTTCCTGCCCACTGACCCCACCAACAGATGTTCAACAAACAAAACCACACACACACACACTCACACATAAGTGCACACACACACACACACACACACACACACACACACACACACACACACACATATGCTTGTCCTACTATTTACCGGAAATACCAGCTCACACACTGAAACAGTAAAAACTTACAGTTTAAACAAGTTGACAGGTATTACGATTACTAATTTTAGACTAAGCATTTTTTTTTGGGGGGGGGGGGAGGGGGTAAATGTTATTTGATTTTGTTTTGATCACAAAACAAAAACAAAACCCAGCTTTAACACTGATCCAGCTTTAATATTCTGACTTCTAACCTAGGTTATTAACCCAATACCTCTTTATATAGGTTCCTAAACCTCAAGCGATTCAACATTCTTATCCGAAACTTCAGTCTATTTCTGCTGGTCTTTCCAGTGTTTAGTAGGACCATACCGAGTGATCCACCAGTGTAACAACAGCCGTAGAATTTGAACGTTCAACCGTTCGCGCAAAGTGTAAACAACATTGTATCGCATTATGAGCTGTACTAATCACGAAGAAAGAGTGTTTTGAACGTACAGGCGCACTCACGAGCGAAGCCTTTCCAAGACACAAGCTAGCTTAGCTATGATGGAATAAACCCATTTAACTAAACTAAATGATAACGGTCCAAACTTCGGTCTGGTGCTGGGCCTATATGTAAAAGTCGAGGTTAATTTAACCCACGGCTACGGGCCTAACCTAGACTAGCACAAAAGAAATCCAAAAGCAAAATTAAACAAAAGAGGAAGCGAAGAAAGAAGAAAAAAAATCCTCCTATAACGGCTCAGGCACCTTCCTGGAATGGGCCCGCTTCCTGATTTAAAACAAAAAAACAAAAACAGAAAATTAACCCTACAGCTAGTTTAGTTCGAGGTTAGACTCTAACCCGGGGCCAAAAGCCCTAACCTCGACTATTACATACGGGCCCTGGTGTTTCCGGAAATTAGTAGGACGCGTGCGTACCACGTTCTCAACCTCTCAGTTTCCCCAATATCTTGTTTTGCTTCCTTGTTCCAGTCCAGTGGGACACTGCCTAGAGTGTGTCAGCTGGTAACTTGGAAAGCAGGTTGTTGTACCTGAAGTGTTAAAGATTTATAGTCATGTTGTGATGCTTACACTGTTGAGAATCCAGTACATGTACGTCGGTGAGTGACGAAGCATTGTGCACATGTATTACGTTATGTATAGTTTGTGATCGCTGTTTCTTGAAATAAAAACGGGAAAAAATATACCAGTGCATTCTCTCTGTTTTTTTGTTGCACCCCCCACCCCCTCCCCCTATCTCTGTCGCTCTGTGTGTGTGTGTGTGTGAAGCTGTTACAAATGGTAACATTCTCCCCCCCCCCCACACACACACGCACACACACACTTTAACAGTGGACTTGCAGGACAGTTTGCAAGACAGACAAATGCCATGCATAGAATTTATTAGGTGGGGTGGGGTTTTAGCTGTGTAACGTCCTTTTCCACCACGTGTGGGTGATACCAAAGACGGAGCAACCAGACAAAGGCCTGCATAAATACTTGGCTCCAGAACACATCTTTTATTTAACACACACACACACACACACACACACACACACATTTAAAAAACGATTTATGCGAGCAAGATGCGGGGTAACTGCCGGGGGACCCAAGCCAATGGTATCTCTCCACTTGAAGCCACGTGGCTGGGGTTAGATTCGGGGGCACCTGTAATTTGTATAGTCATCACTCATCCGGTGTAATACGACAGATTTACTCCCCGGGTCAGTTGACTCAGTCTGATGCACTTCTAACTTCAAGTTACATTTACCGGCCCCCGTAGTGTAGTGGTTAGCACTTCGGACCATGGACCGGAAGACCCGGGTTCGAGTCCCAGCCAAGGCAAGCGGGATTTTTCCTACCTAGGTCGGCTCCTACCCAGAGCGGGTGTGCTATGGGCCCGATGGGGAGGCTGTTGCCACACAGCCGAGATTCACCCATTTCACGGGTGCGACTTTGGGGGGTGCTTCCCTTAGTATGACACGTCTTATGATGTGGATGATTACACGGCCGGCACCGCAGGTGCCGTACTTCCCGGGCCTGGTTAATGCCGGGATATTTGTGACAGGAAGCGTGGAATGCTGCCCTGTCCCGCAGTCCCAAACCACACGGACCTCCATATCATCATCTTACTGTCATCCTCATCTCCATCATCATGCAAAATAAAAAGTTGTCCCAGCTTCCGAGTCCTCCGTGGGTTCCACCCATGACCTGGGAGGAACACCACTGGAGCTGACAAAGAATTGGGGCAGCAGCAAAAAAACTAACAAAAAAACCCCTTCAAGCTACATTGACCCGGGGCACTTCTAGCCTCAAGCTACGTTGACCCGGGGCACTTTTAACTTCAAGCTACATTGCTAATTAACACACAACAACAAAACTAAGGTAACTGATACAGTGACCAGACACTGATAAGCGTCAACTGACTTTTATTGTATCAGCTTGAAGAGCTTGCCGGGGCTGAAACGCTGAGATCTTCCATTAAATGGGTTTATTCCATCTTTGCTAAGCCAGCTTATGTTTTGGAACAGTTTCGCTCGTGAGTGCGCCTGTACGCTCCAAATACTCTATCTGGATGATTGGTTCAGCTCTTAATGCGATACACCGAATATTGCTTACACTCCGTATCCGGCTTCAGTTCGCGAGCGGTCGAACATTCAAAATTCTACGACTCTTTTTTTTACCCTGCTGGAGCGGCGCCCAGTGTGGTCGCCGCGTCATCGAGTACGCTTTTGCTGGCTCAGTGCTAGGATTACAGACGCTGTCACTGGAGTGTCCGGTTCTGAGGTCTGGTCTGGTCTTGTCAGCTGATGGCAGCTGTCATGGTCCTCAGAGGGTCTGAACAAAGACTTGGTGATGGTCTTCATTTCTGTTCAGCTGACTGCATTTTCTTCTTGCTGGTCTTCTGCACCTAGTTTTGCCATTCTGTCTGCCTCCTCATTTCCTTCTATGCCACAATGTGAGGGAATCCACTGCAGGACAGTCTTCCGCCACAGAACCGGACACAACAGGCTGAGACACCATCTGCACAGAAAGATGCGCTTTGTGCCGTCCCCGATGTGCTTCTGTGGAGAGGCATTGCAGAAAACAAAACACATACTACAGGACTGCAGGAACTTCCAGACCCTGAGGGAAGCGACGGCCACAACCATCCCCCTGTAACAGAAGCTGTACAGGCCGGTGGAAGAACTCCAGAAGACCACCAGATTCATCTCAAGCACCTGTCTCCCAGTGTGATAACGGCGACCGAGAAGAAGAAGACTGGGTGGGTGGGTGTTTGGGGGTTTAACGTCCTTTTCCACCACATAGGGTGATATCAAAGACGGGGCAACAATGAAAAAGGCAGCACAAATATTTGGCCCCAGCCGGGATTGAACTCACGACCCGAGCATTAGAAGTCCAACGCCGCTCTACCATTCGACCACCCCGGCTTCCCAGAAGAAGACTGGAGTGTCCAGGTGTCAAGTAGTGCGATGATAACATCGTGTGCCACGAAAACAGCTCAGAACGAAATAAATATTATCATTGAAAACAATTTAGGAAGACTGACAGCGGATGGGGGAAGGGAGGGGGAGGGGGGTATCATACGTCATGATCGTGTCTTGAACGTCACCAATATAAATCGTTCAACTCGTAACCAGTCGGATAAAAACCGGGAATGCGTTACGCATGCCCAAGCCCAAGACCCGGATTTAGACACAGTCGGTGTCGACACGTGGTTGTAAGTATTTTTGATTGAAAACTGGCTGGAGACAGGAAAGCGGCTGGCATAAACTGCAGCCACTAACGAGCTACGTGTAGCTGGCGGTAAAGGTCAATCTTGACCACATCATCAGTGACACTAGGGCCTCGCTTTGTGCATGCCCGCGGGCACGTGACTCGAACACGTCTCCCGCATTCTCCGGTAATTATCACCCCAGATCTGTCGTGACAACGCGCTGATGCATTATTCTTGGCGGGAGCCGGTTTGGTTATGCAGGACGCTAACGTCAGTCTTTTTGCGCAATTGCTTGAACTGTGAAATCGTCCGCTGAGGTGGTCCGTCCGTGCCGGCACTGAGTTTTCAACTGACTTCCGTCTTCGAAAGAAAGAAAGTTTATGTGTAATGGCTTAAACAGTGACACACACACACACACACACACACACACACACACACACACACACACACACACACACACTGCCGGACGAGAAATATGTATGTGTGAAGGCATGTTGTGTGTGTTTCTGGGTGAGTGAGTGTGTGTTCTTTGTAAGGCGCCCTGAGTTCCCGCGAGAGGGAGGGCGTCCTTTAAGTACCCATTTTATTATTATTATTATTATTATTATTATTTTATACTATAGGTCGAAAACCTGCCCAGAAACGGAGTGTCTGAAAGGTGACCCAGCTTAATAGTTAAAGTCCCAAACTTTGATGAGCACGTATATAAGTTTTACTTGTTGTGCTCTTTCCAACGTAATACTGTTACTGCTTGACGGTGATCCGGTTTCAATGAATAAAAATGTTTAAACCAAAGTCCCAAACTTTAAGATTTTTAGGTTTACACATCATTCTGAGCCGTGTGTGTGTGTGTGTGTGTGTGTGTGTGTGTGTGTGTGTGTGTGTGTGTGTGTGTGTGTGTGTGTGTGTGTGTGTGTGTTTTAAACTGCGACTCCTGCGACTGTGCATAATTCAGGCAACTCTGTCAAAGTTGCAGAGTTTTCAGGGCTTCGGAGACCCTTTAAAAACCTGAGCGTGAGTTTGCGGTGATTTCATTGTGCTTTTGGTCAGTGAGCGGGACACATCACGAATGTACAGCGTCTAGCGGGTGTTGTGTGCTGCATAAGAAGACTAGCCACTGCGATCTTTCTCGTTCTGTGGTGGAAAAGGACGTTAAACCCCCAAACACCCACCCACCCACCCACCCTCGTTCAACGTCAAAACGCAAACTGAGCTGTGAAATCAGG
Organism: Batillaria attramentaria; assembly: GCA_018292915.2. Taxonomy (NCBI): domain Eukaryota; kingdom Metazoa; phylum Mollusca; class Gastropoda; family Batillariidae; genus Batillaria; species Batillaria attramentaria. The sequence goes on along the minus strand of JACVVK020000325.1, from coordinate 673,747 downwards.
CTGTCCTTGGCTTTTATGAATAGGGGTTTCAGGGACACTGAAAACTCTGTAACTGTGACAGATAGTTTAAACAACAACAAGAAGAACAACAACAACCAAACACAAGTGTTTGCGGCTTTTTGTTGAGATTGCAGACGTGTAATTTATTCTGAAGCGTGAAACTTGCGAAAGCCGTAGACCTTTCTTAGCAAAGCTCGACTGAACAGGCTGGCCACGGCGAAAACGTCTCAAAAATCGATCACAATTAATCTCTCTCAGCACACGCTCCACATACGGCTTCGAACAAAATGCTTGTGCATGACTGAATTTTTGGCTTTTGTAACTTGACTGCTTACGTAATTAGTCACGTGTTTGTCCTTTTTTTTATTTTTTTTTTTAGCAGGTATTGAGAGGCAGTGATGCCATCAGAGATCATCTTTCCACAGTCGTTCAGTGGTTTCATGTCAAACAAATGCAATGACTAGAGTTATTCACGTGTGTGTGTGTGTGTGTGTGTGTGTGTGTGTGTGTGTGTGTGTGTGTGTGTGTGTGTGCTTCTTTCCTTCTCAGTATGACGAGTATAATTTTAGGTGTTATTGTGCCACTTCCGTATCTATCTCAGCGTCTATCTATCTATCTATCTATCTATCTATCTATCTATCTGTCTGTCTGTCTGTCTGTCTGTCTGTCTGTCTGTTTTGTCCGTCTATCAATATCTAGCGTATTATGTATGTATACATCTATCTATCTGCTGATGTCGTAACAGAGACCGGGGGGAGGGGGGGGGGGAGACGAGATATAATTTCGCGAATGGGTGAAGCACGAAGTCGTCCGGTTCAGCAAAGCGGTCGACAGAAAAGAAATGAAAGAAATTTGTCACGCGCCAGGGATCAGTGGCGGACCAAAAACAACTTCGCGAATGGATAACTCACAAAGCCGGTTATTTCTTTTCGTTGATTGAATTAATTTTCGCCCCATCGCCGGCCGAGTCAGCCGGTTACGCACCACGGTCGCCAAGCACGGCGAGGAATTAGTGATCACGCGTTTGACTTTCAAGCAATCGCTCATTTGCGTTGTCGGGCAGAACGGCCGGTGCCGAAGATCGTTACTGATCTGTGATGTCACAATTATAGGCACATGCACGGCTGATATTGACAAGCCTGTCCGGCCTGTCAGCGCGTGCGCGGACACGCGACTCTCGCGAGATGCATGGTTCTACACGTGACTCGACATGGAAACGAGCTAAAAGCCGTATTCAACACTTCAGTTCACGTTGTGACCGACCTCGCCGACGGGCTTTGCATCAGACAGGTCGAACTATCTCCATTAGACTCCTACGCGTGTCTTTGCGGGCCAACCGCTGTTCGCCGGATGATGAATTTGTCGGTTTCCGCCATTTCGTGTGTCAGCATTATGACCAGTGGTCGAAACGGAGACGTACACGGAAGTCGTCCCTGGTGTCAGCAATGCGGACACTGGCCGGGTTCAGTGAATCCATTGAAATAAGCGCATTGCGATGCCGTTTATTTTGTAAGTGGTGTCTATACATGAAATATCCGGCTTTGTGCCGAAGGTTGGGCGTCACTGACTAAGAAATGACCGTGTGGAGTGCAGAATTCAGAAAGTAGTATATATTGTGCATAAAATGGAATGTGTTTTCTATAATATCATTGGGTAATATTCCTGTGACGTAAGTAGATACAACTAGTAGTGTGGAGGTACTCGAGAGAGAAAATAAGCCGCCTGGCAATGTATTTCATAGTGTTGGAAAATCATTTATTAGGTATTTTTAAAAGTGGAAGAAATTTTAAATCAGACTTTGAGCAAATGCCCGTTGATTTAAAAAAGAGGTAACTTTGACGTACATGTACTTTCAAACATTTAGTGCACACATTTTGTACCGCTCCTGTTAAGTTACAGCGCACACACACACACACACACACACACACACACACACACACACACACACACACACACACACGGCACACACACGTACGCGTTACTGTAAGCTGTCACATGTTACTGCCTGAGTTTGCCGACCGGACAGGGCCGGAGTCACTCAGTGACTGCCGAGTTGTGTAATGAGACAATTATCACAGTCAGTCACCGTCACAGCGGTTTAGCAGTCACTGACCACGTCAGTATTGTGCGTGACTCAGTCAGGGATGCAATGAACCGACTAATAAACGAAGCATGTAATACGCCATCAGCTTGACAACACCCCCCCCCCCCCCACCGCTTCACTGTCTCCAAACAGCCCCCCCCCCCCACCCCACCCCCGCGCAACCTCCCCGCCTATCCCATCCCTCGGATTCTATCAATTACATACACCGCATGTGGTGATGCACGTGCGAGGCTAAATGTGGGATCGCGTGGACCGTGGTCAGGGAGAGGCGGGGCTGTGGATGGACTGACACACTGATGTCGGTACTGGTCAGAGGATGCCGTCTCCTGTCTTCGGCCGCAGATTTACACACGTACTCAGCACAGCTGCACGTATAAGCGTGAAGCTACGTATACAGGCTACGCGACACAGATGCAAATCTGGAGGAAAACGCTATATATTCCTCTTACACATAACGCTGCAGATGACACCCTAGAAATGCTTTAAAATTCACCAAAAAATTCACAAAAATCAGGCAGCCATAGACTCATGTGTAGAGGAAATTTAAACAAATTCCAATATTCCGTTTTTTGGCAATGTTGGCTGCGACCACATACCCCCTCATTCCACGGTCGTCTGCTGGCTCCTGTGCCAGCCGCGCATGAATACAAATAGTCCACAAGCCAGCCTCATTTTTCCCTAATTTTACTTTTACCTGGCATGAAACCTGTTTACAAAGCCAACAAAAAGCACCAGACTGCCATTTTTTACTCTGCACACAAATTTTAAAACTGAAGGGGCAAAGATTTTAGACTATATTTAGCCGAGTGGTTACTACATGCTCCGGAAGCTAATACCGTCACGTAGCCTAAGAGACCGGCAGCTTCGCGCATGCGCCGTGGGTATCAGTGTCGCGCAAGGCGGCCTGACTGTCTATTAATTTTGGCGCGCAGACGTGAACAGTCATTTAACTGAATGTTTGCTTTTTTGCAGCGTTGGCAACTTTTCCACCACCCTCCCCCCTCCCCCGCCCGGAGGCCCGACAAATATCAGCTGGTGTTTTCGTTTAAACTGAATCCGGCCTGAACTTCCCGTAGTGTGTGTGTGTGGTGGGTGGGGTGGGGGGGGAGGGGGGTTTTGTGTGTGTGTGTGTGTGTGTGTGTGTGTGTGTGTGTGTGTGTGTGTGTGTGTGTGATTTGCCCTTACCGTCCTATTATCTCAGTGTTTTTTTTCCTCCTTCTTTTGTTGACAGTAGATTTAGTCCATGTACTCAGTAGTAGTGTAGGAAGGGCAAGTTTTAAAGTTGGTATGAATATACCTCTGTGAAACTTCTACTGTTGTAAAGTAAAGGTTCTTCTTGTTCTTGTACTATGATTTCCGAAACATCTGGACGTTGAAACTCCCAGACACCCACTGTGACCCACCCACCCGAGACATCTGACCCGGCGTCACTACATTCCGATATGAAACCTGACAAGACTGTCACAGTTGCCCTCAAGACAATAAACATGACACACACACACACACACACACACACACACACACACACACACACACACACACACACCGTCACACACACACACACACACACACACACACACACACACACACACACACACACAAACCAACCAAATGTCAGCATAGTAAAACAAGGGAAGTCATGCTAACCACTATCATTTAGCTTACTACCGGAAGCACTTTGATCCCATAAGTCAATGTGCTTCACCTATGAGCCACCGCGAAGCCCACCAAGATGGCGTACTTTCCGCTAGCTTTAGAGCCGTGGCGTCCTAGTTGATCGAGGTTTTTGATGTTGACGCCTTATACCCACCTACACGACCTGTTCTAAGATTGGGCTGCTCACGGTGTAAAACAACAACAACAAAAATGACACCAGAAGACAAGTGCAAAATTACAGCCTTCTGCTGCGGTGTCGTTTCAGTTTCTTTTCAGAACTGATGTGTTGCTCTGCGCACTCATCATTTCACTCAGTTGAAGTCTCTATATTTGAAATGAGTTCTTTGAGGGAAAACTGAACTGCCTCTTACAAAGCTCTGAGACGGTTTTCCAAATGAATAAATGTTCCTTTTGGTCATTAATATAATAATAATAATAATAATAATATTTATAGGGCGCCTATGCCCGGCCGGAACGACCTCTAGGCGCCTTACAATTTATAACCGAAGTTTAAAAAAGACCAAAAAAACATTCACTCAATGTACACTCGGTAAGAACAACTATAAAAGTAAAAGAACACACACACACACACACACACACACACACACACACACACACACACACACACACACACACACACACACACACACACACACACACAACTGAGTAGAAAAAAAATAAAGGACAGGCAGAGACCAAGATTAAAAACCAAGAACAAGTACCAGTGATAACATCAAAAACAAAAGGATAGACTGAAGTGAGCCAGATAAAACCCTAATAGATAGCAGTGGTGAGGAGCTAAAAGTAAGACTGACACTATAAGACTGACGCTATAAGACTGACGCTATAAGACTGACACTATAAGACTGACGCTATAAGACTGACGCTATAAGACTGACGCTATAAGACTGACACTATAAGACTGACACTATAAGACTGACACTATAAGACTTGCATATGATGCCACCCTTGCGCATTTTGAGATCACAGCTAAGTATGATCGCGCAGATCAGTCCAGATACTTTAAAAACAAGTGTGTCTTAAGATTAGATTAAAAAGACGACAGGGTAGGACAATCTCTGAGGGGTTTTGGTAAAGTATTCCATGTAGCAGGACCAGAGTTGACCATTTTCGTGACCTTGCGGCTTCCGCCGGACTAATACAGTTAGCAGAGACTGAATGAAATATGACTTTCTTTGGCCTACCGCTTCCACTGATACCTGTATTACACGTCCATACGACCAAGGCGCTAAAAATAGCAACCAATCAGCGCCGTCTAGCTGGTGTTCAGTCCGCAACCAAATAACGTCGTCTGCTTAGTACGCGGTACGTTTCTATACGTACGTAGAACAATATATACACCAACCCTAGTCACCACGATGGTTTCCGACGCTGTATACTGTGTCCCAAGTGACTGGTTTTGATGCACGGACTAAGCGCATTCGATGAAAAGTTCTCCACAACGTTGTTGCATGCTTGACAAACGTTCCTTACCGACCTCTCTCCCTGCCCCCCGTCTCTTTCCTGTTCCAGGCTGTAGTAGAGGATCGCCGCCCCTGGAACAGGGTTGCCCCCGCCCACGCCCCCCCCCACCCCCCCCCCCCCCCCGGGCTGTTGGTGTGGCTTCCTCTACAGACGACTGTTTTCAGAGGCTGATTTTCGGCGCAATTGTGAAACCTACATTTTACATTTTTAACGAGGGTACACCAGTGTATGTTTGTAGAACTTGAAAAACTTGGAAGTCTTCCCATCTGTACTGGCACTTGGAAGTCATCAGAAAGTTATCAGAATCATCGCTCTCGCTCTCTCTCTCTCTCTCGTTTCAAAGGGTTCCTCTGCGTGTTACTTTTTTGACACCATCTTCAGCTTGAGGATCACGTCAATTGCGGATCTGAAGAAGTCAACAGGACTTTATAATATTCTCTTATTTTAGACACAATACCGGCGGAAAGAGAACACTTTAGTACGGACACACATACACACGCGCACACACGCGCGCACACACACCGTGCACACACACACACACACACACACACACACACACACACACACACACACACACACACACACACACACACACACACACACACACACACACCGTCACGCACGCACGCACATCAACAGGACTATATCCTCTTATTTTACACACAATACCGTGCAAAAGAGAACACTTTGTCTTTGTTATGGACACACACACACACACGCACACGCACACACACACACACACACACACGCACACGCACGCACACACACACACACACACACACACACACACACACACACACACACACACACACACACACGCACGCGCGCACGCGCGCACACACACACACACACACACACACACACACACACACACACACACACACACACACACACACACACAGACTGACACACACGACCCTTGTTGGTGGGTATCTTCTGGTCCCAAGTTTGGGTGTGTGTGTGGGGGGGGGGGGGGGGGGGGGGGGGGGGGGGGGGGGGGGGGGGCGGCGGGTGTACTGGATCGAAAAATGAATGGATTGCAACCAGAACGATCAACCGGGGACACACTATATATCGTGACGCTGTGGAAACGGAATGCTGCTAATCGATTTCGTGTTCAGTACCCCCCCCCCCCAAAAAAAAAAAAAAAAAAAACAACAACAACAAAAAAAACAACAACAACAACAACAACAACAAAAACACAAATGAAAACGAGAGTCGTGGGGGGGGGGGGGGGAGAAGGGGGGGGGTTCGGGGGCGAGTTTTCATACCTACAGTATGTTCACTTAATAAATTCAAATGATCACAAACCGACACAAACCAACACTGACACAAACAAACACTGACACAATCAAACAAACAAACAAACAAACACACGACAACCCAGAAGAAGCACAATTTATTTCAGTTGTAACGGAAAAGTTTTTGCCAAACACTGGTCAATTTTCAATCTGCCGTTGCTTAAAAACAAGGAAGTGGGGGGAAAGGGGGAGGGGGGAGGGGGGTGTGGTGGGGGTGGGGGGTGGGAAGGCGGTGCAGGAGTGATATGCACGGTCGTGATGGCTGCAGCTGCTTGAAGCGCGCACATTAGGAAACCAAGCCTTGAGCGCAGCAATCTTAATTTACGTTGACGTCATGTTCGGGCGAAAAAAGAAACAGGTACGTCACAGGTACGTGTCGTCAGTAAATTGTTTCTGGTGTCTTGTGTCAAATAACAAAAATCGAACCGAAAAACGTAGAGGGACGAATTTTTTTTTTTTAAATGTCGCAGCTGACACGTATTTAAGGAACGTCCAGAACTCAATGTAGAAAATTGAGTTTCCGCTTTTAATCTGGCAGGACAGATTATTAATCAGGCACCCCGTGACCTCTTAATGACTTTTGCTGCCAATTTCGGGCTGACACATGACACTGACAATATCATTTCAAACGTTTTCAGTAAAAGCAGCTTACTCAACCCCTCCCCTCCCCTCGTCCCCCCTTTTTTCCCCCCTCCGTCTCTGTCTGTCTCTCGCTCTCCATTGCCAACAGAGCACGCATCCCCTGTCTCTTTGTCTTTGTCTGTCCGTCCGCCTCAGTGTGTCTCCGTGTCTGTCTGGCTCAGTCTCTGAATCTCTCTTTCCATTAACAAGAACAACAACAACACGCCCGCGCGCGCGCACACACACACACACACACACACACACACACACACACACACACACACACACACACACACACGCACACACACACACACACACACACACCCGGCATTTCCCAACTGATGACCTCGACACAGCCACCTGACGATAAACAAGAGAAAGTTGTGAGCCATGTGTTGTTGGCGCCCACGTCAGAAATCCTAAAATAGAAATCCCACAATGAAACAACCTACACACGACCTTGCATTCTCAAAAATGAATTTTGATTTTTTTTCTGTTTTTTTTTTCTTCCCCAGTGATTCAGCACCTGCAAAGGTAACCCTACACCTTTTTTAAAATGCGAAGAGAAATTGCACAAAGAATGAAGCAAACCCCTAACGTACTAGGATGATGTTCAGACGCAGATCAGCCGGATTAGAAATACGAGACGACACAAGCCACGAGGTAATCGCTCTAATTAATCGAGGCGGAAAGGAAACGTTTACAATAACAACAACACAGCAACAACAACAAAAGAGCTGATGTCTGTGTCTCCGCGTTTCACTAGCAGTTGCTCCTGCAAAGTATCCATTGCAACTACTACGTAAAGATGATTTAAAAGTTGTTTACAGGGAAACAGCTATAATGGGATGGGGCAGATTTCCCCTCCCTCCGTCCGTGCAGCAGAAAATTCCAGTGACCAAAAAAAAAACAAAAAAAACAAGCGAGACTGTGACGACGGTTTCACCAGACAATACATACTTTCACACACACAGTAACTTAAAGATCTAAGCTCCAAAAAAAAAAAAAAAAAAACTTTCCGAAGTGTGAAATTTTTTTTAGAGTCGACCGTGCAAGCACAGCCAACTCTGTCACAGTTGCAGAGTTTTCAGCGCTTCGGCGACCCTTATACATGTAAAACCAGAGCGCGAGTTTGCCGTGACATGATTTGGCTTTTGGTCAGTGAGCGAAACACATCGCTACAGTGTCTAGCGGATGTTGAGTGTTGCACGATCTTTCTCGCTCAGTGTCAAAACGCAGACTGAGCTGTGAAATCAGGCTGCCCTTGGTTTTATTGGGATTTCAGGGACGCTGAAAACTCTGCAACTGTGACAGAGTTGACTGTGCTTGCACGGTCGACTCTGTACATTTTTTTTTCACACTTCGGAAAGCTTTTTTTGGGGAGCTTAGATCTTTAAGAAAATCTGTGTCACAGACACATCATGTGCACACTACTGATGCTGCTGCGTGTTTTTTGGCGGGAATTGTCCGATATGTGTGTGTGTGTGTGTGTGTGTGTGTGTGTGTGTGTGTGTGTGTGTGTGTGTGTGTGTGTGTGAGTGAGTGATTCCAGACATCTCCCAACGAAACTTCAAGTTTGTTGAATGTCTTTGTACTTTGACATAAAATGGCCGGTCATATTCTCCAGACTGAGGTACGTTTCAAGATTTTTCTCTTACCGCATGTTTAGAAGAGTTATCGCCCAGAAATCAGTGTTATCGGACGAAAAAGTTGTTCAAATGCCTTTATTTTCTAGAATTTGGACGTTTCGTCCAGGTAAGCTATACTGAATGGGTTCGTAGCAATGCAAAAGCGGACATTTTCCTTTGGGGCCAAACAATTCTCATGTCAAGATGAACGCAGTAAATGATCTATTTATATACAAATGATATCAAGTGTCTCAGTCTCTCTCTATATAATCCCCAGTTCAGAGCACCTTGAAGAAGCTACGCGTGGGCTTAACTGACCGGTGCACTGAAAACTCGAACCTCTTCAAGTTTACTAAAACGGGAAACTTAGAATTAGATTGTGCAACCCGAGGCTAGTCGTCACGTGACCAGCGTACTCGAAAACAACTGCGTGGCCTTCGGCAGAGGCAGACGACACACACACACACACACACACACTCTCTCTCTCTCTCTCTCTCTCTCCCTCTCTCTTTCTCTTTCCGGCAACAACTTCGCAATACAACGCTAGATTCTATTTTGATTACAGCCGCTTCCAGTTTCAATGCCCGCGGACATTGAAAGGAGGAGGAGAAAAAAACTAATGGACTTCGGGTTGAAAAGTGATAGTCATCAAACTTCCAGTGACAAGACCGGCTTGGCGTTGGGTTTGCCTCAGTTGTGATATATTTGCAACCCGGCGGGCAATTTCCGCGCAAGACGCAGCTGCAGATTCAGAGATGAGAAAGGGAGAATGATTAAAAAGATCACTGGATCGGATTGCACGGCACGAGACGGAACGCTCGTGCTCTGACATCACGTGTCACGTGACTGGGCCAAATATGGCCACGCTTCTCCCAGCCGCAGTGTTTGGTTTCATTCACTGATTTACCCGTCGCGTTTCTGCTTTAAACCGGAGAAAGTGGTTGTTGCGATGACGCCATTTTTGCACGTGAATGCTCCATATATGGTCACGTTTTCGCTCCATTCATGCCTCTAGTGTACGTTTCGAAACCCGACTGAAAGTTGGTGAGGTCACTGACGGAGTGTGTTATCAGAACTTAACCGTAGAAGTTTTGTAGACAGTTTTTGCTTTGTTTTTTGTTTTTTTTAAATGGATTTGTACTTCTATCTGTTTCTATGTTTGTTTGTCTGGTGATCTTGACTCAATTTTCTGGGCCGTACGAGCTGTCAATGGCGGAAATTGTCACCGATTTTCAAAGTTCAGTATTTTTTGCGAAGTGGTACATTTGAGTCATTTAGATAGCATTAATTGTGGGTTGGGGTGGGTGTTCAGGAGTTTAACGTCCTTTTCCGCCGCGTAAGGGCGACATCAAAGACGGGGCAACGAGAAAAAAGGCCGGCACAAATAAAGACTTCAACATAAGTCAAGGACCACTTGCAAAGTTGGCTAAAATTCCTGGAAGATGTCCGTGCAGCACATGGTGGTTTTTCAGCTTCAGAAAGCTTTGCAGGATGCATTGTTAACCATTTAACACTTTCACAGCAAAAATTTTTTGAAAGATTCCTTGATCTCTATTTTTTTGTGAATTCTTAAAAATTAGACCTGTCTGTCAAGGTGGTCCTTGACTTATGTTGAAGTCTGTATTTAATAATAATAATAATAATAATAATAATGAGTATTGTATAGGCGCTTTACCCAATTTCGTGAACTGGCTCAAAGCGCCGCGAACTGAACCCAACACGCACGCTCTCTCAAACACTGGACATAAACACATTACAATCACGTGGTGCGAAGGGTCAGCTCAGCTATTTAAATTTCGGAATTTAGAATTGCATTTATTTTTCAAATGTGGTATGCTGAACATTTCCAAAGCAGAGGGGGAGGAAGCCGGAGTACCCGGAGAGAACCCCCGACGATCGGCCCGAATGAACGGTGCCACATACGAGAAGGAAAAATTCTTTGCCCCGAGTGGGACTCGAACCCCTAACCTCTCGCATTGGTGACAAGTCCCTTAACCATTTGGCCCCAGCCGGGATCAGTCGAACTCACGGACCCGAGCATTTGGAGTCCAAAGTGTACCGTTCGGCTATCCCGGCTCCCCTAGCATCAACTGCGACCTTTTGTCAAGTCAAGTCAAGTCAAGTCAAGTCAAGTCAAGTCAAAGTCTTTCATTTTTCCTGATCTACCTACTGCATTGAAAAATAAAAAAACTACAAAGGGTGGGTGGGTGGGTGTTTGGGGGTTTAAACGTCCTTTTCCACCACATACGGGTGATATCAAAGACGGGGCAACGATGAAAAAGCCAGCACAAATATTTGGCTCCAGCCGGGATACGAACTCACGACTTGAGCATTAGAAGTCCAACGCTCTACCATTCGGCCACCCCGGCTCCCCAAAACTATGAAAATAACGTACAACAAGCATCACATTTGTTAGAGTAATATACCGTTACAACACAAGAGAAAAATAGTAGTTGACACCCTTTTTCTTCCTTTTTTTTTTTTTAAACCACTTTATTGTCCCTTTCGGGAATTTCGGGCTGCGTCCCCCGGGGGAAGCGCGTCGCCGCGGTGCAGCGCCACCCTACACCTTTTAGCATCAATTATTAATAAGCTAATAAGACACAATAGACAAGACAAAACCGAGACAATAATTAACACACACGCACACTGACATACACTAGTCGTCAGTCTGACAAACTCCCAGAATTGAAGCACAAGCCAGGCAGCACAGATTCTTCTTCTTCGTCGTCGTTCACTAGATGGAGATGCCAGTCGCCCGCACGAATGCAGCCGTCCTCTGAAGGTCCTCCAGGTTGCCGTAGAGCTTGACCCTCAGCGGTACTGGTTCTGGCCATGTTTCTTGTGGTGGCACAGATAATACATGTAGTACCCGATGCCTCAGCACTAAGCGGTTTGTAAGAGGGTGGGTGGGTGTTTGCGGGTTTAACGTCCTTTTCCACCACATAGGGTGATTTCAAAGACGGGGCAACGATGAAAAAGCCAGATATTTGGCCCCAGCCGGGATCGAACTCACGACCCGGGCTTTAGAAGTCCAACGCTCTACCATTCGACCACCCCGGCTCCCCGCGGTTTCTAAGAAATGAGGTCTAATTGTATATAAGACAGCTCAAGGTGATACGCCAATAATCTCTCTTGTGCAATGTCGTTGTTTGTTTACCAGAGTATGTCGGTGTGTGCGGGGGGGGGGGGGATGGGAGAAGGGGCTAGGGAGGGGATGGGAAGGGGGAGGGGGAAGGGGGAGGGGGGAAGTTGTGACGGGCGGGTGGGAGGGGAAATACCGCAAAGCGTGTGTGTGATTTTGACTTACATCTTGAGTTTTTCTGATTGTGAAAACTGAATGTGACATCAGGCAATGCTTTTGGCGATTTGGCATGATTGTGCAATACTGTATCGCTTTTCCAGCAGATATATCAGTGTGTGAATGGGAAGGGGGGCGGGGGGAGGGGAGGGGGGTGTAAATGAAGAAGCGTGTGGGTGGGTGCGTGTGCCCCTTTTGTAATCTGTGTTCAAACATGGGAGTGTGTCGAGTGTGCTTGTACAGGTGTAGAGGGCTGCTATGTATTTTTATTTTGGACTGTTATGTTATACATGTATAATGTATAATATTATGAGTGTCTAGCAAAAAGTGCATTGTGCTCATTATGCCGCAGGACACGATTGGCTGAATTCTGGGGGCTCGGCCCTTTTGATTGATTTAGTTCAATAATTCGCACAGCAACATCAATCAGACAGATGACTTGTAACCTCTTAGTTCAGTCATAATAACTGTGAGACCCATAGAAGATCGTGCTGGCCTTTTCTCGTTTCCCCGTCTTTGATATCACCCATACGTGCTGGAAAAGGACGTTAAATAATAATAATAATAATACGGGTACATAGTTCTTAAAGAGTGCTGCTTACGGCACACACACACACACACACACACACACACACACACACACACACACACACACACACACACACACACACACACACTCTCTCTCTCTCTCTAACATCCTATTTGGCAGATGCAGCGACATCAGGCGACGAAACGTTCACAGAATCAGACTCAGCAGGAGTTAATCAACAAAAGCTTGACGGTAAAGAAAAGTGTTCAGGCGGGATTTAAACATGGACAGTGAGGTCTGAAGGCCGAGTTCGATTAGCAAGGAGTTCCAGACAGTCGGGGCCAAGAAGCTGAAAGAGCGCTCTCCGGCAGTTTTCAGGTTTCGCCTCGGAATTTTGAGAAGCTTTTCGCTAGTGGAACGAAGGGTGCGCAACGGTTGATACGTTAAAACTCCCAAACACCCACCTGCCTTAGCCCTTCGAATTTCGCCATTCGCTTACAATATATTGAATTCAAATGAAAAATATCTCGCAAGATGGCCAAGTACGCGTAGGTTGATGATATACGAGACAAAAAAAAAAAAAAAAAAGCAAGAAAAACTGCATCTTGTTATTTTGGAAACGAACGTAGGCAAGAACAGTGGGCTGGAGCGAGGGTATAGCCTGGGGTGAAGAACAAGCTTCCATGTGGGTGTATTTTGCTGCTTGACATCTGTACGCGGGGGGGGGGGGGGGGGGGGAGGGATGTAGCTTGCAGAGGCGCAAGATGAATGAGTATCTGGAGGTGGAAACACGAGTGACCGTGGCTGCACGTGCACATGACTCCTTGGCCAGCAGACGACATCACGTGAATGACCTACATTCCCCAGTCCGTTTGCGACCCAAGCTTAGGTACGTCAAGTTGCGTGGGCTGGTGTGACTTCACTGGGGCACTCTCTCTCTCTCTCTCTGGTGTCTGATGTCTCTGACCGTGACTGGTACGACACAAAAACATTAACTTGTCCTTTTGACTATCAGGTAATGACAGCACGATACAAGATAAAACAACTCACACAGCTGGGACCGCTGGGGCACAGTGTTGATCGCCAGATTCAGTGGCAACCTTACATCAGTAATGTCAGTTTGTCAAAGTGTGTCTCGACATTTACACATGCTGTCAAAAGGGGAGGGGGGGGGGTAGAGTTTAACGTCCATTTCCACCAGGGTAAAAGTGATATCAAAGACGGGGCAACGAGAAAAAGTCCAGCACAAGTATTTGGCCCTAGCCGGGATTCGACTGAACCCAAGACCCGAGCATTTAAAGTCCAGCGCTCTACCATTCATCGCACATGCTGTCAAAACTGTATAATAATAATATATTAATTTTGTGCTGGCTTTTTCTCGATGCCTCGTCCTCGATATCACCTTACGTGGTGAAAAAGGACCGCCATTACGCTCCCACACATCCTCCCACTCACTCTCTAATGTTTGGGACAGCTGCAGCCAGGTCCACTTATCCAAACTAAATTCATTACATAGAAGAGCCATCAAACTGATCCTCCCACATACCACCCTCCCAACTGACCAGCGTTTCCGTCAACTTGGACTACTGTCTTTACGTGGTCAACATACCCTAAATAAATGTCTCTTAGTACATAGCGTTATTTATGGTAATGCTCCATCATACTTGAAGTCATCCATTAAACTAACTCAACAACGGTCAGGAGGCTCGAGGAACAGTTGTCTGCCGCTTCCACTCCCTAGGGTAGACTTATTTAAAACAAGTTTTGCCTTTTCTGGCCCATTAGCCTGGAATTCCCTACCCCCACTCCTAAAACTAATACCATCACGCTCCGGATTCAGAAGAAAGTTGTATTCCCATCTGGTGGAGAATGAATTCTCGAAGTATATTAAGCCATCTTAAGATAGATAAGTAGTGAAGTCACCTCGTACATTATGTAAATACACGTCTCATCCATGAAAGATACTTTTTACTGCTCCCTCTCTGAACTGTCCGATTATATACTGATCCTATACGATCTCTCTAACGGCTTCAGTGTATTATAACTGTATGCGGTTTAAGTAACGGCTATTATAGATTGTGTGTGTGTGTGTGTTTTGCATTTTGTTTCTGGTTTTGCATTTTTTTTTTTTTTTTTTTTTTTGTTGCTCAGTGTTGTATATTCTTCTTTGCCTTTTGCCAGTAGTTTTTTTTTTTTTTTGTAGCAACGGCAGATTGAAAATTAACCATTGCATGGCTAAATCTTTTCCGTTGAAAAATAAAGTTCGTTCGTTCGTTCGTTCGTTCGTTCTCCTCCGGCCGGGGGGGGGGGGTGGTGGTTGGGGGGGGGGGGGGGTAGGGGGTGGGGACTGATGTCGTCTGCTCCCCCGCACTTACCTTTTCAAACAGATGGAAGAAATCGAACACGTGAATGACCTAAATTTCCCAAGTCACGTACGTACGCCGCGTGGGTTTGTGTGACTTCACGAGGGTGTCACCTTCCCTCTCTCATCTCCGGAGTGGGGGAGGGGAGGAGGGGGCGGGGGGTGCCGTCTACTCCCCCGCGCTTACCTGTTCGTTCTCGGGGAGAAGCGAAACACAGGGTTCAGTCAAAATGGCGGAAAGTTCCGACGGTGTTAGATTTTTCTGCCTTCACATTGAAGATCTCTTTGCAATGCAAAGTACCAGAATGCACGTTTCAATGGATGACGTAGTCAGGGCCAACTCCTGTCAGTCAAAAGGGTCGAGCCCCCAGAATTCAGCCAATCGCACATAATGAGCACAACACATGGCCGGCGGGCATGGGGAAAATACTACAACGAGCGAAACACTGACGTGTAGTTTGATAAGACTCAAACATGGAAAGAAAGTAGTCAGTCCACTGGCGTGTTCGAGTCAGTTGAGGAAAAAGACCATGACGTCAATCTCCTTCATCTTGAAATCATCCCTTTACCCGCTATACAATGACGTCATGGCTGACGTACTGTGTTTTGCCAACATAATACACGGCACTCACTCACTCACTCTCGCCTTTTTGCCCCTTCTGGGACATAGGCTGCCGACAAGGGTTCTCCAGGCCTCTCGGTCCTGGGCCAGTCTCTCCAGCTGTCCCCAGCTGTGTCCCATGCTCTTGGCATCCGCCTCCAGGTCGCGTCGTCGCCAGGTGTTTCTTGGCCGGCCTCGTTTTCTCTTCCCCTGTGGGTTCCAGGTGAGAGCTTGCCGTGTGGTGCTGGAGTGGGGATGGGTGGGTGTTTGGGTGTTTAACGTCCGTTTCCACCAGTCGGGTGATATCAAAGACGGGGCAACGATGAAAAAGCCAGCACAAATATTTGGCCCGTGTGATGCTGGAAGCGGGTTTGTTTGCAGAGTGCAGTCGTTTACTATTACATCAACAATGACGTCTTTCAAGGACATAGCGATTGAACGTGAGACTGACGAGACAGCCGTCGATTACGTCACTCCCAAAAGTCGGGAAATATGTGTATGGTAGACTCAATTCTCCTCACCGCACATATCCATCTCTTCTGCAGCTATGATGCTGATGGTGCCGCAGGACTGGCCGCGGTCGAAGCAGTGAAAGCCTGCTGTCGCTAAGCGCTACTTTATGTGCAAACCTTCACCGTGCTGTTCACTCTGGTGCGTGCGTTCCTGTTTTCCACAGCCTACTCTTCTTTGAAAGATGGACTGTAGGATTGTTCAGCGTGCACACTTGATATCTGTGCGTCCGTGTGTACACGAGGAGGGCGTGTGTACACCGTAAACAAGTCTGCACGTGATTTTGACTTGATTTGGAAAGGAAAATCCATCCAAATTCCTGCCCACCAGGGATTCAAACCAGGCGGCTCAGGACCCGAAGCCGCCGGATACTTAACCACTCGACCAAGTACTTTCTTCCCGTGATGGGTGCTACTCAAATTTGAAACTGATGGAAACACTTGGTGCTACTCAAATTTGAAAATGGAAACACTCTGTCCTGGCTGTGCTAATTTTGAAGCGGGAGGATCACCGGAAACACTCGCGCCTATTTTGATGACAACCCGTGGGAAATGTGAATGATACGAGAAACCCACACCTCCGCCTTGACTGGTTGTGTGACATGAACACCTTGGGGCATCGCCAGCCGATCGCTTGCACGTGCAACACCTACTTTCGCTCAGGTCAGCTGGGCAAGTCAGGTGCGTCCATCTGGGCCGCGTTTCTTACGCAAAGGCGCTCGCGGGCGCTTGCGGAGGTCGCTTTGCCTCGTTGGGAAACGGCCAATTAGAACCAAGGCGCTTTCAAAATGGCGGCGGAATCACGAACACGGTTGTTGGCAAGGCTGAAAAGGAAGAAGAAAACTCTAGTGCTCGCAGCTATCAGTCATCTTTCGAGCGCAGAAGACGACGTTTTTGAGGAGCAATAATTACTGGCTTGGAGCATGATATACCGCATGTTCTGCTCGATGCAAAACGGAGACGTAAGGCACCATTACGTACTCACTTTGACCACTCCTTCCCCGCGGACACGCACGTCATATCCCTGAATGACTGGCGACCACGGCCCGGTGCAATTAGCTCAAATTATTTTCGTATACTATTCTGCACAATCTCAAGTTGGGACAGAAGGTCTCCATCCACCCGCAAATTCATTTTAAGCCATTTCTTAGTTCCACTTCAACGAGGCCTTCGGTGGGCGCCGCCATCTTTGTTTACATAGAAACTGGCCACGTGACCTTTTGTTCGCGGCGAACTTGCTTCCGACTGCGCACGCGAGCGCTTTTTCTGCACGCCGCGGGCAAGGTGCATGCAAACGGTTTCATAGGAAAGCGCCCCGGAACGTTTCGAAACGCCCGCCTTAAGAAACGCGGCCCTGGACGATACAGTACTCCTGCAGAGTTTTTTAATGGGAGGTCGTTTGACCAGTGTTTTTGTTTTTGTTCGAGTGTGTATGTGCGTTTGTTGAGAGGTCCATTCTCAAAATGACAAAAAATTAGTAAGTTGCCTCCGTCTGTGTGTGTGTGTGTGTGTGTGTGTGTGCGTGTGTGTGTGTGAGAGAGAGAGAGAGAGAGGTTTTATTGTTTAGACATTTGTCCATAACAATGGATTGAGTTTGTTATGGTTAACACACAGTAATGCCTTATCGTGAAACACACACACACACACACACACACACACATACACACACACACACACACACACACAGAGGGATGATGATGATGATGATAATGAAACTCTGTTTATCAACGGTAAACGGTTTGACAGAAATTCGCCAGTTTGCAAACTTGCCGTTGCTAAAGCTGCAGAGACTATCTACTACAGTGAAAACAAAAATCATCCATCACGCCCAAACGCATTCACACACACACATGTGCCACCTTTGTAAAAGCGAGAGAGAGAGAGAGAGAGAGCAGTTACTCTAAGTTTCGAAATCTGCGAGAGAAAAGTCATATCGGTGCATCCAGCTTGTCCCAATACTTTCGACATCCTTCACAATTCACAGAGAGAGAGAGAGAGAGAGAGAGAGAGAGAGAGAGAGAGAGAGATCGAGCGCACGACGGGGAAGAGGTCTGTGACTGGGCAATGCGGGGGCGGAGGGGGGCAAAAAAGGAAAAAAAAAAAAAAAATCCAGGTCTGAAACTTTATGTAGGCCGCATACATGTGTGTGTGCAATCACAAACCAAACATCATCTGGCATTTCAACCGGGAAGACAAACAAGTTTCTGTTGTTTTGAAGCCCTCCTACACATGAGTGAACTTAATGTGCTCTCTGAAAAACTGTCAACAACAAAAACAACACAAGCAAACAACAAGAAGTCCTTGCTCCCATGCAGTGTACTGTACAATGTTGCTCGAAAACTTTACTCTGTAATCTAACTTCGTCCCCAAGAATAAGGGTATGAATGTTTCAACGATATTCTACCGATGTTCGGAGTTCATCACAAAAGGAGTGTTTTGTGTTTGTTGCCTGGTTCCAGGTTAAGCTTACAGTAAGCGTTATTTCGTGGGGTCAGTTACAGTTCTAGCCCACTTTTTTCTGTAATCTCTCAACAGAAGTCTCTCTCTCTCTCTCTCTCGGGAAGAAAAGAAACACACACGCTCAACTACCCAACCACGTTGAGTGAGCATAGCAAAACACTTTCATGAAAGTCATTTCTTTTTAACTCTTTGACGACGAAGCACAATTTCTAACACACGATTTCCTATAGGAAATCGTGTGTTAGAAATTGTGCTTCGTCGTCAAAGAGTTAATGAAAAATCAAAATTTCAGACACAAGTCCAAACACTGGTCAGCTTGTTTCAGTCCAGTGGTTCATCAGTGCACAAGCTTACATCGCGAAATCGCTTGCGTGGATTTCACAATGACTGGCAACGATATTATGCTGGCTAAATTCTTACCAGGTATTGTGTTACTTTCTTTTCAGCAAAACTACATTTTCAAAAGATCACAATGACATGATCAGCCATGATTAGCACCCGCTAACAAAACAAACAAACCCAAAACAAATCTAAACAAAACGAAACACTTTGTACTGGCTAAAATTTCGCAGCAAGGCCTACGTGTTCAGGATGATAACAGAAGAAATCAATAACTGATTCTGGAGTACAGTGTTTTCCACCTATTCTAAGTTAGGGTTGTCAACATGCTAACGTTGGTCCAAAGGCCTCCTTTCCCTGACAGAAGGTAGCATTCATACAGATAGAAAGAAGAGAGCTAGTGCATTCTGGCGGGGATCTCTCGATCTCTCCCCCTGTTAAACATGAACGGATTTAGCAAGAGTCACTGTGAATTTCGTAAGACTGGGCAAAAGGCCTCAGTTATCACTGTGAAAGGTCCATCAAAAGGAATACATGTCACGGTGAGTATCATAATGCTGGACAAGACTCAGATGTCACTGGACAGGACTCAGGGGTCACTGTGAAACATCCACGGTTGTAGCACAAAGGGATCAGCTGTCACTGTGAACATCCTTGGATAAGGCTGAATCGTCCATGTTAAAGGTCTGCAATCTTTAAAAAAAAAAAGAAGAAGCTGCAAACATTGGTTTTTCAAACTGTGACTCCTGCGATGGTGCATAATGCAGGCAACTCTGTCACAGTTGCAGAGTTTTCAGCGCTTCAGAGACCCTTATAAAACCAGAGCATAGATCTGTGGCAACTTCACACTGCTTTTGGTCAGTGAACAAGACATCACTACAGTGTCTAGCCACTGTGATCTTTCTGGCTCAGTGTCAAAATGCAAACAGAGCTGTGAAATCAGGCTGTCTTTGGCTTTTATAGGGGTTTCAGGGATGCTGAAAACTCTGTAACTGTGACAGAGTTGACTGTACATTTTGCACAGTTGGATTAAAAAAAAAAAAAATGTTTACACATTGATTGTGGCTTTTTGTTGAGATTGCAGACCTTTAACACCACGCAGCCTCATCTGTCACTGAACATTCCGCACATTCATCAGAACTGTTCATGGTTTTGAGCAAAAGCGATCCACCGTCACTGTGCATATACAAGGGTTGAAGAAGAAGATCCAAGTCACCGGCAGTCACCGGTATGTTCTCCAAGCAGTCTCAGCGTTCACTGAACCTCAATGCATTGATCTCAAGTGTCATGATTTTAGCAAAAAGGAAGTATCAGCTGTCAGTGTGCATATGCTGGAGGACAATATGGTTCAGAATGTTACTGGGAGACACCGATGGGTTCTCCATACAATCTCCACAGTCACTCAACCTCCATGCAATAATGGGAAGCCTGCAAGTGTTCAGGTAGAAGTCATCAACTGTTACTGTGCACATACAAGGATTGGACAAGAGTTCAACAGTCACTGGGAGACACCGATGAGTTCTCCAAATAATCTCAGTGGTCACTCAACCTCCATGGGTTCACTGGAAGAACCATGGCTTTAGCAAAAAGGCATCAACAGTCAACGTCGGACAGGAGGGCTCAAATGTCAGTTGGAGACACTAACGGATTCTATAAGCAATCTCAGGGGTCACTGAACCTCCATGTGTTCATCGGAAGCGTCCAGGTGGACGTCCATCTCCAGCTGCAGGAGACTGTCCTTCTGAGCTTCAGGCAACTCCCACACCCACTTATCCTCCGACTTCACCACCTCTTCCGCTTCTACATCATCCGACACATACCCCCCTCCTCCCCCACCTAAGTCTGCGTCAACATGCGGCCTCTTGCCCTTGCTGTTTTGCATCTCCACCATGGCGTTGATCATGTGACGCCGTGCGTGCCTGTTCATGTGTCGCAGGATAGGTAGACCCTCCACTTCTCGTCGGTACGGACCTCGGGGTGGCTGCTTTGGTTTTTTCGCCTGAAGCTTATCGGAGTAGTGGATGCGCTTGACAGCCCGAGCTGACTGGCGGGCTGGCGTGAGGTCCTTCGGTTTCTGCTGTCTGCGCCGGCGTTTTGGTTTGTGCACGCGTGAAGCCTCCTCATCTTGACCTGCGGTGGAGGTGCTGGGCTGTGGGTCGTTGTTGTCAATCCTGGTGGTGGTGTCGCTGCTGTGGTTGCTAGTAGCTGCATGGTTGCTGCTGCTGGTTCTGGTGGCACCTCCATCATCCTCTTCGTCGTCGGAATTGAAGATGAGGCTGACCTGTGGGTTTGGGTCGTCCTCATCCGCCATCAGCTCCTGAACCTGCCTCAGAACTGAGGAACAGAGATCAGAGACCACGAGACATCAGTGACAAATAAAACTACATGTAGGAACAAGTGTCAAGTCGGCATGCAAGTTCTACAGCACAGACGTTTTTGTAGCAGCCTAAAAATGGTCAATCTTGATCAACATCATGAGACTGTATCCAAAATAAACTTTGTCAAACACAAAACCTAGAACCTAGAACCTTCTTGTTCAGACTATCCTATAACTAGTTTCTCAACAGTTCTTGACCCATCCTGAGCCCTGTTGCTGGTGGAATGGCAGGGTGTGTGTGTGTGTGTGTGTGTGTGTGTGTGTGTGTGTGTGTGTGTGTGTGTGTGTGTGTGTGTGTGTGCGTGTGATGACAGTATGAGTTATCGATTTTATTAGTTTTAGTCAGAAATTGTAAAGCGCGTTGAGCTCACTTCCTGGGGATACTGCGCTATATAAGAATGTTATATTATTATTATTATTATTAACAGTTAACACTGTTATCCCAGTGTTCGGGCGGTGATGGTGGGGAGGGCAAGGAGTGGTGGGGGAGGGGGGGGGGAAACAAATAAACGGAAGAAGCATCAGGGCCACCAATCGTTGACCACCAGTAGTTGGTATATGTACTACCATGTACACTAAAAAGGTGTATCAGCGACATACTTCTCTTCTGATTGCGTTTCTGCACAATGGCTGCCTTCTCTTCTCTGGATTTGTTGGCAAACTTGTAGAATCGTTTGGACTTGAGTAATGGAAGCCTGAAAGACAGAAACACCAAAGTACACAGTGAATAAAATGACTTCAACACATCTTCAAGTACAAATCAAGACCTTTCTAGCTCGTTCGTGAACTTTGCATTAAAAAGACCAACCATCAATGTGCAAAAGGCAAATGTTCGGCCAGAACAATGATTTCCAAAACTTTTACCCTCTTTGTGTGAGGAACGTGTGGAGGGGGGGGGGGGGAGAGTGGTGGCCGTGGTGGTTTGGAGTTTTAGCGAACACCCTCCAGTTCTCCCCGACCAGCTGGTGCCAACCACTTTGACACACTGCACACTGCATGCCGGGATTCCACATTCTTCTTAAAGCATCTTTCCTTTCTTTACTTTGCTTGTGCAGAAGTGTGACATGTTGTCACAACTAAAGCCTGCTTTCCATTTTCCATTTTATACCTGTTATTTAATGGACAATGAAGTATTTTTTAATTTGAATTTGAATCTGTTGAGCCTCCTCTCTTCTGTACTTTGCTTACATTGACAGACTGTAGGTTCCTACATCTTAATTCGTATACTTGGTAAAATTGGCTTGGATAGTTGGAATATTTCGAATATTCCAGAATACCTCTATGGCTTTTTCAGCATAAGGCAAATTAATTCAGCAGGAGCAGGGCTAAAACTGTTTACTGATAAATCGTTTTGAGCTGTTCTGGAGGTGTCTAGCATTGTAGCTGAGAGGCTGAGTCAATTCCTTGACCAAAGGGACAGTAGGCAGATCAGACTTCAGAATTTCTTGAATGGGTTTACTTCCCTGACACGTTACCTGCAAAGGCAATATCAATTAGCAGCATTGACAGTGTGCAGACAAAAACTGTGGTTCGTAACCCAGGATACGGATTGAAACACCCTCTTTAGCTAGAAACTCGCACTTACTTGTATCTCATTATCTGAAAGCTGCCAGCACCAGGTTCCTCATCTCGCTCTCTCTGTGGATCTGACCCGAGTGCCTTCTGTGAGAAATTGTGGCGCTGAAATGGTGGGTAGATGGCCGACAGGAACGCTGGCCACAAGAAGGCTGCTTCAAATCGAGACAGCAATGTCTTGTATTCCTCGCTCTCCCTCACAGTGTTCATGATCTGAAAAGTCAATGAAACAATAGTACAAAAAGTAACAAAATAAATAGCGAAAAGTAAACAAAAAAAGAGTGAAAAATAAATAAAACCATAGTGAAAAAGTATCCCCCCCCCCCAAAAAAAAGAGCAAAAAGTAAACAAAAAATGGTAATATATAAACAAAACAATAGTAAAAAGTAAACAAAAATAGTGACAAAGGAAACAAAAAATAGTGAAAAGTAAAAGAAACAAGTGGGGGGGGGGGGGTGAACAGTAAACAAAAACAAACAAAGGTTCGTGGTAATGACAATATCATTATAATGATCATAATCAGCCTAATCTGGGCATAAACAAATAATTACCATAATCATTTGTTTATACTTGAAAACTAACTGGAATGAAAACAAACAAATGAAATGCACTATGGAAACCAGTATGGGTAATGAGAAGTGACGAAGGCAATGGAAAGCGATGTGACCCTTTCAGAAAGAAAAGGGAAAGAATTTTTTTTTTTTTTTTGGGGGGGGGGGGGGGGGGGGGCCTAGAAGGCACAGTCCACAATACTACTGCCAAAAAACCAGAAATTCTGTCAAACTAAAATTCAACAATTGAAACAAAGCTGCCAACATGTCATAGGACGATACGAACACCAAATGGCTCAAAACATGCTTAGAGGAAAACAGACAAAACAAATCAAAACAAAACAGTGAGAAGTCTACACAGCTCACCTGAAGGGCGTTGAACTCAGGACTGTCTGAAAATTTCTGCTCCCCTGGCTTCCTGCGTTTGTACTTTCCTCGCCCGGTGACACCTGCCGTCTGGGACACACGGTTCATGAGTCGCGATAAATCCATCGACCCTCTGTTGACTGCCTGCACGTGCTTGCCGGCTCTGAGCAGCGACTCCATCTGGGCTTCCTTCTTGGCCTGGTAGTAATCGCCGCTGTAGTAGGGGCCAGCACTCCGGATCAGCTCAAGACGTTTAAGAAGCAGCAGCTTGAAGCTCTGCATGGAAATCCTGGTTGGCGGGAGGTTGGGGAATTTCTGACGGTCGTCGCTCGTAACGAGATTTACCGTGGTTTGCGAAGCCTTTGTCTCGCCGCTTTCGGATGCTGAAGCAACCATGCTGGCATCTTTGGGGAAGACCCTGTACTGCTGTGGTCCCATTCTAACGGAGAAAGTCCGCTCACCGCAGTCAGCAATGTGGAGTGGACTCTCGTGACATTCTAACACCAGGCTGCCATGTACTGTTGCTGCGGATGATGTAGTGGCACCTGCTAACACAGATGTTCTTCCAGACATGGTTGTGGTAGCGCTGTCTCCTGAACATGTGACCAGTGATACCCCCTCCTCCGCCGTCTTCTCGCGTCTGCCGTCAGTGGTGTCCCCAGCAACAGCATCTCCTGAATTCTGGCTTCCAGTGACAGTGATGTTTCCTGCGGATGACTGATTTTCTGAACTCTTGCTGGCAGCGTCACTGCCAAGGGAAGCAAGTTGTGGTAAGCCCACACTCACTGTGTTTTTTTGCGATGTGCTGGTGCCCAAGGCGTCCTGATATGCAGCAACAGCTGCACGCAGTGCGATGGAAGCAGTCCCAAACTGTACTTCTGTCTGATCTAAAGACAGGAACAAACTGTAAATGTCCCTTGAAGGGAAATGTCGGTGTCTGCTAAGGCAAGGCGATAAAAATTATATTATCAGAACAGTGAGCCACACACACACACACACACACACCAACAGGACTTCATTCTCTTGTTTTACACACAATCCCGTGCAAAAGAGAACACTTTAGTCTGGACACAATCAGGTTACCATATGTGACCTTCCATGAGAAAACGCAGCTTAAGTGCAAAATTTTCAATTTTTTGTTTTTGGAAGCAGCCTTGTTCTTTACAGTGCAAAAAAAAAACAAAAAAAAACCCCCTCATTTTAAGACATTATAATTTAAGGGCAGAACTACCTGATTTTGGCGAAATCTCAATATTGACCAGATAGCACCCGCTGACCTTTGTTAGCCTCTAGCTTGGAACAGCGGCGTGCGTCTTATGCCGGGTTTTCTCGAGGACGGTCACATATACTGCGCATACAGGGGCACACACAGAGTCTCTCTCTCTCTCAGACACACACACACACACAAACACACACACACACACACACACACACACACACACACACACACACACGCACACACCCCAGCTGTCCCTGTCAACAGAACAGTTCCTACATCACTCCTACTAGCAATGTTACCTGCTGCCACTTGTACTGGTCCCTCTGTTGCTGATTTCTCCTGACTTTCCGTAATTGTAGCGTCTTGCTTTGTAGGCTCTCGTGGAGTCTCAGCTGGCCTTTCTCCCTGTGTGTTCTGAACTGATTCTTTCTCTGATGCAGAGTTCTGAGCAGCGTCTCCTGAGCCTGTTGACTGCCCTGGAGATGTCGGCATCTCATTCTCTTCAGCCTGATGACATACATGTACAATAATAATATGTAATGATATGAATGGTAATTATATGGTATGGTATGGTATGGTAGACTTCTCCTCGGTGCACATATCCATCTCTGCTGAAATGCTCACGGCGCCGCAGGGCTGGAGGACGAAGCAGTGAAAGCCTGCTGCCCCTAAGCGCTACTTTATGTGTAAACCTCCACCCTGCTATTCACTCTGGTGCGTGCGACAGTATTTCTGTTTTCCACGACACCGGCCACAGCCTACTCTTCTTCGAAAGATGAACGTGGGATTTTTAGTGTGCACATTTGATGTATGTGCGTGTGTGTGCACACGAAGGCGAGACACGCACACAGATTTGACTCGATATAGTAAGGAAAAATCCCACCATATTCCTGCCCACCAGGATTCGAACCAGGCAGCTCAGGATCCGAAGTCGGATGCCGTAACCACTCGACCAAATCCCACTGTAAAATGCATTTATAGGCCAGTCGTAAGCACCTAAAGCCTCTACGTTCATAACGCCTCTGAGATGGAAAACTGGCACTCTCGAAGCTCTATGGCTGTTTGCCAGGTAGACGGATGTTTCATTCGGCCATTGCGAGCATTTTCATGACTTTTTGGATTCTAATATCAGAGACATACGACTTTCTTTGAGCCCACGGTCCACTCCTGAACGCAATGGGACTTGACAAAAGCTTCTAAAAATAGCCACCAACCAGCGCCATCGAGGTGGTCCTCAGTCTGCAACCATTAACCTCATCTGCTCAGTATGTTACACTTTTAGAACAACTTGAACGCCGGCTAGAGTCACGAATATTTTCTCCGATGCTGTACTGTGACCCCTCAGGAAGCCAGCATCCAGCACCACACGCCAAGCCCTGACATGGAACCCGCAGGGGAAAAGGAAGAGAGGCCGGCCTCGCAACAGCTGGAGGCGGGACACTGAGGCAGAGCAATGTAAGCAGGGGACCAACTGGACTGGAGTGGCAAGACTAGCCCAGAACAGAGTGCGATGGCGAAGGGTTGTCGATGGCCTATGCTCCACGTGGAGCCAAGGGCCTAAGTAAGTGGGTAAGTATACTGTGACACTTTTAGAACAACTTGTACGCCGGCTAGAGTCACGAATATTTTCTCCGATGCTATACTGTGACACAAGTGATTAATTCGGATGCACAGGGTCAGCGCACTTGATAAAGGAAGGGCTTTGGAAATGTTCAGCCCACCAAATTTGAAAAATAAATGCAATTCTATATTCCGAAATTAAAATAGCTGAGCTGACCCTTCGCACCACGTGATTGTAGTGTGGTTATGTCCAGTGTGTGAGAGAATGCGTGTGATTCACGTGACCGTGCATGTTGGGTTCAGTTCGCGGCGCTTAGAGTTAGAGCCGATTCATGAAACTGGGTAAGGCGCCTATACAATACTCATTATTATTATTATTAAAGAGTTATCCGCATGCTGTTGTATGCTTGTCATGCGCACTGAGACCTTTGAAAAAGAGACAAAATAATAAGCATAATGGTATTGATATAGCACTGTAACCTAATCTTGTAGGGTAGTTCTAAGCGCACGCAAACATAAAAAATGTAATAAATGAAACTGCAGCATGTATTAAACTTAAAAACAAAAAACAACAAATGGAATCACCCATTGAACATTTAAAAAACCCAACAAATGACAATGCAAATGTATAATGGATGTGTGGGGTGGTTGGTGGTCTAGTGGTTAAGAGACTTGTCACCAATGCGAGAGGTCAGGGGTTCGAGTCCCACTCAGGGCAAAGAATGTTTCCTTCTCGTATGTGGCACTGTTCATTCGTGCCGATCATCGGGGGTTCTCTCCGGGTACTCCGGCTTCCTCCCCCTCTGCTTTGGAAATGTTCAACCCTCCAAAAATTGAAAAATAAATGCAATTCTAAATTCCGAAATTACAACAGCTTCACACCACATGATTGTAATGTGTTTATGTCCAGTATGTGAAAGAATGTGCGTGATTCACGTAAGCGTGTGTGGTGGGTACAATTCGCGGCGCTTTGCGCCAATTCACGAAATTAGGTAAAGCGCCTATACAATACTCATTATTATTATTATCATTATTATTATAAAATATGCAAAAATATACGAACTGGCTCATTTCTGGTGCTGCTTTCCAAAAAGGCTTCCTGCCTCGCTATGCTTTCTCTCAATGCCTGCTGGATCGTCTCATGAACTTGCCGCATGCCTGTTGGCCTCTGTCCACTGCTGCCAGAAACTTCAACATCTCCTCCACTAAGCTCTGGAGCTCGCTGTCCTCCTGCGCTGTCTCCAACTTCCACCTCCCCGCAGATGTCTTCCGGTGGCGGGTGCTCGGCCGGGATCCCCAGCCGCCCACACATCCACTCCAACAGCTCGTAATCTTGTCTCTTCCTCCGCAGCTTGTGGTCCTCCGGCATAAACTGTTCCGCATCTACGACCTGCTTGGATGACATAAGCACCTCATTTGCATGCTTCGGCTTGCGGGCTCGGCGACTGCGCCTAAGAGGTTTTCCGTCGTCAGCAGTTTCGGGCCCACGGTCTTCTTTCTCCTCTTCGTCAGAAGAGTGAGTTCCCGACGTTTGCTGCGGCTGTGCTTGGAGCTTGGCGGCCAGGTCGGGGAAACACTGACGGGCTGTAGCCAGAAGCTTGCCAGGGTTGGCACCAAGTGACTGTCGAGATAAGAATGTATAAAGTGACATAATGACACTGACAGACAACAAGACCAGCTGGCACAAATCAAGACGACATGCACAGAAAGAAAAGGAACAGAGTGAAGTCTTTACACATACCAGTTTTATGAAAGTCACACAGTGCAGTCACAATGCATTTGTATTAATCGACAACTCTACTCGGCAAGTCCCGAGGTCAAAGCCCCACCCCTATACTCTGCTGTGTATTGGCAAAACACATGTACGCCCATGACGTCATTTTATGGAGAAAGGGGTGATTTCAAGATGAAAGAGACTGATGTAATGGTCTTTTTCCCTTCAATGGCGTCAATGGACTTACTGCTTTCATTCCACGTTTCAGTCATTTCGAACATGTGCTTCCCTCTTTGAAGTGTCTGGGAAGAAAGTTTGCCACACCATGCCGTGTGTTGTGCTCATTATGCCACGGCACACAACTGGCTGAATTCTGAGGGTGAGCCCCCTTTGACTGACAGGAGTTAAGTCTACTGTTGAGGGTGGGGATAGGGATGAGTGATTTAATGAGAGGGTTGAATCACGGAGTAACAGGAACGAGTTCACTGTTCGTAAGGTGTGCTGGACCAGCAATAGGCATGGGTAAGGGGCCACTCTCAACTCAGGTAAGACTACAGCGTTTTAAAGTAACATGGGTTTTGCTTTAGTCCTATTTGAAACAAGCATGTACAATAATGCACGAATCTACTGAAATAACATTAACTTTTCGGCAGTCCTCAAGTTTCGACCACAGTGCAAAATCTAGGAAAACAATTTCCTTACTTTTCGACCATGCACCAAAAATCTGTCCCTAAGTTTTCAACCAGACCTGTAAAACTGTGAATTAACCTGAAGATAATGCCAAATGTCCAAAAAAAGGAGGAACCAGCTGATAAAACTTTGCCGATTTGCCAGTGATCAGTGAAAATGGTTGGACATCTAAACTGAAACTTTTTTCTTTTTGCTTTTTTGGTATTCGACCAGACCTTCAAATTCAAGATTTTTTTAGCAGTCAAAAAGTTAAGGTTATTATGGTAAGACTGCAAGCTCAGTTTGCAAACGCACTCAAAAATAAGAATGCTAGCTAGCATGAGTTAAAATAGCATCTAAGACGTGAGCCATGAGTATACAGTACTGTACCTAAGTCTGTCTGTGTGCATCAGGAGTTTGTTGCACTGCCAAAATTAACTGTATGTATGCCGAGGGGATGCAAATAGCGTGTGCGTGCGTGCGTGCGTGCGTGTGTGTGCTTTAAATTTTAATGCGCAGCGAGTCCTTGAAGTTGGCGAACGACGCTCTATAAAAGCTATGTAGTATTATTATTAATATTATTATTACCTTGAAGTAGAGGTTCATTGCTGTAGCCCTCAGCATGTCCAGATCTTCCTGCGCGAGCCCTTGATCAACAGCAATGTCCCCTGAATTCATATAGAAAAACACTCGTAGCAAGAAAAACAAACCTGCTGCATGGACACAGACAATCAATCTTCAAACTCATTTAAAAAAAAAAAAGGCTAGAAAGACTAAGATTTTTTTTTTTTTTTTTTTAAAGTTCATCCTGATATTCTTCAGGTGTGGTGAGTATAAGCAGGTAAAAGAATTAAACACACACAACAAACACTACAGCGATCGTCACATGCGCTCGCCCGCTCGCTTTCGCTACCAAATTTACCGTCGGGCGAGTGAAAGCTCTGGTAGCGGTAGCCTGAATGGCGAGCAGGAATTCTGAGATGAATCAGAACCTAGCAGCCACTCCGGCTTCCAGAATTTTTTTCGGGCTACCAGTTTTCTTCAGGGCAGTAGCCCGAATGGCTACCATGGTCCTGACACATTTGACGATCGCTGACACTGACAAAGCAAAACCATTAAACCAAGTGAATACACAAACAACAGTGACCCCCCCCCCCCCACACACAACAAAACAAACAAATGAAAACCCTAAGAAACCCCAAGTACAAATAAACCAACCAACCACAAGAAGAAGAAAAGAGCAAGCTGATCCAACTTACAGAAATATCTGCGAGGGCGACCCTTCTTCAAACTGCGACTCTTCATTCTGGTTCGCATGACCCTTCTCAGCTCCGAGTCTATCTTGAACACAGTGTGCAGCCTTGCAAAAGAAGAAGGTGAAAAAAAATCAAAAAAAATCAAATGGACAGCAAAGTGCGATGAAAGAGAATCCCTTTTCTTCATTCACAGTAGTTGTTTTTGCATTTTTGGGTCCCCCCCCCCCCCCCCCACACACACACACCCCTTCTTTTTCCAACATGCATGGTATGTTCTTGATTTCCATTTTGCAGCCCCTACCATTTGGAATGATATTTTTAATGTGCAAACTTGATTATTTATGCAAATGTGTATACATGAACACCAGAACAGAATCATGAACGAGTCAGCATGTGAATTTGACTTGATCTGGCAAGAAGAAAATCCAAAAGCCAATTCCTGCCTGCCAGAGAATTCAACTCCATTCCTGCTGACTCGACCCAACAGACGACTCCACCCAGCACGCCCCAAGGCCAAACCCCCCCCCCCCCCCCTTTACTCTGCTGTTTTTTTTTGTTTTTTTTTCTGCCACAACTCTTTGCCGGCTCCAGTGGTGTTCCTCCCTGGTAATGAGTGGAATCCACGGAGGGCTCAGAAGCTGGGGCAATTTTTATTATGCATGATGATGGAGATGAGGATGATGGTAAGGTGATGCTATGGAGGTCTGTGTGGTTTGGGACTGCGGGACAGGGCCGCATTCCACGCTTCCTGTCATAAATATCCTGGCATTAACCAGGCCCGGGAACTACGGCACCTGCGGTGCCGGCCGTGTAATCATCCACATCATAAGACGTGTCATAGCAAGGGAAGCACCCCCAAAGTCGCACCCGTGAAGTGGGTGAAGCTCGGCTGTGTGGCAACAGCCTCCCCATTGGGCCCATAGCACACCCGCTCTGGGTAGGAGCCGACCTAGGTAGGAAAAATCCCGCTTGCCTCGGCTGGGACTCGAACCCGGGTCTGCCGGTCCATAGTCCGAAGTGCTAACCACTACACTACGGGGGCCGGTCCTTTACTCTGCTGTGTATTGGCAAAACACATTATGTCCATGATGTCAATGCATGGGAAAAGGGGTCATTTCAAGATGAAAGTGATTGACGTAATGGTATTTTGCATCAAATGATGTCAGTGGACTTACTGCTTTTTTTCCACGTTCCAGTTTGTACATGTATCAAACTCCACATGCTTCCCTCTTAGTGTCTGGCAAAAAGACACGATGAGGGAAGCATGGTCTTGCAAAATGTTTGCCAGACAATGCCATGAGTTGTCCGCTAGAGGCTACAACCCAATCCCTGCCCAAAGCAGGATACAACTCAGTCCCTGCCCGATTCAAACCATGGATCTTCACAGGAACCACCAGGCAAAATCTCTTTTTCAGTGACCTGTGTGTCAGTGACTTACTTAGTTACTAGGCAAGCCGTCGTGGCAGAAACAAAGCAAAGTCAAGTTCCACTCACTTGTTGCGCTTCATTGGCCTTGGCTTTTTCTTCTTTTGCCGAGGACCGCGGACGACTTTGGGTTTGTTCAGCTCGACCGTGTCACCCCGTGTGATGGCCAACATGTCGCCAACGCTGACGGCACTTGGTTTCCGCGTTGAGAGCAACTCGGCTGCAAGCTGAAGGGAGACCCAAAAATTCATCCCCATAAATTATAATTTATGATGGAGGTTGAATCATTACACCTGTGCTTTAGCTAAAAAAAAAAGAAAAAAAAAGAAGAAGAAAGGAAACAAACAAATGATTTTAAAGTTTCATATATCCAAACAATGTTGGTAGGTAGGAATTTGAGCCTGTTTTGTGAAAATTTGTGTACAAAACTTGTGTCTACTGTTTTTGTTTTAAAGGGAAGCAACGCTTACATCAACCGACATGATGCCAAGCGAGTGGATTGTCTGTTTTGTCTGTCACTGCATACTGTCCCAGGTTTTCCTGTGCTAAGCTGTTATGTCAGACTATGTTACATTAACACTACATGTTAGTTTATTCTACCCTACTTATATATTTTATATTCAGAACAACAAACAATTGTATATATTATTTATGTCTTTTATAAGTGACAGAGCATGTGTGGGTCTGTAGACAAATTTTCTGTTTTAGATTTTTTTCGAGTTTCCGGGAGAGTGTTGGAAAATACCGTTTGTCATGGCAAGACCAAAAATGTGCGTCCCCTGTGATGCGCCGTTCTTAAATCTGTGTCTCAAGTTAAGAGTTTTTTGCGTACAAATATGTACACCTGTGCGTAATCGGTAACACTGTTATACAAAAATTATCCTCCAATCTTGTGCTTTTCAAAACACTTTAAAAAAAAACAACAACAAAAAAACTGGTAGGACTGAATCAAACAAATATTCCACAAAATGCAAGCCACACTAAGCATTACCCGCTGTTGCTCCTTGTGGCGCGACAGAACCTCACGAGAAAGACTGGTGATGGCGTCTTGAAGGTTGTACATGCCCGACGTCGTACTGTCATCAATCGTCTCAAACCTGTCGCGCTGTTTCTCCACGTGCTCTTGGATCAGGCGCTGAAGCTTCATACGCTGATCCCAGAGTTTTCCGCATCTCCTGTTCGCCAGCCCCAGCAGAAAAGGTGGCCGTGGTACTTCTGGTATTCCTACAAAAAGTGGAAAGTCCACGGTAAAAAAGATACACGTCGACGCAGCCTGTACAATGTGTTCAGGCGAGGGCACGTCATAATTAACTCATTTGCTATGGTGTGGATTGTGATAATAGAGCTTATAAGTACACTCTCCATATCTCTCTTTCTCACATACACACAGTTTTCCTTGTGCAAGATGTTAGTGCAATAGAGCACACACACTCCCCCCTCCCCCCCACCCAAAAAAAAAACAACAAAAAAAATCCCAAAAAACCAACATGGAAACAAATTCTCACCCCCCCCCCCCCCAAACAAAAACAAACAAAATAAACACAAAACACCCCAACAAAAAAACCCTCAAAAACTAAACAAACAAAATGACAACAACAAAAACACTAACGAAAACACAAACCAAAAAACACAAACAAAACAACAACTACAACACAAAAAAGAACAAAAAAAACAACAAGAAACAAACTAACCAAACGAACAAACAAACAAAATCCACATGACTAAAGACCTTTCTCCCTGTCCTCCCTCTGTTTCTCGTAGTCACATGGCAGCACGTTGAACAGTTCCCTGTACTGATCCCAGTTCTTCTGTCTCATCTCCTCTCTCTTACTGTCCGGTAGAGCGCTCCCTTGCAGCAGCCTTTGGGTATTGGCCTGAATCACCACAACACAAGTCAGAGGCCAGCCCAAAAAACCTACCTCAGGTCTGAGGTGACTAGCTGTATGCTGTCCCTTACCCATCTGTGCACCAGACATCATGTGATTTTTCGGGCTCGTTCCGTACTGAACATGTCTGCAGTACTGAGTCATAACTCGTGTACAAAGCCTCTACAAATGTGCAGCCAGAATTTTACTGGTTGAAATTCAGAAACACTGGATAAGAAGAAACTGGTTATCGGTATGACCTCCTGGTTGACACCCCCCCCCCCCCCCCCCCAAAAAAAAATCAGCACGTAATCGAGAATGTCATCAGCTATGTGCCCTGTACAGCACTGACACCAGCATATAAAGCACACCAGACTCACTGTTTGATGGCTGAACCATTCGGATTTGCGTTTCCAGTCCTGAAGGCGTCTGTATCGCTGCAGAACCTGGTTATCCGTTCGGCCAGGGCAAAATTCCCGAGCAATCAACACCCAATGGTCTGAGGAAAGTCCGAGACAAAAACAAGAAATTATCAGCTTTTTTTTTTTTTTTTTTAAAAAGAGGCATCGTATGATTATTTTACGGCAAAGTCTGGTGCAAGTAAACCGAACATTTAGCACCAGGAAAAAAACAACAAATACACACACAAAAAAAAAAACCCAAACGAAACCCTCTTCCCTCATAAAAATAACACACACACGACCCAAAACGAACCCAAAACAAAAAACAAACACATGAACATTCACAACATCAACCCAAACAAAAATAAACATTCATTCATTCATAACCATATGACAGATATGCAGTCAGGCCATAAGTGCTTTTTAAATCCACACCCTTTTCCAAGATAAGTATAGAGATTTCTTCAAAAAGCCTACATACTGTACTGTAAAACACAAACTGGAAAAAGGGAACGTACTTCTGTATTTCTCTACTCCCCTGATCAGCTCTCTGTCTTGCTCGTACGTCCAGGGTTCTCCGGATATGGCTGGATCCAGACTGTTCAGATACCTGATGAGAAGCACACGCAGTTATTTTCAGGGCTTGTAATGGTCCGTGATCCGAAAGGAGAAAAAGTGTGTAGCATTTAGTGACAAAGTGGCAAAAGCAAAAAAGTCAAAAGTCAAAAGATTTTATTCCTTTCTCCCCTATGGGGGTGTGGAGGAATTGTCAAAGTGAAAGGGACAACAATGATATTAAACAACAAAAACAACAACAACAATTAATACCTGTACATTGGCAGCAGTAATTTGAGCTTTTACATGAACACACACACACACACCCCCACCCACACACACCCACACACACACACACGTTTGGTACGTTTACATTTAAACTATTCTATTAATTCCACAAGCGCACATCTGCACAGCAGACACATTTTGCTAAGGGCGTTGACAGCCATGCTCTCCTGGAATATTTTTCAAAAGTTAAACTAAAATCTGTGCAATCTGGTGCATTTTGACATGATGATTTTAAGTACTTCAGATGAGGAAACACCATTTTAGGAGGAAAATGTTCAGAATTAGTCTAAAATCTGTGCAATTTGGTGCATTTTGACATGATGATTTTAAGTACTTCAGATGAGGAAACACCTTTTTAGGAGGAAAATCTTCAGAATTAGTCTAAAATCTGTGCAATTTGGTGCATTTTGGCATGATTCTATGTGCTTCAGAAGAGAAAAGACACTTTTTGGAGGAAGGAAAACTTTAAGCCTAAGGTGGAAATCCACCAAAAGGTGGAAGATATTTAACCCTGTTTTTTTTCTTTTTCTTTTTTAAACTGTTGTAAAATAAACCCTGAGGAATAATGCCAGTGTTACTCACAATGTTCAAACTATCACATGAATACCAGACCAGGTCAAGTAGGTACCATGTATATCAGCACATACTATGGCACAATAATATAGCAACGGTAGTTCATGATAGGCAACAAAACGGTAAGCAGCAAACAAGGCTCGGTCCTCGTCCTCCCAAGTCCTCACCTTTCTCGACACTGCTCTCGGGTGCGACCAGGAACAAGTTCCTGCACCTTGGCCCAGTGGCTGGTTCCCACCAGCTGAACGGCTGCCATCAGTTGCTGGGTAAGAAAAAGAAATGTTAACAGGTTTCCAGACAATGACACGTGCTATTTTAAGCTTTTAACTCTTTGACGACGGAGCGCAATTTCTGACACACGATTTCCTATAGGAAATCGTGTGTCAGAAATTGCGCTCCGTCGTCAAAGAGTTAAAGTGTTGCATTAAGGCTACACAGGGGCGGTCTGTGGTCTAGTGGTTAAGAGACTTGTCACCAATGCAAGAGGTCGCGGGTTCGAGTCCCACTCGGGGCAAAGAATTTTTCCTTCTCGTACGTGGAACCGTCATTCGTGCCGATTGTTCTCTCCGGGTACTCCGGCTTCCTCCCCCTCTGCTTTGGAAATGTTCAGCCCACCAAATTTGAAAAATAAATGTAATTTTTAAATTCCGAAATTTAAATAGCTGAGCTGACCCTTCGCACCATGTGATTGTAATGTGTTTATGTCCAGTGTGTGAGAGAATGTGTGTGATTCATGTGAGCATGTTGGGTTCAGTTCGCGGTGCTTTGAGCCGATTCATGAAATTGGGTAAAGCGCCTATACAATACTGATTATTATTATTATTATTATTACATGCAGTGGTTTTGTTAGACCAGTGATTACAGTAGACAGTCTACATGTATGTGTGTACTGATAGGCAGGCTGTTGAAATGTGCTGATTCTTACTCCACAGTTAAGTGTAACGTAGCACGACAGTGATGATGCGTGACCGTTTTGTGTGAAAGGCTTCTTACAACCTAAATCACTTACTGCGTCTTCCTCCTCTGTCCAATAGCCCGTGCTCCTCTTTGGGTCGAGTTTGGTGAATCGTTTGTAGCACTGGGTACTGCTACGCCCTTCCATGTACTGAGAAACTGTGCACACATAAAACAAGCGCATGATTCATAACGGCAGTCCTTTTTGTAACTCTTTACTTATGGATCTTCACAATTTTTTTCACTGACAGCTGAAACCTCTTTGAAAAATAGGAAACCATAAAAAAACACTTACCAGCAACAACAAAAAAGAAAAAAGGGTAAAAATATAGGCATCAGATCAAAATGTATTTAGAATCCCAATATCAAGTCCTAATAAAAGCTCCAACATTACCTGCTGTTCACCCAAAGACATATACATGTACCTCTCAATTGTAATAAATGATTTCAATTTTACTTGTTTGATGGTTTATGTATTACAGGAAAAAGAAAGAAGCGAAAAAACACCCAATAGGCAAAAATGGAAAAGAGAAAGAAGACCGAGGAAGAAGAAATGAAGACAATGAAGATGAAGATGAAGATGAAGATGAAGGAAACAAGAATGACTCATAAAAGCCCATGCAAAAATAGCGTTTTTACCTGAAATCTTCGCATCACCAGGAGCCATTTCAAGCCACTATTGTGCAATATGCAGCAGTCGTGGGCCTAGCGTGAAGGCCCATGCCTTGTGCAATAGTGGCTTGAAGTGGCTCCTACTGGTGTGCAGTGGCTGTTTCTTTTTGACCAGTCTGATCATATTACAAGGCTTAAAATAGTCCATGATTCAAAAGGAGAAAAAGTGCATAGGTTTTTATGATTAACTCTTTGACGACGGAGCGCAATTTCTGACACACGATTTCCTATAGGAAATCGTGTGTCAGAAATTGCGCTCCGTCGTCAAAGAGTTAAGTGGCAAAGCCAGAAGCACGCATCTTCAGTGTTATGCTGAAGGTGTCCAGGGGAATGCTCCCCCAAATGTTTTTACTTTTTCATTCGACTGAAGTCTGTGCAGTTTGGTGATTTTGGCATGATTTTTGAGTGCTTCAGAGTAGGAAATACTTCTTTTTTTTTTGAGGAAAACTTTTAGAATTTGACTGAACTCTGTGCAATTTTTGTGTGTTTTACTTTTAGCATCATTTTAAGTGCTTCAGAGAAGGAAATACCTGTACTTTCTTTTGGAGGTAAACTTTTACCTTGCAACCTTTAAACCTTTGCAATTTTGTGTGTTTTAAGTGCTTTAGAGGAGAAAACACACTTTTTAGGGGGATGGAAAGATGGAAATCGACCGGAAGGTGGCATATTATAAATCCTGCATATAGCGAGAAAGGGGTGGTCAGGCTTCAGCTCTTAAAAAATAAGCTCTCTCCACAGACCTCGATGCCAGTTGAAGTGGTACTGCTGACATTTGTCCACCACCCTCACAAGCTTGGCATCCTCCTCGTCTGTCCACGGCCTCTGCAGTTTCTCCGTGTTCAGATTCTGCTGGTAGTGCTGCATACACTGGAACGCTGTTCGTCCGGTCTGAAATGCACGTAAATTACAGAGCGATGCCAGTGCTGCATCTCCCATCTTGCAATTATCAGTGTAACAGGGATCGATTTTCTCGCGCGCCGTGCGACTATGTCTCATATTTTGCTAAAATGTCGCATAAAAATTTCGCAAAATGCGTCATATGTCACACGAACATGACATCACAAGCGCACTTGACAACGCGAAGCAGAGATGCGCTGTCCGTGTCAGTCATAGAGTCTGTTACACTAATCTAATTTTAGTGATGAGGCTTACTTATCCCGCTCGCCGCGTGCGCTGCCAGGAACTCTGGCTCGAAAGAGTTGCAAAAAATATTGGCGCGTTAGTTTTCTCAGTTCTGTGATCAAGAGGTCCTTTTCCGTTCACCTGAACCTGAACGTCACTGCACTTAGCCTAGTAGGAACAGGCTCTCGGCACAGACATGTGACAGAGTGATGCGGGTGAACTTGATTGTCTCAAAGAAAATGAAATTGTCTCATAAAAATGACTGGTCAAGGAGACAATGTCTCACTGGCATTTTTGAGTAAATCCATCCCTGAGTGTAACCTTAAATACCTTGAACAGCAAAAGATAGCTCTGTATCAGAGGGGAGTACTGCGGGGTCTTAGCGCACTATGCTTTACATGTGGCGTTACAAGTACTCTCGGCCGTCACCCCATTATCCAGAACTTGTTGCTCAATGATTTTGCCAATCCGGAAAATTTAACTTTCAAAAGTTCTCACTCAATTTGATTTTTTGAAAGTGTTCAATCTGGAAAATATATTTTTCAAAAGTTCTCAATCCTGAAAATATGATTTTTGAAAGTTCTCATTCCAGAAAATTTAATTTTCGAAAGTTCTCATTCCGGA
This sequence comes from Batillaria attramentaria, assembly GCA_018292915.2. Lineage (NCBI taxonomy): Eukaryota > Metazoa > Mollusca > Gastropoda > Batillariidae > Batillaria > Batillaria attramentaria. The sequence continues at coordinate 635,085 of JACVVK020000325.1, read as the reverse complement.
AAATTTAATTTTTAAAAGTTTTTATTCCCGAAATCTGAAGTGTTCTAGAAAAATGGTACCTCAGGAACTATTTTGTGAACGTAGATATGATGGAACACGGGCCATTCAGTAATACACAACACACTATGAACATGATCATGGTGTAGCCAGGTTCATCATTCTGCACCATTCACCCCAGCAATATGTGTTAAATTACATAGACACCAAATGAGGAGGGAACTCACTCCAAGCTGCTGTGCGATGTACACCCAGTTACGCCCCTTAGTCTCCTTCACAAGCTGGTTCAGTTTCGCAGTCTCCTCCTCTGAGAACTGCGTGAGGTTAAGTTTAGGGTCAACGTGATGCATCCACGCTCTCTTACAGGACATCCAGTCTCGTTTGCCCCCAAACTGACAAAAATACAAAATAAAAATACTTTAATAATAATAATAATAATAATCTTATTAATATAGGTGCTTTATCCCAAATATTTGTCTCAAAGCGCCGCGAGCTAAACCCAACATGCACGCTCACGTGAATCACACACATTCTCCCACAAACACATTACAATCATGTGGTGCGAAAGGCCAGCTCAGCAATTTAAGTTTCTGAATTGGGGAACTGCATTTATTTTTTTATTTTGTGGGCTGAACATTTCCAAAGAAGAGGGGGAGAAAGCTGGAGTACCCGGAGAGAACCCTTGATGGTCGGCCCGAACGTACGGTGCCACATACGAGAAAGAAAAATTCTTCGCCCCTTACCAAGATATTAGAGATTTTCATCCAGTCAACTCTGTCTACGTCCACATCTCGGAGCAGGAGTTCGTCAGAAACAGTTCTGTTTCCACACAAATAGGCAACACATGAGAAACAACACTGAAGGAGAGATAGCAGGAACACGGTATAAACCAGTAAAACGGAAGTAATAATAATAATAATAATAATAATCGCATTAATATAGGCGCTTTATCCCGAATATTTGGCTCAAAGCGCCGCGAGCTAACCCAACACGCATGCTCACGTGAATCACACGCATTCTCTCACACACAGGACATAAACCTATTACAATCATGTGGTGCGAAGGGTCAGCTCAGCTATTTAAATTTCGGAATTTAGATATGCATTTATTTTTCAAATTTGGTGGGCTGAACATTTCCAAAGCAGAGGGGGAGGAAGCCGGAGAAGCCGGAGTACCCAGAGAGAACCCCCGACGATCGGCCCGAATGAACGGTGCCACATACGAGAAGGAAAAATTCTTTGCCCCGAGTGGGGCTCGAACCCCTGACCTCTCGCATTGGTGACAAGTCTCTTAACCACTAGACCACCGACCACCCCCTGAAAGTAGGGAGCTCAAGAAAAAATGCTACAGGCTCCCGCGGAATGGGGACACAGGGTGATCTGGGGCATACAGGGCATCCACGGAAAGTGCAGGAAACAATAATAACAATGGATATTTATGTAGCACTTATACTCAGCGAGCTCTGAACGCTTACGAAGTTAAGAAAAATAAAAAATTAAGTGGCATGAAAATACATGTAATGCCAGAAAGAACAAGAAAAGACACAGCAATTGTGGCACACACACACACACACACACACACACACACACACACACACACACACACACACGCACACACAGGGGAAGAAGAAGAAGAAAGAAAAAAAAGAAGAAGAAGAAGAAGAACTCACTTCTTTGCGTCAATCTCGATGTCAATGGCGACAATTCTGTCGTGGATCGTGTTCCACTCCTCACTTTTTTCCGGCACCTGTAGAAGTTTTTCTTCTTCCAGCTCACGCCTGAAACAGACGGACGACACAAGCAACTGGCATCAGACATGTAACAGTAGCGTCAGTGTAGAATGGATTAATCATAAACCAATTCCCTTGCCGAAATTAAGCCTAAGTATAGAAGACTAATGTATTGTCTGTTCACTTAAGCACTAAAAACAAAGAGAAGAAAAATAGAAAACAAGCTTGAGTTGGAGTGACATCTCACTCAACCACACATAGTCAAATAATAAAAAGAGAGATGCAATCGACTGAGAACTGGACGAATGATGAATCTATGTGCGCAGTATGATAAGTGTTTGAATGAATATGTTCTTGAGGGGAGGGGAGGGGAGGTGTAAGGGGGACAAGAAAGTAAGTTTTCTTAACAAAAACAAGTGAACAGACTATTTTGCACAAGTATTACAGTAGTTTCTAACCTGCTGAGAAGAGGCTGAAGTAGTTTTTCAAGCGAGTCTTCTTTCACTGCCTCGATCAGCAGACGCTTATGACGAGCGGCCCCTGAAAAAAAAAAAAACACATGTAATAAGCAGGAAAACAAGGCAAGAGTTGTCCCTTATTTCAATGGGTGTATACTTATCTAGTTAGCTAAAAGCAAATCATGTGTTTGGAAAATGAACATGACTGTGCATTACCATAATGACCTTAACTTTTCAACCAGTTTGTCCTACCATATTTGGTTTTTTTCCTCAAGCACTGATGAAGAATGTTGTAAATTCAACTGCTTTATCTCTGGAGTGACTGACCAGTCATTTGCATTTTCTCAAAGAAAGAGAGAGAGAGAGAGAGAGAGAGTGGGAGAGAGAGGGAGAGAGAGGGAGAGAGCGCCTCTTTCACTGTCTCACATTTTGATTCAGGTCTGTTGTCCAGATCAGGTTCCATTGCCTGCTTTTTCAGTTGAACGTCCGCATTCGGCTGAGGGGTCTGGGAAGACACAAAAGCATGCGCTACATTAACCAAAGATCTGCTGAAACAAACTCTCGACTTGGAACCAGGTGAACCTACAGCTTATACTGAATAATACTTAAGGTTTAGGACATGAGGTCTCCAGTGACAGCAGAGAGTCTTTGGCTGAGTTCTAGTTGGTCACATCCAAACCATCATGTTTTGACCACCTCATCATCTCATTTCTATGAGAAATTGTTCTCGCCCCTTCCCTGAAACCTGTTTGTTTCGACAAGACATCAAGTTTTGCCTAGAATTCACGGCACTGTTTTCTCAATTTGTTGGATGCTGGGATGCAGGGCTTTCGCAACTTCAGCACATGACCCCATAGTGCTAACAGAATCTTGCAACGGATGCATGGACGTGCGGGACTTCTGAAATGTTCTAGTTTTACAGCAGCGAACTTACTGAACCGTAGGAGCTTTTGAAGTAGGGTGTTGTGGCTGAGTACTGGAATTTCTTCTTAGTCATCATATGCCTTGTGTTTTCCTTGGCTTCTTCTTCCAGTTTTCTCTGCAAACGAAACAAATGTGGTGTGCATGGTAAGAAAGTGTGTATTAGTCAGGACATGTATTTTCAAATCTCCGTAAGGATAATAACAAAGTGCATTAGAGTTTAGACCAAAAAAATATAAAAGAAAATGAAAGGCAGGTGAAAGGTGAGTGTGGGGGCAGGATGGCTCGAGTAGAGTACCAATAATCAAGGATCAATGAATTTTTATGTTACAATGGTAGAGGCAGTTAACATTAAACAGTCAATTTTCATTCCATCGCTGAGAACTACAATTACCTAACTAATCAAAAAGAACAAGAGATAAAACCAAACAATAATAGCAAGCAGACAAGGAAAGAAACAAATAAAACAGACAAGCATACAATCACTAAAGAGGAAAAAGGAGAAAAGAATCGAGGACTGCAGTTAATACACAGGGAAATACACACGTACTGGATGTTCAAAAGTGTGTGTGTGAGTTAGTATGTGTGTCGTGTTGCGTATATATGTGACCCGTCCTCACAAAAGGGATCATAAGTCGAAAATTATCAATTTTGAGATATGTAATTGTAAATCACTGCAATTTACTGGTTATGCAGTTTAATTCAATATAAGAATGAAAGCTGTGCTACTAAAATTGACAGAGATATCAGCAGTCGAAGTTGGCTACTCACAAGGCAGCCATACTGACCCCCGGCACTCTTTTCGCGTTCGGCCTAGCGCGACTTACAGTCCCCTTTCGTGAGAATGGGTTACATATAATGTGAAAGCAGGGTCCTACTAATTACCAAAAACAACTGAAAACAACCGAAAACAACTCTTAATACGGGTAGAACGCAGTTAAAACATAGAAATAACAACACATAACCATGATTAAAGGTGAAAAAAGAGGCCTTAAACTAGTTAAAAGGAAAAAAAAGAGTACTTATTCACTCCAAGAGAACAGGACGAAATGAACGTGTCTCCCAAGGGAAGCGACTCCGTCTGGTCCGGACTGGTTATTATCTGCAATGTCACCTTTTTTCTTTTTAGCTTTTTAAAGGCCTCTTTTTCACCTTAAATCATGTTTGTGTGTTGTTATTATGTTTGTGTGTTATTATTTCTATGTTTTAACCGTGTTCTACCCGTATTAAGAGTTGTTTTCAGTTGTTTTCGGTAATTAGTAGGACCGGTGAAAGCATGTGTGTGTGCGATATATGTTGGTGTGTGATGTGTGTGTCTGTGGCATGTGTACATACACGTGGGTACGTGCATGAATGCGCACCTGTGTAATATCATGTATGAGTGTATGCCTCTGTGTAATTGTGTACATGTCACTGTGTGTGTGCACGCACATGCACGGGCAACTGTGCGTGTATCTGCATTCGTGTCTGCATGTCTGCTTCTATTCTTCACTTTGATTAGCTTTTCCTTATTAAAAAAACTTTTACCTGGGCCTCCCGATTCTCAGCCAGGGACAACTCAATCCTGCTGATGTGCTCCACGATGATGTCCTGATACGCTCTGTTGATGATGAGACACGACTCCAGGGAGGCCGGCAAGCTGCAGGTGGAGTCAATTTTATCCAGCACCACACCAACCTCTCGAAATATTTGGTCTGCATCCTCATCCTGGTCAGTTGTAACTGACTGCGACTGCCACACACGTGTGAAAAGGACATGTCATACAACAGCTGAATGCTTTGAGAAGAATCACGATGGGTGAAAGTTAACGCCACAAAGATGCCATGGCAATATGGCTATGAATATGGTCAGATCAAAATATTACCTCTGCAGTCCGTCGTGAATCTATGCTATGCACGCTTGGTGTTGTTCGTCCACCTGGTTAAGAAAAATAGAGCAATCTGTAAACGTGATTACCAGAATATGAGAAACTGCCCCAAGGGCAACAGACAAAACAGATTTATATTGTTACACACACACACACACACACACACACACACACACACACACACACACACTATGCTGATACACCTCACACTTGCTTTTTCACCATGTAGGAACAGTGGTCTAACTCTAAATGGACTGCTAATTTTAAAACAGATAAGGTAAATAATGTCCACTATTCATACTTGATAGGGAATTTCTTGAAATTTATTGTGATACTTATAATTGGTACACTGAAATCTACAGTACACACACATGCAGTGATGTACTATTAGTGTACAAGTCATGTACTACTGCTGTATACCGTATCCACGTATCACCAAGCGAGAGTAATGAAATGATACATAATTGACAAGGGTACTATTAGTGTACAAGTCATGTACTACTGCTGTATACCGTATCCACGTATCACCAAGCGAGAGTAATGAAATGATACATAATTGACAAGGGAAAGGTGTCTAATTAAGCCGGTGCCACGCTAGCGTGACTTTGTGTTCTCTAACCTGCGCTGCGGCCGGACGCTGAAGCTAAGGAAACAGTGGCAGACCCATGCTTGTCTAAATCGATGTACAGCGCCTCATCATCGTCGGAATCGTCATCGCTGTCGTAGTCATAATCGAACTGCCACTGACTCTTGTCCGATTCTAAGGTGTGGTGAATCTTTTCTATGTCTGCCTCTAGTTCAACTCTTTCACTTTCATCCATTTTTTGCGATGGACTATGCAAGTGCTCTTTGAAACAAAAGCAAAAGAAGATTTTTCTGTACTTTCACATCCCGAAACGCGGAGACAGGAAGTGCGGTTTTGGGCTGTGGGGGTCAAGGCTGCTTCAAACTCCTACGCAGAACTCAGTACAAGTACGGACTTGAACAAACTGACGTGAGTCTACGGCGGAGAAAAGACCAGCGAAACAAGCAGACGGCAGAACAATATGGAAGACGACGAAGACAGCGGTGTCGTGCGCTACCGCCGTAGACTTGACAGAACGCCCGAAAAAGAGTTCGAAAGACTTCCAGACACAGAGAAGAAGCTGTTGAGTACTATGAGAGGAGCTTTAGAGAACTGTAGAAAAAAGGTCGATCGTCTGAAGGATGATTTAACCGACAGGTAAGAGACGTACTGTCTTGTGTGATCTTTGTGATAGACCAAGCTGGCTGTGTCAATATTGACTGACTTCACGGGGTAGTGGTCACAGATTGTACTTGACATTAGGGGTCCGCTGGGCTGGGTTAGATCACTGTGTGAATGTATGTATGGGAACATGTGTGGACTTGATGAGTCAGTCTTACTGTGTAACGGCAGCTCTGGTAACTGTAGCACAATTAATTGTTCAGACCCTAACAAAACTTAGAACTGTGCTTGTGTGTTTGAATGCCTGGTGGGGGTCTAGACTAGGAGTCAATATACTGAGGCACAGGGTATATAATTATTATTATAGTTTTGTCCAGGTAGTGACTGACAAACATTGCTGAGTGGATCATCCCCTAAACAAACGTCACCCGTTTCAGCTGGTACATCAGATTAAAAAACAAAAAACAAAAAAGGGCATGATTCCCCCCCCCCCCCACAAGGCCAGTGCAGCATGATAATGTCAGACTGATACTGCAAAGCTGGCAAAAAATGGAAGGATATTTGTCAGTTTAAAAAAAAAATCAACACCCCTCAACAAAAAAAAAACAAAACCCAAACCAAACCAAAATAACAATACAAAGCAGCAAAAACAAGCAAAAAACAAAATAAACAACAACAATAACAAAAAACAAACACAAAACAAATACAGCAACGACAATAAACCAGCAGTCATATAGTAAAAATTTTCACACATTGTATCTGGGTATATTACCTCAGACTGAAAATGTGTAACAGTGTTGTGCTAACATGTTTATTAAAGGTGGTATTTCTGCTGTAGTGTTTGTGCCAGTTTTTCTTTTGCATTTTGTGCCAGACTCAGATTTTTACAATGAACTTGCTGGATTCCTATACTAGAGGTTGATGTTTGTAATTGAGATCTTGATGTTTCTTTTGTTTGTTTTTTCTGTGTTTTTTTTATTTATTTATTTTTTTTTGGGGGGGGGGGGGGGGAGAGTGGTGGTGGAGGGGGGGGGGGAGTAGCAAGGACAGGAAAAAATTTCTGCCTTTTTCGCATTAACAAACTTACAACCAGAAACTTATTTGTAACAGATCGGGCCATCTAAAGTACCGTACACACAAAAACTGGAAAATACTTGAACCTGGCCTCTTTCTGTCTGTTGCATTCAGGCATAGGCGCATTGAGTTTTATTTAAAGAAATGCGCCCTAGAAATACCATTTATTATTATTATTATTATTAGCAGTGATTATGTCTGTTGTGCACACTCAGTGGAGGTCTCACAGAGAATATAAATCAGCACAGATCTGCATAATGTCAGATTCCCTAAAATTCTTTCAGAGAAAAGGCTGTTGAAGTTGAGCGCACCAGACGGAAGGAAGCTGAGGAGCGACTGAGGTCGTATCTGGTGGACCCTTACCCAACCCCTGAGGTCAACTCTGAGCTGCGCAGACGTCTGCCGCGTGCCAGCAAATCTGACCCACTACTGGGTAGAGAAGATGACGCCTCAACTGACGAGGCAGAAGGAGAGCAGGAGGAGGAAACACTGATTAAAAATACAACTCCCAAAGTGTAAGTATTGTGCTTTGGTGGAATCAAGAATCAAGTCTTCAGAATGGAGTGTGTGTGTTGGGGGGGGGGGGGGGTATGTGTGAGTTATGGTTGTGTGTGTGTGTGATATGTGTGAGTTATGGTTGTGTGTGTGTGTGTTGGGGGGGAGGGGGGGTATGTGTGAGTTACGGTTGTGTGTGTGTGTTGGGGGGGAGGGGGGGTATGTGTGTGTTGGGGGGGAGGGGGGGTATGTGTGAGTTACGGTTGTGTGTGTGTGTTGGGGGGGAGGGGGGTATGTGTGAGTTACGGTTGTGTGTGTGTGTGTGTTGGGGGGGAGGGGGGGTATGTGTGAGTTACGGTTGTGTGTGTGTGTGTGTTGGGGGGGAGGGGGGTATGTGTGAGTTACGGTTGTGTGTGTGTGTGTGTTGGGGGGGGGAGGGGGGGTATGTGTGAGTTACGGTTGTGTGTGTGGGATATGTGTGAGTTATGGTTGTGTGTGTTGGGGGGGAGGGGGGGTATGTGTGAGTTACGTTTGTGTGTGTGTGTGGGGGGGGGGGGGTATGTGTGGGTTACGATTGTGTGTGTGTGTGTGGGGGGGGGGGGGTATGTGTGAGTTATGGTTGTGTGTGTTTTGGGAGTGTGTGGAGTGGGGGGTGCAAATACATTGTAATTCTGACAGTGTCTGGGAGATCATGGAGTTGTCCCCTGATCATTGGTTTTACAGACAGGTGGTCTCATATAAAGGAGGTCTCTCAGGCAGGGTTTTGTATTGCCTTTGTCCCGTGTCCTGTTTTCCAGGTCGTCCAGTCCTGGGAGAAGCAGCAGCAAGAAATCCAAGAAGAAAGTTCGAAGGGCACTCAGTAAGTACAGTGTAGTGTACATGTACTCATTACTGACATAGTTATATTGCCCTGTAAAAAAAAAAAAAATGGAAGGATTATGTGTGTCTGCATTGGCAGGTTTTATTAATCACCCTTCGAATTAACATGAAATTGTCCTTCATGTTCGTAAACCCTTTCACAACTACTCATGCTTCCAACACTAAAGGCCGCCTTACACGTGGATAGTTTTTGCACTATCCTATCGACTATCGGCCGTTAATCCATTCCGCTACTCATCCGATAGTATATCCATCCCTGCGGACAGCCCCTATCCGCTATATATCCGCGATAGAACTGACTTCTAAATTTCTATCCACTGGTCGCCAGTCTAGCATTCAGCGACCAATCAACAGTAGGGTGGTCACGTGAGTCGTGGCGTATTCAAGGTGGCTGAGAAGGTGGACGACTGTGCCACAGCAAGGTTTATCAAGCTAGTGAGAGAAAATCCATGCATATGGGATACGAGGGACCAAACTACACGGTTCGTCTTCTGCGACAATAATAGCAACAGCTGCTGCAATCACTTCCAAATCTTCATCTCAGTTATCTAAATCGTAGTCTGCCATGGGAGCCGCCATTTTGTCTTCAAGGGAGAGTAGTCTCGCGTGACTTTCCATATATGGTAAACGCGTATTACAGGGCTGTCGCTCAACTATCGACGTGTATGGCGAGGGGCCCTCCACCAGTCAGCTAGATGATAGTCGACAAGGACAGGGATAGGGCGACTTCCCACTTAACGTGTAGGGCCGGCTTTACTGCCAGACACTTAGCCTGCAGCAGCAGCAGCATTCCTTAAACTGGGTATTGCAGGCTGTTTTTACAGTACCTAGCTTCGAAAAGCCGTAGCTCAAATACTACTGAACCAGTCTCATTCAAACATTTTTGGTGCAAATTGCTAATGAAGTTTCCCTCGTGTTGTAGGGGTCTTTTCCAACCTTCAAGGCCTCTTATCAGAGGATATTAATCAAGTTCAGTAACTCCACTGCCTCGGGTCACCGGTCAGCACCTTCGATTTCTGCTACAGGGTGCCGATCAGCGATGGCAGTTGTGTACTGGCAGGTGCCAGCCCGTGACAAAAGTTGTGGAAGGGTTAACTTGAAGCAAGTTACGAAAGTTCAGTTTCCTTTTGTTGTTATCACACCCGAGATCGTAGAAGTGCATTATCCATAACATCAAGTTTGTTGTTGTCTCTCAGATTTCCAGTCCCAGGCAAAACCCAGCTTCCGCACTGATGGCCAAGATGTTGCAGATGGCGATGTCGATGAAGATGCATCATCATCATCAGGTGATGACCAGCCTCCAGCAAAGCATTCTGGTCACAGAGACAGGGGAAGGAACCCACGCCAACAACAATTTCTGCCACCACAGTACCCTCCCCCTTATAACCCACACTATACAGTGGGTTACCCTTTGGGTCTGCACACTTCGCCTTACAGTCGACCTTTTCCGCTGTCCCCATGGAGTTCTGCCAGTTCTCTCAACATGTTCCCGGCCTCGCTAAGCCCAAGGTCACCACTGCTTAATATGCAAATTCCCAGGGTTCAGCAGTCAGCGTCGATGCCGAGTCTCAGCAGTTTGTCGGGGGATGGTGTTTCACAGACTGGGATGGCAGGTATGGAATATATAGTATTTGTCTTTGAAACGATCTCCTTCATTGCATTTAAAAACATTAAAACGATAGAAAACAACAAGAAAAAGAGAAAGAAAAAGTTGCTGAAATTGTTGGCCATAGGTCTTCAATTGTATCATTTGAATCATGTTATTTACTACATATCATCATGGTTGTTGAATTTTGGTGTTGCCTGATCGTGAGGATAACGCAGGATGACGTGCGTTTTACCCTGAGCAGTTCTCAAATCTGGTTATGCAAAAAGTTGATGACAACGGCTGTATTGTAATGGGATTTGGTCTAGCGGTTAAGGCATCCAACTTCGGATCCTGAGCGGCCTGGTTCGAGTCCCTGGTGGACATGAATTTGGTGGGGTTTTGCCTTTCAAATCAAGTCAAAATCACGTGCAGATTTGTTGACGGTGCCTGTCTTGTCTTGTACACATACACGCACAACAAGTGTGCACGTTAAAAATCCCGTTCCAGATGGGAGGGGCCATGGAATGGAAAAACAATCACAAGAAAAAGGGGAAAAAAAATATGGGTTGCACCGTACCATGGTGACATGTCCTGTCTTGGGGGTGGGGGGGGGGGGGGGGGGGGGGAACAGCCCAGATTTCCCTTACCACAGTAATGGGAGAGTAGATAATATACAAATTGTAACTGAACGAAGTGATGCACAGGTCAGTTGTGTGTACAGGTGGATTTCCTGTATAGAAATCAGCTGGCAGATCACAGGGTACTAATTTTACTTTCAGGTTGCATGAAGATTCGGACTGGAGGGAGGATTAGGAGAAGACAAAGGGTTTGGAGGGGATTGGTGGTGGTGGTGGTGGTGGTGGTGGGGGGGGGGGGTGAGAGGGCAGGGGAAGCATGGATTGTTGGGAAAGGACTTTCCCATATAACTTTTGGCAACTTTTGATTTCAGGTGTCAGGGAACATATTCAGTCTGCAAGCATGACCACGTTGTCGGCCCCAAAACCCGACACCAGTAACAACACAAAAAGTGCAGACGTGGAAGGTGCCACTGCAAACACTGCCAATGACACGACGGCTAATGCTCCGCAGAACACAACCAGTCAGAAACCAGTGACTCCGAACCTTCAAAGCCACAGCGCCACTAGTGTGTCATCACACTACAACTTGCCCTCGTCTGTAGCGGGGCTCGGGGGCGCAGCTCATGGATACTCATTACCACCCCTGCCTTCGTACCCCCTGTCCTCATTCGGGCTCGGTCTTGGTGGACCGTCAGGTGACCTGTCTGCTCGTCAATTGAGTTTCCTGTATGAAGAAATCGGACGTTTGAAAGAAGCTAATAAACAGGTATGGCACTCTGGTTTTATAGCCAAAACTTCGGCCTTGTGTATTAAAAATTCTTTTCACAATCGCGGGGCACATGTATTTGTGCTAACTGCAATTGGTATCTCACTTTGTTGAAGACAGGTAGTTAACTTTGATGGGGCAGTTGTTTGTTTCTAGCAGCGTACTTTGGGCTTTGTGTTTTCTGTAATCATCCAGTTTCTTAATAATAATAATAACGGAGTATTGTATTGGCGCTTTACCCAATTTCCTGAATCGGTTCAAAGCGCCGCGAACTGAACCCAACACGCACGCTCACGTGAATCACACGCATTCTCTCACACACTTGTCATAAACACATTACAATCACGTGGTGCGAAGGGTCAGCTCAGCTATTTACATTTCGGAATTTAGAATTGCATTTATTTTTCAAATTTGGTGGGCTGAACATTTCCAAAGCAGAGGGGGAGGAAGCCGGAGTACCCGGAGAGAACCCCCGACGATCGGCCCGAATGAACGGTGCCACATACGAGAAGGAAAAATTCTTTGCCCCGAGTGGGACTCGAACCCCTGACCTCTCGCATTGGTGACAGGTCTCTTAACCACTAGACCACCTGACTTCTTTTTAGAGATACATGTCTGGGAGGGGTGTGCGTTAGGATGAATTTTTTTTTTAAACGGGTTGAAAATATTGTGTTGATAGTCAAGCCTTCAACCTTGCCATCGGTACATTCAAAGACTACACAAGGGAGTAAAGCACCGCATAAATCAGTGGAGGGGGTGGGGGGGGGGGGGTGAAATTAGATTCAGGAGTCCTCATGAATGTTTATGTACAAATATGTTCAGCTGTCAGACAAGCTGATGCTGAGTGGTCAGGAACTTGAAGCATTGAAGCTACAGATCACCGCTGAACTTCCTGATGATGGAACATTTGACGGACAGGCTGCTAAGAAACTGGCAGGTGAGACACTCCTTTCTCTCTCTCTGTCTTTCTCTCTGTCTGTCTGCCTGTCTGTTTCTCTCTCTCTCTCACAGACAGGCAAGACACACACTCACGCACACACACACACACACACACACACACACACACACACACACACACTCTCTCTCTCTGTGACTTATACCCACTGACCCTGGAATTTTGTTTTGGCAAACTGCGGAAAGTAAATTGGAATGAATCTGTCATTGACAGCGTAGCAATGGCCTAAAAATTACCTGGTACATCTAAAACACTTCTGCAGACGTATAACACTTGCAAGCGTCAAGAGACTGTGTTTCTCGGTTTTTTTAATAAATTTTTTTTCTTCTTTTGTTTTGTTCTTTTTCCCATGTAGAATACATGGAGCAAGTAAAAACAGCGGAAGAGAAGCGAGAGAAGGCCATGGAGGCCAGACTGAGGCAAGCAGAGGAAGATCGTGATGAAGCCTTGCATAGTTTAGCGCGGTCACGCCAGCAGGCTGCATCATACAAAAAGGACGAGGCAATGGAGCGTGACAGAGACAGGAACAGAAGAGAGGCTACTGAGGACACGCAGTACCGCAAAGCGTCAGTTTATCAGAGGTTTGTTGGTCGCTCGTTTGGTTAATTTAAGTTTCCTCGTAGTGCGTGGTTTTCAGTCATGTGGTGTTTGCATGTTGGCGAATCGTTGTTCTTGAGTTGACGATGAGAAATTGTGTGCATGCATGCGTGTGTGCACAGGTGCATGTGCGAGTGCGCATTTATGTGTGTGCATATGTGCACGTGTTGTTACATACTGCTATACATGTCTGTAAGCATCACAGTATGCCTTGTTCTGATGTGATTGATTAACAATTTCTTCTCACCCTAACAGGCCCGGAAAACATCTGGATATGTCGGACAGCTCATCAGAGTTTGAGTCGGACGAGGAGGAATTCCTCATGAGAGAGGTAAAGGACGATATTTCATAGGGTACTTGTCTGTCATTCAGCCGAGACCCTGTGCCGTTGAAGTTCTAATGCACATGGGATTCAATAACATGAACTGGAGATATAAAAACGTTAGCAAATAGTGATTGGATTGCAGCAGTGAGAAGTACTCCTCAAAGGGAACGAATACCAGTAGGTCCGTGGACGCTGCAAAGTGATCACCCTTCCCATACAGACACACTTCTCTCCCTTGTGTTGTCGTCATTGGCTAATGGTAACCATGACATGGTGACCATGACAGTGAATGACGTGAGAGAATGGCGAATGAATGAGCGTGTGCATGTGTGTGTGCTTGTGCTGCCTGATCTGGAGATTATACCCTGCCCGGAAGTAACCTCTACCGATCTTCAGTCTGGTAACCTGCATGTTGTTCATTCTGTTCGTTTCCTGCGTGGTGTGAGTGCCTGAGTGTGCGTGGATGGTTGGTTTGATTGCATGTGTTGTCTTGGACCGCCTTAATGGCCACACACCACATCCTGGCCAGCATAATAAACAGTAACGTTGTAGCCAAAAAAACGACTATGCTTGCAGTGTCCACTTACCTATTCGTTACCTTTGATGAGCTGGAGAGCTGGATAAAGTGATAGCATTGATATTTCAACTAGAGGAGATGGTTACCAGTGAGTGAGATATGTACATATTAAAAGTAAACTCAACGGCACATTAGCAGAGTAGTAGGCAAATGCTGCATTTTCTGGTTTGCAGTAGTCGATGGGTTCTTCAATGAGGGGTAACCTGTGGATAAAGCTCACCAGAAAATCGTTTCATTTTACAGAAGACGGGGGTAAAGGGTCAGAGTTCAAGGCATGATAATACCGAAGGATCCAGTTCTGATACTGACCGTCGAGGAGCGAAGCTGCTGAGAGAGGTCGAGCGTCGTCAGCAGCGAGAACGAGAGATGTACCAGGAGGAACTGCAGGTTGTCTTGGAGCAACGAGATCAGGCTGTCGAACAGGTCAGCTCCTTCATTGGTCAGTTTGTTTAGTATAGCAGACGTGAGGTAATTTTGACAGTTACTCTCATAGCTATTATCAGTATTATTGTTGTCATTGTCATGGAAAGCAAGTTCATGTCATAAAGAATTAATTACGTCATGTGAGTAAGTGTTTTTTTTTTTAATGTTTCAGTTGCGACGAGAGAGGGAGAAACAACAGCTGCAGCAGATTCGTATGCCTGGTCAGAGAGAGCAGATGCTGATGGTAGGTGCTTAGGAGCCGAGTGCATTTATTCAGATTGGCCCTGATCTGTTTATATTTTTCTGAGACTGCTTCCGTGTCGTATCACAGATGTGTGTCTTGTTGTCAGGTAATGTTCCATCCTGACCTCCCGTGTCGTATCACAGATGTGTGTCTTGTTGTCAGGTAATGTTCCATCCTGACCTCCCGTGTCGTATCACAGATGTGTGTCTTGTTGTCAGGTGATGTTCCATCCTGACCTTCCGTGTCGTATCACAGATGTGTGTCTTGTTGTCAGGTAATGTTCCATCCTGACCTCCCGTGTCGTATCACAGATGTGTGTCTTGTTGTCAGGTAATGTTCCATCCTGACCTCCCGTGTCGTATCACAGATGTGTGTCTTGTTGTCAGGTAATGTTCCATCCTGACCTCCCGTGTCGTATCACAGATGTGTGTCTTGTTGTCAGGTAATGTTCCATCCTGACCTCCCGTGTCGTATCACAGATGTGTGTCTTGTTGTCAGGTAATGTTCCATCCTGACCTCCCGTGTCGTATCACAGATGTGTGTCTTGTTGTCAGGTAATGTTCCATCCTGACCTCCCGTGTCGTATCACAGATGTGTGTCTTGTTGTCAGGTAATGTTCCATCCTGACCTCTCGTGTCGTATCACAGATGTGTGTCTTGTTGTCAAGTAATGTTCCATCCTGACCTCCCGTGTCGTATCACAGATATGTGTCTTGTTGTCAGGTAATGTTCCATCCTGACCTCCCTGAAGAGTCCAGTAGTTCAGTGGACAACATTACCATTTATTTAGAGTTGCGAGTTTGACACTGTGTGTAGTCAAATTGAGAAGATCACTCCCCTTAGACACATGCGTAGCTGCACAGTGTTCCTTATAACACACATACCTGTGCCGTTGATGCATAGATTTCAGAATCTGACGTGGAGATTTGAGACTGTATGACACTGATTATACAAAATGACCCTGTGAATTTGACAAAGAAGGTCAAAGTGACCCTTGGTTTTGAAAGCTGTAAGGATCACTGGCTACAACCTCCCTCAAGCTGGCATTGAGCCCATAGAAACTGAAATGCACATCTGCTGAAGAGACATAGCATGGAAAGTTTGGGTATCGCGCATCAAAAACAGTTACACCCACTGATACTGTCAACTAACACCACTTTGTTGCATTTATAGTTCCCTGCTAACCAGGTGATTAACTGTTCTGAGTGTACAGGTGATACTGGTTTTTTTCTGGCTATCAGGCTGCTCATTGGGGGTCTTCTCCGGGTTATCAAGCTTTCCTCCCCCCGTAAAATTGAAAAATGGGATAGGTATTGGGTGGCGATGTGCTGCCCCCGGGGGAAACAGCCCAGATTTCCCAAAAGGGACAATCAATTAAAAAAAAAAAAGGCACGCACACAAGCCCATCCATTACAGTTTGATTTAGTTCAGTTCAAAATACTTTCATATGGTTGAAGAGTGCCTTTCTACAGCCTTTCAGTATTGAACATTTCAGCCCACAAAATTAAAACAAATAAATGCAATTCTAGAATTCCGAAACTGTAATTGCTGAGCTGGCCCCTCGGACCATGTGATTGTAATGTGTTCATGTCCAGTGCATGAGAGAATGCACGTGCTTCATGTGAGCGTGCGTGTTGGGTTTAGCTTTGGCGCTTTGAGCCAAATATTTTGGATGGAGTGCCTATATTAATGCGATTATTATTATTATTTACTGAACATCATCAAACTTGCTTGTTTTGTTGTGTCACAGGCCAAGATAACAGTCCTTCAGCGAGAGAAAGACAAGGCGTATGCTATGGTGCATCAGCTGCAAGAAGAACAGTATGACATCAACCTTCTTTCCAGGTAATGTTACAGGCTGCCTTTACAAGAACTAAATGGGTTTTGGTCTGAAACATTATTTTAATCTTCTAACAAGATTTGATAGGCTGATGTCCCACTTCCTTGTTGGAGTAGGTCAACTGCACACATATGCACGTGCACACATATGCGCGCACACACACACACACACACACACACACAGAAATTTGTGCCACCACCATATTATGTCATTCAAACATGAACTTTCTTTTCCAGTCTTCACAAGGCCTTATTTTCAGACAGTGCAGTCAACGAGGCCTCCACAGTATATGCCCACGAAGGTAAACTCAATTCCAAGTTGGCTGAGGAGGACGAGATCGCTAGACCCAACCTCAAGGAAGATAACCAGCTCCTAGAGCAACTGCGTCAGGCCAGTCAACAGAATTCTGTCCTCATGCAGAGATGCGAAGAACTGGAGGCAGAGTGTACACGAGAGAAAGAGGAGAAAAACAAGTATGTTTTAAGTAAAGTCGTGTGTTAAGCAGTGTTAAGCCCTAAAAATTCACTTACTCACCCTTTTCTCATTGCCAGATCTGCCAACCGTCCCAACTTTAGGCAGAATTTCTTTTGCTCACTACCACTCCACCTCAGGGAAATGCCTCATCTTTCTCTCTCTCTCTCTCTCTCTTTTTTTTTTTTTTTTTTTTTTCATACAGCACCCTTCACTTTTGGCCTGCTTGCATAGTGTGTAGTTGTCTTCCATTTCACAGTCCCTTTTCTGATGGAATGGGATTTTTCACTGTGGATACTTGAATATCAGGCCTTCCAGTCTTCAGTATTTTTACTGAATTCCTTATTAATTTTGTTGTTTGTTTCAGGCTGGAGCGACTGAATGGAGTCCTGCGCAAAAAGCTCATCACTTTTTCTACAGGCAGTGGACAGGTGGAGGAGGAGTAAGCTGTAGACTTCTCGACTTGTTACCGTATCAGGCAGCAATTCTACGCATTGTGGAAACAGCAACAACAATACAGTAGCAACAACAACAGCAACAGCGACTACAGCAGCAACAGTATCAACAACAGAGCTTTAGTGCCGTAACATTTCACCCGCACTATACTTACAGTAAACCTTGAGGGATACATTAAGTATTTTGAACTTGAATTAATTTAAGCAGTTGGACTCTGCCTGACCAGTTTTATAGAGAGTAGTTTGACAGCAAAGCTCAGGCAGTTTTTCAATTGCATAAAATTGTGTTTGGTGGTAATGCTGTTCATGTATGTTATATCCTTTGAAATATTTTGTTTGATGATGGTGATGATGACAACGATGATGACGTTGTCAGTGATGATGATGATGATGATTTTACAGGAACATTTGGGAGAGTGTCTTGCTACAGCCCATGTTCTGTGCAGAGGAAGCATTCCATAGGTATTTTTTAAACATTGTGGTTTCACCGTACCTGTACAGCATAACCCCTGTGTCTTTGAAAAGGCATGATTGTATTTATGGATGAAAACTGTAGTTCTGAATGGAATGTTTGAAACCCCCAAATGGAGATGTGGTTCAGAGAATACAGCCCAGGGTTAGAGTCTAACCTCGAACTAAACTAGCTCTAGGGTTAAATTTTCTGTTGTTTTTTTGTTTTAAATCAGGAAGTGGCTCCATTCCAACAAGGTGCCTATGCCATTATAGGATTCTTGTCTTTCTTTCTTCACTTCCTTTTTTTGTTGTTGTTGTTTTGGGGTTTCTTTTGTCCTAGTCTGGGTTAGGTCTGTAGCTGTGGGTTAAATTAACCTCAAGTTTTTTTTTGTTTTTTTTGTTTTTGCTGCCCCAACTCTTTTTGCCAGCTCCACTGGTGTTCCTCCCAGGTCATGGGTGGAATCCACGGAGGGCTCGAAGGCTCGGGCAATTTTTATTATGCATGATGATGGAGATGAGGATGATGGTAAGATGATGCTATGGAGGTCCATGTGGTTTGGGACTGCGGGACAGGGCCGCATTCCACGCTTCCTGTCATAAATATCCCGGCACTAACCAGGCCCATGTAATCATCCACATCATAAGACGTGTCATACGAAGGGAAGCACCCCCAAAGTCGCACCCGTGAAGTGGGTGAAGCTCGGCTGTGTGGCAACAGCCTCCCCATCGGGCCCATAGCACACCCGCTCTGGGTAGGAGCCGACCTAGGTAGGAAAAATCCCGCTTGTCTCGGCTGGGACTCGAACCCGGGTCTCCCGGTCCATGGTCCGAAGTGCTAACCACTACACTACGGGGGCCGGTATTAACCTCAAGTTTTACATAAGGGCCGTGAAGGTTACATGTACTTCACTTGTAACTTGTGATTGGCTACTTTATATCAGTTACATTCAGCATCATGTTAATTGTTTACCAAGCGACCGCTTTTCGTTCACCACCTGGTCCGAGGTTCACTGGTCGAAATGGTTGATGTTCACTGAAGTTTTTGTGGCAATCTTCAATGCGGTAAAGTTTGCAGTTTTGTCTGAGAAATCCTTTCAACTTCACGTTTTTGAGTGCCTTTTTGCACATGCACCTACGCGTTTTGTGGACGTCCTACGCAATCACTGTCCCATACATATCTGTCACAGTCCGTCCCATATCCACAAAAATATAGCCACTGAATCATATATCATATGTATTTGGTGGCAACAGTTCAGCGGCAATATATTTTGTTTGTTATTTTTCTGGTGTTTTGGTTGACCAGCAGTTTGATTTCTGTGTACTCATTCCTTGTCTCTTTCATTCATCAGTTGATTGAGGTGGAAGTGATTTGTGGTGTTTTGGTTGACCAGCAGTTTGATTTCTGTGGACTCATTCCTTGTCTCTTTCATTCATCAGTTGATTGAGGTGGAAGTGATTTGTGGTGTTTTGGTTGACCAGCAGTTTGATTTCTGTGTACTCATTCCTTGTCTCTTTCATTCATCAGTTGATTGAGGTGGAAGTGATTTGTGGTGTTTTGGTTGACCAGCAGTTTGATTTCTGTGTACTCATTCCTTGTCTCTTTCATTCATCAGTTGATTGAGGTGGAAGTGATTTGTGGTGTTTTGGTTGACCAGCAGTTTGATTTCTGTGGACTCATTCCTTGTCTCTTTCATTCATCAGTTGATTGAGGTGGAAGTGATTTGTGGTGTTTTGGTTGACCAGCAGTTTGATTTCTGTGTACTCATTCCTTGTCTCTTTCATTCATCAGTTGATTGAGGTGGAAGTGATTTGTGGTGTTTTGGTTGACCAGCAGTTTGATTTCTGTGTACTCATTCCTTGTCTCTTTCATTCATCAGTTGATTGAGGTGGAAGTGATTTGTGGTGTTTTTGCCCATAGACATTGTGGTACATAGTCTGTCATTTGGTAAAGGACTTGAGTGCATGGGTTTAATCAGCACTTTACCAATTAATGGTACATGGACTGTGTTTTTGTTATTATCATATTAGCTTGCTCAGAACTACTGTTGAAATGGTTGCAGTTGAATACATGAAGTGTATAGTTTTGTGGATATGATATGCATAGACTGCATAATTTTCATGTAATATTGTTTTCAGTTTTAAACTCTAGTGTGAGCTGAGATTACTGACAGAAGTTGGTTTGCAAAAGGATGGTGGCAGTTGCCCCTACCATTTTGTGGACAGCGCAACTGATAGATTGTCTTCATCCTCTTTGAAATGAACACTATTGCCCTTTTTTTTTTTTTGAGGGGGGTGGTGGTGGGGTTGTTACAGGTTTAGGAATGACTTGCATCATGTGACTTCTAGGCCATGTTTGAAATCCATGTAGCATGTAACTGTTGACAAGGTACGCTGCGTACCATGTTGCCAAGACTATACAGTGACCATTTCTGTATCACTACTGCACTTGTTATTACTGTACTGCACTAGCACTCCACGAAGATCTGATTTTGCTGTAGAGACAAACAAGTGGTGATAGTAACCTACTTAGGTGCAGCAGCGTCATCCCATTCAACTTTAGTTACAAGGTTTACCACAAGAAAGTGTGAACCCTTTTCAGGTCTAGTGGGTTTCAAGTGGAATGCTCTGTGTAGGCGTACAGGTACAAGTTCTAGTCTGTAATGAACCTGTGATAATTTCAGTCAGATGTACATGTATTGATTTTTGTGTGTACAAGTTGATATCAGTCTGTGATTTTATTTGCTGGGAGATCTCTTTCAGAGTTCATGAGTTCAGTTTTCATGGCATGCTCATTATTTTGTTTGCTCACATACTGCGTTCCACTTGTTTTACTTGTGGTTTTGAAATCCAGTTGCCATTTTTCTTGTTTTTGCATTACGTATTCTCAGCATTTAAACGTTCCACAGATATAATTAAATTATGTACTAGATATATTATCACATTCCTTTACTTGCATCTCTGCAGCTTGACCAATCCTTGTTACACCCCTTACATCTTACATCCCAGTACATGTAACAAAAAAAATGCATGCCCACTATTTTTCTGGGTTTTTTTGTCCCTTCTTTTGTATTTGAATCTTTGCAGCAGATGTGCTCAATCTTTTTCTTGCAGTGTTTTAAGTATTTTGGTGAACATACAGCTACTTAGGGATATGGGTTTTACAATCTATGTAATCTCAAGTTGTGTTTGCAATATGAATTGTGACCTCATAATTGTGCATGTACTGAATTGCATTTACAGGTTGTATGATATACTCGGTGGTGGCTATATTTTTTTTGGTAATCTGGTTACCAATATCTACGCATTTGTGGTGTAATCACTGGTACTAATTTACCTGATTTTATAGGGGAATGGTGCAGTTTTTCAGTCCAATAAACTTTTGTGTACAATGTGTCACAAGTTTTTGTGTTTTTCTAAGCGCAGTGAGCATGGACTGTTTCGTGGAGCACTGCTGTGCTATGTAAATAGACACTGGATTGGATTGGAAGATTACCAGTTTGAACTGCACAAACCCACACACACGCACACTCGCACGTCATTTGGACGGTACCTTACCACCTTGATTTGTCCACGTTACTCTGCACCTACAATCCAGTGAGAAGCTTCTCAAAATTCCCAACAGAATGGTTTTTTTTTTTTTTTTTTTTTGCTACCACAACTCTTTGCCATCTCCAGTGGTGTTCCTCCCTGATAATGGGTGGAAGCCACGGAGGGCTTGGAAGCTGGGGCAATTTTTATTATGCATGATGATGGAGATGAGGATGATGGTAAGATGATGCTATGGAAGTTCTTGTGGTTTGGGACTGCGGGACAGGGCCGCATTCCACGCTTCCTGTCATAAATATCCCGGCATTAACCAGTCCCAGGCACTACGGCACCTGCGGTGCCTGCCGTGTAATCATCCACATCATAAAACGTGTCATACTAAAGGAAGCACCCCCGAAGTCGCACTCATGAAGTGGGTGAATCTCGGCTGTGTGGCAACAGCCTCCCCATTGGGCCCATAGCACACCCGCTCTGGGTAGGAGCCGACCTAGGTAGGAAAAATCCCGCTTGCCTCGGCTGGGACTCGAACCCGGGTCCGTGGTCCGAAGTGCTAATCACTACACTACAGAGGCCGGTCCCCAACAGATATTTGAAATGTTTTGGTGAACGTCACTTCCGGTTTACCACCCCCAACAGTCTGGTACTTGCTGCCTGCTAGCGTGAGATGACATGGCTACTCTGCATTTCAAATCAGAGCATAAAACTTATGTTTCAGCTTGCCTTCTACTGATTCATGTAACCGCGGTGCCAGCTGGTTTAGGATGTGTTTGTATGTGCGTGTGAGTGAAGTGTGAATGAACAATGTGTCGATGTCTTTTCAAGAATTGCGCTGTATAAATGCGATTTATTATCATCATTACACACACACACACAGCCTAACACAGACAATGTTTAATAGCTAGATTTGGTTTTATTCACACCTCTCTCAATACTGATTTCTCTCGTAATCCGTTTCACACCACTCGTACGCACAGCAAATAAGTCATTCTGTTAGCATGCATAAGCATTCAGTGTCACACTACAAGTGTTCCTTCAGACAACAAAACAGTCAAACTCCACTCAAACTTTCTTGCACGTTTTCAATTGGTCAGCAGCCATGTCGCGTGGCCCTGGAATCAGCATACATGTATTTGCATATTGACCGTCACGCAGTTTACGTCTGCTATTTTAAACAAAAAACAACACGTGCAATCGTGCCACACGACTCCACTCCACAGACGATCAAACATGGCCAGTACTAGTTCAGCCAATTGCGTGCCGTCTGGCAAACTTCCTTGCCAGACACGACAAAGGAAGCACATGTAATTCGGTATGACTGAAACGTGGTAAGAAAGCAGTAAGTCCAAAGATGTCATTTGAGGAAAAAGACCATTATGTCAGTCGCTTACATCTTGAAATCACCCCTTTCCCCATAAAATACCGTCATGATATACTACTTTTTGCATATACATGGCAGAGAAGATGGTCGGGCCTTTAGCCTCAGCGCCTGCAGAGTGGAGTCGTCTGCATGTGACCAGTGGTGAACACATGAAAAGAGTACATAGCTGTCTATATGTACAAGTATGTATTTGTCCACCTAGACAGAGCAATGCATACTATAGTATCTAGCCCAAACCACGATACACGTATATGCAATAATCACGCAGCACATACTAGGTGAGGCATGGAGGCAGATATTCACGCACAGATGGCTTCCATTTCATTCCATGATAGAATTTTTCTTAACCCTGGTCATTCTGAATTAATGTGTCTCATAGAGGCAGTCTGGAATATTCCGTCTCAGCACCACCAGGGTTTAAGAGAAGAGAAGTTGCTTTGCATTCCAGCACACACTTCAAAAAGAGAAGAAAAGTCTTTCTCTCTCTCTCTCCCCTGCTTTTGTATTAAATTACAAGTTATGACTAAGCAGTTTTACAGTCAGCTATAGTTAACATCACGAAATCACAGTGGTCAGGTTGTTTTCAGCCAGCCAGTTTTGTGCAGCACGAAGGGCCCTTGTTGGTAAAGTGAAAAATACAGTAAACACCTTCAACTGATACATGTAGGATACAAAGTATCTGAACGCATTTGCACCACTGAAACAAATGCAAAAGATAAACTAAGTTTTGCATCCGCGTCCTACACAGATACGTGAAAAGCAGCAGCAATGTTTACTTGTGTGACCCTCTGCTGAGAAACCGTTGGTACATGTACTATGATGTAAATCACACCCGAACTTATCCATAATGCATTTGCACCTGCACAATTTGCATCTATCAACCGAAATCAGTACAGATTTCTGATCTCACACGGAGACCACGGCATGATATTTTCACCTCGTACGTATGGAAAACCAACGGCACAGCAGGTTAGGTAATTTCAGGTAACAACAAAATGGTATGAATCTAGAAAAGTGCAAAACATAATCCTAGATGACACACTGCTACACATCATTCAAACCATATGTACACACATGCAGCATGTATCACCTGAAAGACTCCGACTTGCAATGACAGTGTGATCAGATTTATTTTGTGGCACATCTCTTTAACAGGCTGATGCTTTATGATATGAACAAAACATGCAAAACAATACTTTCTTGAAATCTACACACACATACACTGGGCAGTTGCGAGCAATTCTCCTCGCTCTCTCCCTCGCTCTAAGAAAATCCAAACTGGAAAATGCCCATGGAAGAAAACTTGTGGCAAGAGATACAATCTCTAGTTGACTGAAATCGTTCATGCATAAAAATTCGTCCCATGGAAAAACAAACAAACGTTGACTTGTCTCGGTGTAACAATGGTAACAAGATAATGTCTTTAGGGATGATGATGATGATGATGATGATGATGTAGGTGGTGTTTGGGAGGTTAGTTCAACGGAGGCCCATTGACGCCAGGATGTAAGAAACCACAAGCATTTCCAAAACGGCAGCCTCCTGGAGCTACAAAGTGTCTACATACAGCTCTCTGGCCTGAAACAGACAAAAATCACAACTCTAATGTTTGGTGCTACAGCCACAGCAATTTCTGTGAATTATCAAATGCTAAATATAAAAAAAATCACATCAAACCCACAAAGAAATCAAAATGTCTTCGGAACGCTCAGCCCAGTTAAAAAAAAAAAAAAAAAAGGGAGGAAATTTTTTTTTTTTTTTTTTTTGCTTGAAGTGGACCTGCATGCAACGGAGGTTAAAAAAAAAATGTCTTCAAGTTTAACTACACATACAAAGTTCAGTAACTTCCACACAACACTCTTCAGTCAATTTCTCCTCACCAAATCTGTGCAGTTACCATACAAATAATTTAATAATTTAGCAGTGACTACTAGAAAGAGTAAGAATCTCACCTCTTCGTGGGCCTCTCATTGGGGGTCCCCGCGGTCGTGGTCCACCCATGTTCATGGGGCCCGGCATGGGGTGAAATCCTGGTCCCATAGGCCCGGGACCCATGCCCATGTTCCATCCCTCCCCTTCCATACCCCTGCCCATTCCCGGACCTGCAACAGAGCAAGAGAAAAATGACAGTACTTTCCTGTCAGAATACTAAAAATGCTCAAAACACACTCAGAGAAAAACAGACGCAAAAAATGTATTCCCTTTTTGACTGAAGGGCCGTGACAGGCATAAACACTTTTCTATATGCAAAATTGGCAGGCGAAGAATCGCATCTTGGTCAGAAACGCAGACCTCAGACACAACTTCAAAGATTCTGTACTCTTTCTTGCAACCAGTTTCTGCTTCAGACGGATGTGCAAATTCCCGTAGGTGTTGTTAGCTATGCTGAAAACTACGTATCCGACACTGTATAGCTCGCAATACTGCCCATCACATTTACAAACACCAAAAAAAAAAAAAAGGAAAGAAAATAACAATGAAAGAACTCCAATTGAAACAGCAGGAAGAACACAAAGCCAAATTTCAACGAGAACAGAAAGATTCCATGAACAACTGAACGTGCAGTTGTTTACCAAGTGCACATAAGGTGGTGATGTATCTAATGGCAGCGCAAGGAAAAAGTCCTGCATCAACCGGAACGACTTCCAGAGGAGGACTGCTGCTAATGAAGTCTGCAAAAGTTTTGCGATGCAAAAAGTATTCTCTGTACTGATACAGGTTGTTAACACCCTCACCCCCCCCCCCCCCCCCCCCAATTCCCCACCTCAGAATTACTAGACCATAGGCATGCGTGTTCTGCCAATATTCATTTGATTGCAAACCATACTGCTGTGGTCAATTTTGATGTCACCTCAATTATCAAGTACTGTGAAAAAAAAAAAAACCCACCCAAAATAAATATTTGCCTTTAAATATTAACCCTTTATTTTATTAAATTTTACATGCCCCTGAACAAAAAACAAATTTGTTCTTAATGGACACAATAAAGTCGTTTGAATTTGAACAAAACCCCAACTTTAATTTTGTTTTTCTGAAACCACATTTTATGAACCATACACAGTGTTTGAGTGGCTTAGCTAAATCAACAGCACCTATTTTTTTTTCCCTTCAAAATCGAACCTTTATGTACATGGTTTAGGTTAGCAAAACTCATTCCCCAACCCCCCAACCCCCCCCCCCCCCCCCCCAAAACATACCAATCTAGGACAAAAGACTGTGAATGGGTAACTAACTACACACCTTGAGGAGGCCCAAACGGTCGCGGTCCCCCCATCATGGGTGTGAAACCGGGAGGAGCGTTTCCCAACAGGCCGTGTCGCTGGGGTCCTTGTGGTGGAAACTGTTGCCCTGGGTCCTGGGGAGTCATCGCTGGCACTGGGGCTGTTCACAAACATCGTGTCTTATTATTGTCTAAACAAGCAGAACTGTACAGTAGTTCAATTGTAATGCCAATCTACAATAGACAGCTCCACTCGGCAGTCCCGCCCCTTTACTCTGCTGTGCACTGGCAAAACTCGGTACATCCACGACGTCACTGTGTGGCAAAAAGGGGGGTGATTTCAAGAAAAGAAGAAGCTGATGTCATGGTCTTTTTTTCTCATTAAGTTTACTGCTTTCTTTCAATGTTTCAATCATATCAAACTACACGTCCTTCCCTCTTAGCGGTGTCTGGCAAAAGTTTGCCACACCATGCCGTGTGTTGTGCTCATTATGCCGCGGGACGCGATTGGCTGAATTCTGGGGGCTCAACCCTTATGACTGACAGGCGTGGAGTCGTCCATTTGCTTGTCCCCATCCCCTAAAGTTTTGTACAAAATGGTGTCATCCGGTGGTTACTGGGGCGAAGTTTATTATTGTTGCTGCAAAACAATTGGGGCGGTCGGTGGTCTAGTGGTTAAGAGACCTGTCACCAATGCGAGAGGTCAGGGGTTCGAGTCCCACTCGGGGCAAAGAATTTTTCCTTCTCGTATGTGGCACTGTTCATTCGGGCCGATTGTCGGGGGTTCTCTCCGGGTACTCCGGCTTCCACCCCTTTTGCTTTGGAAATGTTCAGCACACCAAATTTGAAAAAATAAATGCAATTCTAAATTCTGAAATTTAAATAGCTGAGCTGACCCTTCGCATCACGTGATTGTAATGTGTTTATGTCCGGTGTGTGAGAGAATGTGTGTGATTCACGCGAGCGTGCATGTTGGGTTCAGTTCGCGGTGCTTTGAGCCGATTCATGAAATTGGGTAAAGCGCCTATATAATACTCATTATTATTATTATTATTAAAACAATATGAATGGAATACGGAGAGTAAATACACAAGGATTTTTGTTTCTTTGTAATGAACACTGTACCAGCTGGTGATTTTCAACGGTAGCCTGCTTGAAAATGAAATGACACACCTGTTATCAGTCCTTTCCTTTCTTTTCATTTCTGCTTAAAATAACTTGAACAAAGATGGCTGGTGAGGGAAGTAAACACACACACACACACACACACACACACCATAGTGAACTAGTAATTAATGTTGAACTGAACTCACCACTGATCTGGTTTTTCAACGGGTCCAGAGCCACTCGCAGCTTGTTGATGAGCTCCTCTGAGTTGGCACCTGGTCCACCGTGCTGCACGTGCAAACAATTCAAGTCACATCTTTATCAAATCCATACTAGAGAAGAGAGGAATGGAGACTAAACACATTTTATGGGTACACTAATACAGTTTTAAAGCTGTCCTGTCACACTCACAGGTGAGAACCTCTTGACAAAAGGAACCTTGAGGTGTGTGTGTGTGCGTGCGTGTGTGTGTGTGCACGCATACAGTAGAATATAATACCAGATGACTGGTTAACACAAGATAAGAAAAGCAAAATTTAAGCACAGTCCTTCTCCACCGTATAAGGGTGAGGGGGTGGGTGGGTGTTTGGGGGTTTAACGTCCTTTCCCACCACACACGGTTGATATCAAAGACGGGACAACGATGGAAAAGCCAGCACAAATATTTGGCCCCAGCCGGGATATGAACTCACGATCAGAGCATTAGAAGTCCAACGCTCTACCATTCGGCCACCCCGGCTCCCCTGTATAAGGGTGACCTCAAAGATGGAACAGAGGAAAAAGCTAGCACAAATTTTTGGGTCTCACCCTCAACCGGGATTTGAACTCATGACCTGACCACTTACAGTCCAACACTCCTCGACCTAGCTCCCAGAGAGAGAGAGAGAGAGAGAGAGAGAGAGAGAGAGAGAGAGAGAGAGAGACACACACACACAGAGAGAAAGAAAGGCAGCTGTTGGTAAGTTCACTCACCATTATGGAAGACAAAATGCTCTGCACATTGGCCATCACAGCGCTGTTCGCCTGTAATGACTGTCCACCTGTGGCGATACTCTGTTGCTGGATAGAGGCCAGGATGTTGCTGAGATCGGGCGGCAGCTGAATGCCACCCATCCCACCCCCTGCCCCATTCCCACCACCACCACCGTTGCCCGCGGCACCAGGGCCCACGTTGCCCAGATTCTGAGAGATGTCGAAGGCGGGGTCGTACGGCATGGCGGCAGGGTCGACGTTGTATGTGTGTTCATACTCTTCAGCTGATGATGTCTCCTGTGAAAAAAAAAAGATAAGGTTTGAAAGAGAGCTAATATGCGATAAATGGTTTGTACAGAAGGTACAACAGTCAAAATACAGTTCTACTGTTGTGGAACACAGAGAAGAAGAAGGAAAAAAAAAAAAGCACAGAGAAAAACAGACAATGAAAACAAAACAGTTTGTATCAGTTTGGATATTAGATTCAGTCAATTCTACCTGGGGGGGGGGGGGGGGGGGAAGAATTGAAAGTTAGTTAGTTAGTTATTTGGGGCTTAACACCGCGCAAGCAACAGAGGCGAATTCGCGGCAAGGAAGAATTAAAAGAAAATGAAAAAAACAAAACAAAAACAAAAAACGAAGAAAAGAAAAAAAAAAAAGGAAAAAAAAAAAGAGGAGAAAACAAAAACATAAACTGAAAACGGCACGGTGTGTTAGGTTTTCTTGTTTGGAAACATGAAGCATTCACTACGGACACGGAGTTTGTGAAAGGGATGTTTAGTCATCCAAACTTTCCTGACCGATCCATTCCTCTCCTCGCGACAGGAGATAGAAAGAAAGAATGGTGAAGTACAAGTACTCACATCTTCCAAGGGAATTATCTTGGTCTCAGCTGGCTCCACACTTTCCAGGTCTGGTTCACTAGGGCTGTCTGGCAGCCTGAGGACAATGACAGAAGAAATGCATCAATTTATTTACTTACAACACACACACACGGCTTATAATGCTCGATGGTCGGAAAGGAGCAGAAGTGTGTACCATCTGATGCCAAAGTGCCAAAGTCACGAACACATTATGGTAGGGGTGTTCGGGGGTATACTTCCCTTTTTTTTTTTTTTTTTTAAATAGAAATTTCACTAAAATCTGTGCAATCTGATGCATTTTGGCATGACTTTAAGTGTTTCAGAGGAGGAAAGACACTCTTCGAGGGGACAAAAGTTTAGCCAACTGTGGAAATACACCAAAAAAGTGGAAGCCCTGTTTTCTACACATTCACACACACTTCTCTCATTTCCAACACTATTTTTCTTCTGCTAAACACTACACACAAGACACAAATTTAGACACATACACAACATCATCCCAACTTACATTTGTTTGGAGAAGAAAAGAGCTTGCAACACGCCCGATTCTCTCTGCTGCTGTATCTCCCGCTCCTTACTGTTACACCCAAGCTCCACCGCAACTACAAGATTGTCTATGACCGGCGGGCGCCTCCACTGTGACAAGAAAATACCAATTAATGCATTTCCTTCAAGTACGAGCCTTCGTAATGAATCTTCTCAAACTGTACTAACGCCAATGGATGACAGCATTTATACAAAAAAAGCTGTTTATTTGGTTTCTTTCTCTATTAGTTCTGTCCTTTGCAAGTGGTTTGAAGCAAGTTCCATTCGTTTGCTTGGACGTTAGTAATGCATGTCACTTACATTTCAACGTCTTTTCCGACTCTTCTGCAATCTGTTTTTTGTTGTTGTTTTTTTTTTCAAAGTCTGATGTGAATAATTTCACTTACCACAAGGCACCAAAATAACAAACTTATTCATATATTTGTAACTGAACTCCAGTACTGCTGCTTATTGTTTTAAGCATCTGGCTTTTACAAGTCTTAGTTTAATAATAATAATAATAATAGCTCTTATATAGCGCTAGTAGTCTGCTCAAAGAGCACTCAGTGCGCTACACACACACATTCTCACGCATACATGAAACACTAATTACGTGTGCGGGGGGGGGGGGGGGGGGGGGGGGGGGGGGGGGGGGGGGGTGATACTACAGATCATATGCTGTCTTGAATAGATAAGTCTTTAGTTTTGATTTAAACTGTGGGAGGGTCTGGGTGTTCCTAAGGGAGGGAGGCAGAGAATTCCATACCTGGGGGGCACAGAAACTGAAAGAGCGCTCACCGAAGGTTTTTAGATTGAACTTGGGAACCTTCAGGAGCTTTTCCGATGAGGAGCGGAGAGTACGAGAAGGTTCATACGTGGTAAGTTTGTCGGAAAGAGTCATCTCAGTATCCAGAATTTACAAAAGAAACTGTAAAAAACATTGCCCCAAATCCAATACTTACAGGTAAAACTTCCACCATATTGTCACTTATCAACCGTTTTGCACTTTCCATGGCCTGGAATGAAAAAGGAAGGATGGAGATTAGAAGCAAACTAAACGAAGAAACAAACGCTGACAGACAGACAGACCATGCTACCCAAAATATAATCAGCAGTCACGGAAATGTACTACATGTATTACTATTCGAGATCAAGGGAAAGTACCAGTCTGGTTTATTGTAACTGTTCCTCTCTGAAAGACTCACCGAGTAACTAACAGATATAACACATCTTTTTTTTTTGTCGTTCACTTTACAATCTGTCCTCTTTAATTGAAAATTTGGATCATAATTCACATGTGAAATCAGAAAATGTTTCAGAGTCAGACTTACCCGCCCTTCCAGCCTCATCTCTTGTTTCTTCATCTCATTAAATGTTTTTGGCCTGTTCACGTTTTCTGCAAGATGGAAGCACAAAAGGATGAGCATTTATTAGACCCAAATTGTTTCTCTACTGACAAATGTCAATGATGCAAACGACACAAAAATCTCATACTTCAACCAGCAATAAAAATTAAGCCCAAGTTATGAAGTCACTAAAACTGTAGTTGCAACTCTATGGACCTTCAATAAAAAAATAAACAAAAACAAACCCGTTTTGCCCTAAAAAACATCAAAAACAAAATCAAAACAACACCTAACTAGAGAGGCACAAAACTTCTTGGCTCATTTGTGAAATGGGTCAAGGTCATTCAAAAGACCTTATGATCTGAAGACCTTATCACTGTCTATCATCAAGCCAAATAAGGTGTCTCTGGTATTTGTAGTTTCTGAGAAAATGGCAATGTTACAGTTTTTCCCTGGACTTGTATGGCCTTGACCTTTATTAAAGGTAATTCAAATGAGACACACGTCAGTAAGGATTTTGGAAAGACTGCTCAACTCCCCAGACAAGAAAGATTTGCAGTCGTTACCTCTCTCAGTCTCGTCCAGTTCAAAGTAGTGAATCTGACGAAGGTTCGCCTCTTCAGCCCAGCTGACCCTTTTTCTGTTTTTCTTGGCTGGCGTAGCAGTGGTGAGCAATCCACGCGGCTCGTCTTCCGAATTCTCCTTGTTTTCACCAGCAGCCTCTGAATCTATGGAAACCTTTCTCTCACCATCAGCTCCTGCCTCAGCTCGGACATCGCCTGAGTTTCCTGAAAGTGAATGTGTGGATACTGTTTGAGTTGTTGGTAGGTTTGAAACTTTTCTTGTTTTTAAAGTGTGTCTGATGTTTGTCTCCATAACATGACAGCAGTCTGCAATACATGTACCACACAAACATTTCTAACCATTCAAGACATTTCTGCATGTTTTGTATATATATATATATATATATCAGGGATGACAACAACTTTTAAAAAAGCAGAGGAGATTTTCCCGGGGGTCTGGGGGCCGGCTTGCGTAGTTGATTTTCTTGTCGCACGGTATACATAACGCCTGCTCTTCGTTGAGTTTACGAACGGCATCACCAACTCTACTCTCGCACACCATTTCATCCAACCACTTGTCTTTCCAACGATTTGGATACTTTTTTTTTTTTTTCACGGGTTCCTCCGCCATGATCACTCTTAAATGAGTCAACTCACACTGCCGCGAAAGGAGGCCAACTTAAGCTTACTAGGCAGTGCTTGTCAGCTGAGTACAAACCATCCCATCTGGGAATAAGCTGCCTTTCGATCAGCGGAGGAAAATCGCTCAGTGACGAAGTTCTACAGCTTTGATTTTTTAATTTCTTTTCGTTTTTTTTTTTCTGCGGAGATTTTTTTAGAACAGCGTAGATTTTTTTATAAGACAGCGGAACGGCGGAGAACGGCGAGACTGTTGTCATCCCTAATATATATATATGGATACATGCACACATCAACTTTGTAATTAGTACGTGACATGGTCACTTGGTTTCAAATCTTTCAAATGGGCACATGCACACCAATGATTCAATAAAATGAGAACAATTGTGAACTAGTCTGCTTTCACACACACACACACACACACACACACACACACACACACACACACACACACACACACACAACCTGAACTTTACACAAACAGATCACATAACCGTCTTCATCCAAAGATAAAGGTACACATCAAAATTACTCGAAATTCAACACCCCCCCAGAGGGTCTGTCTGCTTCCTACCTCTGTCTTCCTCCTTCACCTCCATGTCAATGCTTGGCGGTTCCTCGTTTTCGTCAACGTTGTTCTGCTGCGTTGTGTCCTCAGCATCCATCTTTTCCAACGGTGGTGGGCTTGGCTCTTTTTGCTCTTGAGCTGTTTCAGCATCGTCTGTCGACTCCAGGGTGTCACGATAGAACTGGACAGACAAAAAAAAGTAGGGTCACTGTCTGTGGTGACAGGCAACAGATGACTAATAATATGGACTCACTTATGTTAACAAACTTGAGGCAATAAGGTAGAATGAAGTGAAGACTTGAGTGTGTAGCCGGCCCAAAAAAAGGACAACGAAAGACAACCAACACCCCCCCCCCCCCCCACCAAAAAAAAAAAAAAAAAAAAAAAGGAGGAGAAGAAGGAGGCTAAAATTTAAACTTGGCTGCTGCGGTGTATGACCCACGTTCCCAAACAAACGGAATTTCTGGGTGTGTTTTGAAAAAAATGGATTTCACCCAGACGGATGTGTGTCACCCCTATATATACTGGAAGGATATGCACCAAGCCACAGTCAGAGAGCTCCAGAACCTCAAAATCACAACTTACAGATGGCACCGATGGAAGTTTCTGGGCCATGGCAGTCATTGGCGATACTGGCGACGATGGTGTTGTAGGAGTCCCTGGTGTGGTTGGTGTGGTTGGGGTGACAGGCGTTGTGGTTGTTGGCGACTTGATACCTGGTTGCTTTGTGGAACCGCCCGTAGTTGTGACAGCGGAGGGCTTTTTCTTGCGTTTGATGGTACCGTGTGTGTACGTCGATTTGGTCAGCTCGTTCATGAACACGTTGCTCTCGTGGATCTCGTGAGCAGGAGCTATAAAAAAAGAAGATAGCAAACAATGAAACAAACAATATTTGATAGCACCACACACTTGAATCTTCAAAACTGACCAGTCAAAAAAAAAGAAGCAAAAATCAACAACAAAAAACAAGAAAAAGGAAAGTAAAAAGGAGAAAAAAAAAGCCAAAAACGTTTTAAAAAACCCACCCACACCGAAAACTGGCAGGGTTCCAGGTCCTCTTGGAATATGGAGGAATATTTGAAGCAAATGAGCCAGAAATAGGTCAGTTGTTTGAGGAAACCTGGCCATTTGTGACAGGATCTAAGTGTCTAAGCACGCATTTTACAACGCAGAGAGTTTGTCACTTTGTGGTGAAAGAAACTGACCATGTAAATACTAAGTAGTGAAAACAAAAAAAAAAAAGTTTAACGTACGTCTTTTTGGTGGAATGATTTTGATCCTGCCGTGTGTGACTTCTGGCGGAGAGGTGTTGGTGGGGCTGGTCCCGGAGGAAGTACCGTCCGGCATCAGGGCGGCATCTTCAGTGTCAGGCGCGGTATCTTCTCTGGTGGCTCCTCTTTTATGTCCGTGCTGTGAATCCCAAAACACCTACACTTTAACGCATTACTTCAGTGACAAGGCCATGACTGTGACAAACACACCTATGAGAAGAGTGTGTGTGTGTGTGTGTGTGTGTGTGTGTGTGTGTGTGTGTGTGTGTGTAAGAATGGCTAAATCAAGAGTGAAGAGGTTTGATCTGCATGAAAGTAAATCCATCCAGAAATCAGTTCTCTCAAAATGCATGGTCGAGTATGTATGTGCATACTTGTTTCATGGGTTGTTCCATGTTTTATTTGTATCTCTGGAGACAAATTTTCTAAGCTGTCCCCAGACAATAAAGTTATACTGAAGTGAAGTGAATGGTTCTGATTTTCATTTACATGTAGCAGACTGCAGAATGGTAGACTAATTTGTAATCCAGTAACATGCTCAAGTAGCATGTTTTGGATGAGTTGAAGTGCTTGAATGTTCTACCATACTGAATTAGGTTGCGACACTTTTGTAAGGACCTAGTGTAAAAAGTTCAGATGTCCTATAGCGCAGAAGTGTGCACTCAACTAACACTGCAATACGTTTTCTTCTTTTTTATAGGAGAATCAACAGTAACTGGACACACACTACAGTACAAAATTTGCAAAGCACCACATGCATGCACACTCACACGCACGCACCCACCCACCCACACACCCACTTCTAAAGTGTTTAGTGGTATGCACCTGCTTCTCTTTGCTAAAGGTACAGAACCTTTCAGCTCCTCAGGTGTTTTCTTTTTTATTGGCGGAAGGGGGTCATCGTCCTCGTCGAACACAGAACGGAATTTATTTGTGAACACACGTGCAGTCTTTGGCTTCCTTCTCGTCTTCTCCTCCTCCTCTTCCTCTTTCCCTGAACTGTTTGTTTTCACTTTGTCTTTATCCGCACCACTATCACCACTTAACCTATCCTGCAGCTGTTCGGAAGTGTTTGACTGTACTTCACTGTCACCAGTGTCTGCTGAGCTGGAAGACAGGTTTTTCTCCGTCGAGTCCTTTCTAATGCTGTCTTTTTTGCTACTGTTGTGAGAAGAGTCTTTTTTGTCGCTAGACTTTGAGTGTCGGTGGCGGTCTTTGTCTTTCTCTTTGTCTCGGCTGCTGTCTTTCTCCTTGTCCCGCTCCCTGTCCCTGTCCTTGTCTTTCTTTTTCTTCTTTTTGAGCTTGTCTGTAAAACAACAAACACACACACACAAAATTGTAAGCTTTCCTTCGACATCATCTTCCTTATAAGCTTTCTTCAGACTTTTTTTTTTTTTTTTTTGGTTGGAGGTTTGCTGGGAAACAACAGTCAGAAAAAATAGTAAACTGTATCCATTCTTTAGAGTATTACTGGGCGCGTTTACACTACAACTGAGCCAGGAACCGAGCTTGGAACTGAACCGACCTGAACCGAGCAAGGCCCACTTTCTTGTGCTTACACTGCAGTTTTGTAGAAGGAGCGCTGACCTGTTACGTAATGTTGGTCTGGAACCCAAAGTGAGCCTGGTTCACTGACATATGCACTACCAGGTTCGGTTTCTGACCGGGTGACGATTTCTACTGTAAACGCGAATGGTCCACTTCTAAGCGTTCACTGAAGTGGTCCAGTGTAAACATGCCCACTAATGCAGATCCCCTCTCATCTTTGCGAGACCAATCACTTTCATGAAGCTTGTTAGATTTAGGTGAATGGAAGACACTCTCTCTCTCCCACACACACACACACACACACACACACTCTTTCACTCACACACGGCCACACCACCTTTTACACAAACAAAGACTTAGTAACAAACCATTGTCTGCTTCGTTGCTGCCCTTGCCCTTCACTTTCTTCATCCAGCTGTCCACAACTGATGATGACAAACTTTTCACACCTAGAAAAAAAAAGAAGAAGCACAATCAGGCAAAACCTATACATGTACACACAAAACCAAACATACTGACCCTGTATGAAGTAAGCTGCATGCACCTGTTTGAAACACAACTTTGGTCGACCAATTCTTTAAATTTGAATTCGTCAACTACAGTACATGACATAAATTTATAGCCCTGGGCCCGTATGTGAAAGTCGAGGTTTGAGCTTTTAGCCCCGGGCTAGAGTCTAACCTCAAACTAAACTAGCTCGAGGGTAAAATTTTCTGCTGTTTTTTGTTTTAAATCAGGAAGCGGGCCCATTCCAGGAAGGTGCCTGAGCCATTATAGGATCTTTTCTTCCTTTCTTCGCTTCCTTTTTTATTTAATTTTGCTATTGGGTTTCTTTTGTCCTAGTCTGGGTTAGGCCCGTAGCCGTGGGTTAAATTAACCTCGAGTTTTACATAAGGGCCCTGGACTGAAAAATACAACAAGAATAAACTTACACAAGTATTTCAAAATCAAACAACAACAGCAACAAGAAAGCCACACTTCCATAGCTGCACGACGACAACAGACAACTCTGCTTAAAGTTAACCCTGGTAGTACTAAGCTTGGAATATTCCAGGCTACCCTAGGGCTTTTTCAGCGTAAGACATTCATTCAGCATGAGCAGGGTTAAGCACTTGACTCACTGAAAAATTTATTAAAAAAAAAAAAAAAAAAAAAAAAAGGGCAGGGAGAAAAAGAGTGTGGATGAAACAAAGTAAACATAAAACAATGTACTGTAGGCAACTGCTTTACCTTCGTTTTGGTGTTTGGTGAGGGACTTGATGGAGCGAGCCGTGTTGTCCTTCTTGAGATCCTCCACCGTGACTGGAAGCCCCTGGTACACCTTCAGCAGCTCCACCAGAAGTGGGGCGTTCTCGTCGTCTCTGGCTTGCTGCAGCCATTTGTTGAGTGTATCCCATCCACCCACAGTCAGAAACCTGGGGTTAGAGAGGCAAAGGTCATTGGTCAAAGGTCTGATCTGAACTCTTTTTAGAGACCTGGCTCAACATGCTGATACATGAATCTTCTTGTGAATGATAATGCAGTATAGGCATCAGAGGAATAAACGCAGGAAAACAATTATGAATTGAATGTACGAAATGAATGGCTCTGGAAGTAGTCCTAGCAGACGACAGTGCAGGTCAGCCAATCAGGCACCTCTTTTGTGGTTTTTAAGTCTTTTATGGTTGTGATGAACTGGTCCCACTGAGAGCAATACTCTTCATGTCAAGATACAATATAATCTCGGTGGGTCCTTTATTTTGTAAAAATGTTCAAAAATAACTTGTTCAGATACTTTATTATAAGTTTGCCTTTCCACCTTATCGTTGCTTCACGTTGTTTTGTGTAGTATAAATCATGCATGAAAGCTTTTATATGAAGCATGCGGAACAGAAAAAAATGTTGCTGATAACTGAACGCTACAGGCTGCACACATTTCAAGACTGCCAACAGTATCTAGATCTACCAAGACACAAGTGCATGGGTGAGCACCGTTCAGTCTACAACATCACTTCGCATCGACCATAAGCTTCTCTCCTTGACTTTCTCCTGCATTAACAGCACTGCTCCACTATATCTGGCTGAGCTCATACCACTGTATAGACCTTCACACAGCCTAAGATCTTCTACCCAGTCCAGACTTGCTGTCCCAGGCTACTATGACAACACAAACAAGAAACGCTCTGGTGTACGGGCTTTCAAGAGTGCAGCTCCTTGCCTCTGGAACAACTTGCCAGCTCACCTCAAGTCAGGTTCTGCATCGTTCAAGCGGAAGCTCAAGATGCATCTTTTCTCTCAGTTCTAATTTTATCTCTCTCTCTCTCACATTTTATTTTCCCCACTCCAAAGGTGCCGTGAGCATGCTTACTGCATGGAAGTTTTCTTGTAGCGCTATACAAATGGCCAATCAAGAAAGAAAATACGAAAAAAGAAAACTGTTGATTCGAAATGACCAACTCACTTCTGAAGCACTTCTTCTGACTCTGTGGACTTGACAATGTTGAGATACAGACACTTGCTGACCAGTTTGTTGGCATCCTTCATGAGACTGAACAAGATGAGAAAAGAATCCCAAATATATCATTTACACCAAAATAAAAACATAAAAATGGCATTAGTGATTACAAAAATCCCTACAACTGACTCAACCAAACATCTTCCAAGAGATGGCACAGCAGACTGCAAAGAATAGATCTTCGTCATTGTGGAATTTGGGCATAACGCTATTTTTAGAACAACGCAGGAAAACACACATTTTTCACCTCTCCTGCAATATTCAGTCAAGTTAGGCCAAAATGCTGTGACGGTGAATGAAATGATCACAGCAAGTTCAGAATAAAGCAAATCCAGGCTACTGCTTGACAAATGGAATACAATCGAGGCACTTACTGAAACCCGTCGAAAACACTATTGAAATGAAATGCTCTTGCTTACCTGACAATTCTGGATGCTTCTACAGTGCCACGCATTGCCCCCGTTGGCAACAGCAGAGGGGACAAGGCTTTCAACAGCTGACCTGGGTCAATGGAAGGCTGAAACGAAATTTAACATTTCATCAGCTTACAGTGTAGCCGGATAAAAAGAAAGTATAAATCCAGACACAAATTTTCAACTTTCTACTTTTCTCATGTAAGAACAGCTATTACTACCAATCTGCCTATTTTCCTATGAGTATCTGATGGACACTACAATAAAACATATAGTATAATACAAATAAGGAAATGGTGAACTTGAAGTGCCAAAGAATAGCATGGTCCGCGACGACTTCCATGCAGAAATCCTCTGAACAGTTTTAACCCTGGTAGTGCTGAACCTGGAATATTCCGGAAGACTTCTGGGGCTTTTTCAGTGCAAGATAAATGAATTCAGCAAGACCAGGGTTAAAGTACTGTAGTACTAAAGAACAGACATTTCCATGGAAACAAAATGTACAACATAAAAGTGATGAAAGCTCCTTTAAGTATCATCCACGCAATCTGCTTGAAGTAGTAATGTCAAGTTTGAGAATTAAAATGTATCGAACTTGACTCTACAAATGTACTGTTCATAGTTCCTCTAAATTTAAGAAACAAAACAAAAAACATATGCTCACCATTTTTTAACCCTTGATAATGATGACACATTCCCTTGGTGCAATATCAGCTATTGTATTTTGTGCTGTAATCACACAGAAGAATTTAATATTAACAATTTAATGTGTGGACACTGGACATGGGCGAGTGCTGGGCCAGAAGTGTAAAGCGAAGTGTCATAAAAATCCTAAGAGCCGTCCCCCCCCCCCCCCCCCCCAACAAAACAGACACCAACAAAAACCAAAGCAGAACCACCCACTCTCAAGTAAAACAAAATGCTACTGAAACACAAAAACGCTTCCATCAACAAGACAAGCACCACCCGCCCCTCAAACAAAATACAACAAAAAACCCCCCAAAACAAACAAAACCAAACAAACACACACACACACACTAAAAAAACCCAGAATAAACAAACAAATCAGACATACATAAAACCCCAGCCTTAAACACATACTAACTCCCAACACAAAGAACATGACAAATGCAGTGCCAGTGTTTTGAGCCATCTTCATGATTAAAAAAAAAAAAACCCCACAAAAAACTAGAGAGAGAGGAAAAAAAGAAAGGATTACTTATACATTTAGAGGTAAACACTATGCCCTTTCCCTATTCAGTGCCCTTTCAATAATCCCAAGTAAAAAGACAGAAAATGTCATGCTTACTCATTATTCGAACTGGCATTTTTGTGACCTCACTAGGCTAGGAGATGTATTGATTTTATACTAAAGGTAATTATTCTCCAAATATAGTGTGCCATTTCATTTGGTAGGGTTAATAATTTTGAACAAACAAGGTTCCTGTACCCTTGTGCCCTCCTCCCCCCCCCCCCCCCAAAAAAAAAAGAAAAAGCGCCCATAAATACTAGGTCTGGAGCAGCACACTAGTAAAGTGCCATTTGCAACAATTTTAATTATACTCAAGTTCAGAAGATAGTGGGGTGTGGGGGGGTTGGCAGATGCTAGACAATATGTAATGTTGGTTTCATTGTTGAAATAATTAATAAATCTCCAGTTCTGAAATAGCTAGATCATAGACAGAGCTGTAAGAACAGCAAAGAGCTTTCCCCAAGGAACGCAGCAAAAAAACAAAAAAAAACAACCCACCTCCCCCCAATTAATAATTAATCTGCTACTGCTCACTGTACCCCCCCCCCCAAAAAAAAAAAAAGAAAAAAGAAAAAAAAAGCGAAAAAAAAAAAGTCCTAAATATTTTGGTCGGTTAGTGAAATCCTTCAAAACCGTTTC
Organism: Batillaria attramentaria; assembly: GCA_018292915.2. Lineage (NCBI taxonomy): Eukaryota > Metazoa > Mollusca > Gastropoda > Batillariidae > Batillaria > Batillaria attramentaria. The sequence continues at coordinate 594,864 of JACVVK020000325.1, read as the reverse complement.
CAGGTACACCAGTTTCATATCTTTTAGCATGGAAACTACAGATTTACACTCCCGTAGTCATTTAAAAGTTGATACAAAATAGCTATAGCCACCCCCATCTGGGAAGTGCGAACAAATAGTTTGATGGTGGCTACCTACATCCTATTATTAGTATTAAAATTTGGCCTCCTCCTATCTGCCCCCCCCCCCCCCAACCCACAAAAAAGGGAGGGGGTGGGGGGGCAGAAAAAGAAACAAAATGGCTCTTGGCAGTGGCAATGCATTGGTGGCCCACAGCACTTAGTTCAACAGTCATAATAAAACTGCCCTGCACCCGTTAAGTTCTCTTCCCCTATTTCATGTAACTTTATACTGTATAATATAATGTATAATAGTATTCATCAATAATGTATGATGGTACTCTTCAATAATTCTGGAACATGTCATCTTGTTCCACCCCTCCCCCTAGGTAAATATATGCACCCCTTTTGCTAGTTCTAGTGCATGCATGCTGAATGATTCTACAGATGAAAGAACACACAAAGCACAATTCTTTATTTCACAAGTAAACATGACAATGTGAAAGAATTTTTCAAAACTTTTAAATTTTTGTGTGTGTGTGTGTGTGTGTGCATGACAGTGATAATTACACTAAAATCATGAGGCAGACTGCTAGTCACAATGTTGACAGATAAAAATACACAGATGAAAGTTCTGCTTCAAACACAAGGATGAAGTCAGCTTGAAGCAGTGACCATCGCACACCTTCTCCTGCAAAACTCCAGGGAAAGTGTGATTAGATACATACATGTACACAATGACGATAAACAAGAATCACGCAGATAGGCACATCAAACTATTCACACTTCGAGCTTAGTTACAGTGCAGACCCCCCCCCCCCCCCCCCCCCCCGTTTACCATTAGCTGGTACAAGGACCCAAGCACCATGGATGCACCATTCAGATCCTTTCATCCTTTGATGTTATACTTGAGGTAGACTTTTCCTTGACGCAAGCATCCATTTCTGCTGAAATGCTCATGGCGCCGCAGAGCTGGAGGACGCAGCAGGTAAAGCCTTGCTGCCGCCAAGTGCTACTGTATGTGTGCAGACCTTCACCCTGCTTTTCACTCTAGTGCGTGCGACAGTATTTCTGTGTTTCACACTACTGACCACAGCCTACTCTTCTTCGAAAGATGGACACGGGATTTTTAGCGTGCACGCCCGATATTTGAGCATGCGCATGTACACGAAGGCGTGTAATAGTACTAATACAAAGTAACTGTAATCAAGGCTGTTTGTTGGGGGGATGGCCAGATGAAAGTCCGTTGTATGTATGGCCAACACGAAGTGGGTTTAACTTTAAAGGTGCACACTACACATCACTTGATTCTGAGAATCTGACGGAGTATCTGGGACTGACCCTCGTCACGGAGTTCATTTGACATTCACACAAGTTTGTAAGACACGAAAATAAACATTTGCACTAATTACAGGTCAATCCTCTCACCCTCATCCGACAGTTAATTAATAATTCACTGATGTGCCCAACACGTAATTTATAAGCTAGGGAAATACTACAGAACCATTTACAGGTCAAACACAAAATACAGCTGTGCTTAATTTACATTATATGATCTCCCCTGATGTCATCACCACATTACACAACTAGCAAAATGACAAATACACAAAGGACAAACACCCATAGAAAGCATAATTTTGCTGTCGTAACATGCAACCAATGCTAGACACTGCAGTATTTTCACGTAGTGACACAACATGGCTGTACGACACATTTTGTGTTTTTTTTTTTTGTTTTTTTTTTCCAGTATTACTGTTCGACTCCCAGTGCTGCAATAGTGGCATAAAAATGTCTGAAAAAGTGAAAGCAAGTCCAAGAGAAGGAACACCGCAACAAGTAGTGAATATGGCGAGATGGCTGTAATGTTGTTTCACACATTTCACGTGTGCAGGTGAATGGCCTTGTGGGTACCACAAAAATGTAGTTGTGGTGAAAATGATTTACTTTAGTTTCAAATCTGTCCCAGCAAGGCCCCACAATCAATTTGAAAGACTATATAGTGCATCTGAAAATGGGAATGGTCATCGTTCTTGCAGTTAGGGCATTACGCTAACAATTCACAAAGTTCTACAAAACTCAGTACAGCAAGTTTTGAGTGGCAGTTGCCAATGACATCTAGGGACAAAGTTTTGTTACAGAACCACTGTTGTACACTTACAGCAGAGCAAAAGAGTTTTTAGGGCACACCAAGGATTGTGTGTTGGTCTATAAATTTCATAACAATGACGAGAAAATTAGTGTCCTTTTTGTTGTTTCTTAGCAGTAGACAAGCCAGCCAAAATCAGTACATGTATAAACAACAGGTGTCACAAAGCAACAACAAGAAACCCAACTATTGCCTGAGCCCCTAGTATAATTGCTTCAAGCAAGTTCTGCTACTGACCCTATTTGTGAGAGAGAACAATTGTGACCTTGACATCTCCCAGAAACCTCATGCAATGCAATATAATTCAGCCTAAGTAAGTTTAAATCAATCTTTGCACAGCATGAATATTTCATAGACCCCCACGATGCACAGAACCAACCCAGCTTGTGATCCTGCTCAGGTCTTGTCAGTTCCAGGTCAAGGTCACTGCAGGATGACCTTCACTGGTTCCACTGTGCTTTCACGCTAAGAGGTCATACACAGCCGTTGGTTTTCAATTACTTTTGTAATTTTTATTGGCCGTTTTGAGTGTACAGATGCACTCATAAAAGTGTTTTCCAAAACATGTTGGCTTAGTAAATTTATACGCAAATGGTCTGTTTACGTAGCTCTGGTAATCTCTTCCAATGCTTGTATTTTTTTAAGTTGTAATGTTTCAAAGCTAAAGGATTATCAGCTTTAAACATTCTCAAGGACTGCTTGTGCAGGTTTGATTCTCAATGCGACACCAACAGATAGGAATCATTACACACATAATCAACACCGAGAGAAGAACTGCATGCTTGTGTGCATGTACTGTCAGCCCTTGCCACACCCGGTTTCCCCCTAGCACTTTCCTGGGATGAGCAGATCCTGCTTCGGCAAATTCCGTTTATCCTGACCCCCCCCCCCCCCCCCAAACCTTTTATCTTGCAGTTGCACATTACTGCTGTCACTAATGTCAGCCCCTGCCACCCAAATTGATTTTATTTCATCAAAACTGTACGTCTGTAGTGAACTGATGTACTAAATATCTTACCTGTGAATGTGTTTTTGCCTGCTGCTGGTTGGTGGATGCACCTGAGCCTGATGAGACACTTGGCTCGTTCTTGGGACGGATCTCTGGACTCATGCTAGGCGTGTTTGTGAAGCAATGATCACACAAACATGTGCAAGGAAAATCTTCTCAGAGACGTACTCAAATGTTAACTGGGATTTGCATGGATGTGTTGCAACATGGGGCTGCTCTGTAGACAGCAAAGAAGTTACAGCCACTAACCAAATGCTCCTTAGAGCCTGACACTGTTCATTCTGTGGACGAGAGAGAGAGAGAGAGAGAGAGAGAGAGTAAAATGCGCTTGCACACACCATGTTCAGTCCATGATTAGTGTTTCTGTCTCAATCAGCACATGTATCAAAGACTAATACTGTGACTGCAGTATTTAAAGTACAATCAAAGTTGTTAACGGGTATACCGAAGGACTTCCCTAGATTTAGAAGTGACCCTGCATCTTTTAGTTTTACTTGGAATAACCAGTTTACAATGACATTGTGGAATTTGGAGCGACGTGGTTTTTAGTTCCGCGAAGTAGAGAAATGTGTTATGCAAAACCAACCGAGCAATACCAAAATGCCTTCCACTGTCAGAATGTCCCCCTCCTTTTTTTAGTCAGCTACAAACACCCACCACTGGTCAGTTGCATAGCCACAACAGCCTTTTTTCAATTCCAGGAAAATTGACAGGTGAAACCCATGAATCAGTGCCTTTGGCACTACATGGTCATGAATAGCTTTGCTACTCTGCAGCAGAAGTTTTCCTCTTTTCATCTTTGGTCATTTACATCCCTGGTTCGAACAGATCTGACATGATACGGTGTCCAAAAGTGTAAAATTTACATCATCTGACAATTGTACAATGTAGTTAATTATGTTCAATCCTGTAAACTTTTTTGTGCCACAGGCGTGCTGTGACCGCCTCTTGTAACTCTGATCAGGGTTTAACCTTCGCAGTATGTCGTGGGTGTAATTGCACCCATACTTTCATTTAAACATCGTAGGTCGGTCTATTTTCAAGCTAGATCCTCGCTGTACATCGTCGGTGCAAAACCGCCTATGCTTTTAAAGAAGGAACTTAGAACACCAATACATGTTGAGAAGGAATTTTGAAAGCAGAGTCAGGTAAACGTAAACTTGTGTAACCTTAAAGCAAATAAAGAAGAAAGAAACGAGCAAAAGTATAGATCTACAGATATCTGTGTGACCAATCGAATGTTGCTGCCAATTGAAACTGCACATATATTGAAATGATGGGCTGCTACGATGATACCAGTCCCATAGCAAAGTGAGAGAAAAACGCTTATCTGATGAAAGTTTATCACCTGTATCGCATCTGTGCATGTTACAACTGGTCTATACAGACATCACATTTCTTTAAAAGCTTGGGAGCATTTGCACACACGATGTACAGTTCCCAAGGTTTCATCTTTAGAGTATGGACGCGTTTGCACTGACAATGCACACAGTACAGGGTGCAAGTTTTTAGGTGACATAAGGCGAAGGTTAAGACCAGGGTCCATACAGGTTCACAGTCTCAAAAATTCATGACTTTTCCATGACTTTTCGAGGCTAACTCTCCTGTTTTCCATGACACCTTCCTCACCCTCTTTCACACTGACACACGCGAGGGTAGAAATTCTGACCTTATCCAAGTTATCGCAGTCACTGAGTCAGCAAGACCAATGTTCAGAGTTAGTCCCACTTCCTTATGGGAAGGCAGTTTGTTGGTATTTTTTTGCAATCAGTCCAGTGAGTAATCACCAAGCTGACCGTTTCACTGTTGGGCTCAAAATGACTTCCATAAAATTCCAAAATTCCATGACTCTTGAGATAATTTCATGACTTTCCTGGCCTGGAAAAGCTATTTCCAAATTCCATGACTTTTCCAGGATTCCATGACCTGTATGGACCCTGTAAGACAGTACCTAGCGGGGATGTAGCTGGTATTTGTTCAGTGCTAGCTGCCATGCCTAAGAATCTTCCACTGACAAATGAGTGAATCTGCTAATCTGAATTTTGCTAAGAATCCTCAAAGCCTGTGGACATGCAAAGCATTTTCTTCATGCAAATCTGCAGACGTTTCCTGAATACTTCATCTGATTACAGTCTACTTTAAACTAAAGATTGTCATGATAGCACACCAAACAGTCTGACCATGATACTTTGTGAAAAATTAGGTGCAAAGTGGCCTCATACCTTGCAGTAAGTGATAGCAAAATACCGCAATAGTTGCAACACGATGTTACACTCTACCCAAAAACAAGAAGGAATTTGGAACAGGGACTTGGTGGAACATCACAATTTTTTTATCACCCTAATTAGATCAGACATCATGGACTACCAAAGTCGAGGCATTATACCATCGATCTGGCAGTTACAAGCATTTGCTTTGCATGTCCAGTTATGACTTGCTTTGGTCTCGCTCTGCGCAAGAGATGTTTTCATCACTTCCATCAAAATATTAAAAGCTGACCACACAGGATCAGGAATAGTCCATAGTGTAATGCATGACAAACACAAGAAACATGTATGGCGTGTATTGTAGTGTTCTGATCTAGATTACTGTCCAAATATTGTCAGCGTCCCTCTCAAACCTGCAGTATGATTTATCTTCTTGAGTAACCCGAAGTTTGGCAAGGGCACTACAGATATGTTAGTATTCTGCATGGATGCATCATGAAAACATGGCAGTTTTCTATGTGGTGTGCGAACATATATTGTAGCCTGGTACGCCATGGAAACCTTGTTGTATGTTGGATTGTTATGTAGTACACCTACACATTCCCAAGCATGCTTCCATGGAGTACTTTTGCACAATATTTGACACCAAAATGCACATGAACAAAAGCTATTGCACTGAGCACTCTCTAAAAAGTTGATCCAAAATAAGCCCAATCCAACTGAACCCACAACTTCCTTCCTTTAAAACCTGGTGTTTTTCTCGATCATGGCAATGCGATTTATGTCATGCCCCATCTTGAACAACAGAAATTTTATCTAGAGTGTGTAGTATAAAATAATTACAAAAATAAACAGCTTCACAATAAGAGATTTGATTCAAATGTTTAAGTTGTGAAAACCATCTGAAGGTATAGCAGGCGAACATGTGCATACTTGCGTCATGGCCACACCCCTTAGTAACGGTATCCAGGATGACCATATTAGGCAAATGAGGTCAGCAACGGTCTACCCATGACCTAATTAAGCTGAAACAGAAACCGCAAAGATTACCGCCCAAAGTACACAATATTCTGGAAAATGCAGATGTGCTGACTGCAAGGGGATCGGGTGCTCCACGGTGATACCGGTTGTAAACATCATCCTCGCTGTAGGCAGCCGTCAGCCACGCTGCTGGAAAAAATCAATATGGCGACGGGCGACCTGTCTGGAGAGCGTAAACCTGTTGGCGAAGATCATCTCTTGTTCCATTAGCAAAATCAGCCTAAATACATTACAATCTGCCTCATGATTTCATGTACTTATCACTTCTGCAAATCACAACATAAGAACTCGTAAAATATAACCGATGTCGCCCATCTTTCCGAAGCACAAGGTCGAACGAATCCGACTTGATGACTTCACCGTGCTTCGCGGCCTCGTCCTCAGAAACGCTTGCGTGTCGTCTTCTTTCGACGCATACTCTCAACTCATACTTCGTACCGATTCAACGAGAGTAGGCTATATGTATGTACTTTCCGATCATAGAGATCAGTTATAAGTCTAGATATGTGTGCTCATTTGGCACGTTACGGTTGATACTGATCAAAATGTTGCCTCCATTCTAACCATTTGCTGATGAAAATGTGGTGGATCATTGAGCTGATGCCTGGCAATATCGTCCGTAACACTTGCGCCCTCCGTCAGAAGATTCATAGAGAATTAATGGCAAAGAGATTTTTGGTCATTAGCCATGAAAATACCTAGCAAAATTCATGTTCATTGAGAAGCCTACATCTACGAGTCGAACAGTCGGCTACAAGACGCATCGATGCGGTCACGTGGCATGCAGCCGTTCGTAAGGAAACGGAAGTTTCACATCACGTTTGAGTTTCATGGCATAAGAACAACTATATAAGCCTTAGTGAAATGGTTGTTCGTGTATCAGCTAAAAAACCACTACTGAGTTTAAGTTGCACTAGAAGTTTTCTCTATAAATTAGGTTGTTGTTCACGGTTAGAAACAGTATCTCCTTACGAGCCAAAACAATATCTTTATGCGTCCATCAATCGGACTCCCTCCCTCTGCCAAACAAAATCGAAAGTTTCGTTTATGCCTGACTTAGGGAATTCCGATTAGTCATCGCGTCATGTTCTTTTAAAACTTTTCTTCATTGAAGATTTGGCGTACAACCTAAAAAAATTGAGTACATTGGTGAAAACTAGTATTATGCGTTTCTTTACGTCTACCTTAGAGCTGTTCTACTGGAAGAGTCTTATTACTAATATTAGGTAAACAGGGTGAATAGAACACAACATGACAACAAAATATGGTTAACTTTTTGCCAGTTTTTTCCTCAGACTTTTTAATCGTGGATAAATATGTTTTATTGCTGCAGATTGTGTTTAGGGAAAAATAACAAGTGCACAAAAAGTTGATCCTGACGCCCCTCTTATATACATGTGTGGACTGGTCTTTCGATAACCGAAACTTTCATGTGAGCAAACCGAGACTCGAGATTCAGCATGGCCGTGTTTTCTGTTCGCAGACTCGCTGTTGCAAGTAGATTTATGTTTTCTTCACTGATTAGGAGTCAACAGGTGGGTTAAAGTAACAGCCGAGCTTTACTAAACAACCCTTATGCTGAGTTAATGTGTTAAGCGAAATATGTACATGTATTCATATTTTATGCACAACTTGGTTTAGTTCAGCAGTTGAAAAAGATTACGCTCACTTTCGTCATTTCAAGTCCACAAAATCATCAGCCAGTTCGCTTATTGCCGTCCAAAGAAACACCAAAGGAGGGTCACTGTAGATCACTCTAAACATGGAACAAAAACTTACGCATGAAATGCATGGAACCAGATTTTAAGTCACTGCATTCTGCAATGATGTTGCAAATGTTTTGATGACCTCAGTAAATCAGTGAATGTCATTGGGAAACTGTGGGTTAAAATTTGTGAAAAGATGCAAAAGTTTTAAATCCACAGGCGGTGAGAGATCCAGCATGCCGGGGCATTTTTACGAGTGTGACACAACTACAAAGTGCCTCGGATGATGAGAAGGACATGGAAGAAGCGCAGAGAAAACCTCAACGCTTGGTTGTAGACCCAGATACCAGCATCCGATACATGGAGAGCAGTGGTTAGTAACCTTGTCCAAGTATTATCTTTAAAACGAATTGGTACATCTCTCTGGAATTCTACGTTTGTTCAAATCAGATTGAATGTATGCAGTCTGCTCACAGCAGGGCTGTGTCGGTATTGCTACGTGCAGGGTTCGGTAAATGCAGATGTTCAATCATCTTTGGTCCCAGAATGAAGCCCAGCTCTTTGTTTTAGCTGGGTTACTAGAGGCCTGTTTTGGTTGTCACAACTGGGTACTAGTTGGTGTCTATTCAGGGTACCGGTATTCCATTTTCCAGGCTGCTCTGTTGTGTTTTATTGTTTCAGAAATTTTATGTGGGAAAGTTAGGGAAGAATTGCTCTGGTTTCTATTGGAAACAGTACGAAATAAGTATAAAAGTTTCGAAACGGGTCTTGGATGTTCTGAAGAATGCTGGGTGCTATTGTAATCTGTCTATATTTTCAGCATGTTAGATGTTTCCTTTTGTTTTTCAGCGTACGCAGAGACGTATGGTGACAAGCCAGTGTGGTTCCACTACAGACGGAATTTCAAGGGTCAGCGGCCACCAGAAACAAGGAAAACTTGTATAGTGTGTACTTCTGACATACGCTATCTTGATTACCCATAGATGTTTGTGTGTGTGCTGGACTTAGTTCAGCTAACTCTATACTACTTGTGCCGTACTTTACCAGACTGTTTTTTATGAATATTGTTATTTGTGTGTATACTATGCATACTGGCAAAGAGAATCCCTGAGGAAGTGTGTGAATCCTGTTGCTGTCTTCTGTTGTCCATTTGTAAATTTTACCATGATGGTGCGGAGGACAATGACAATGAAACTTTGCTTTTCAACAGTAGTAATTTTGGCCTGTTTACCCATTCATAAGGGGAGCCGGGGTGGCTGAATGGTAGAGCGTTGGACTTTCAATGCTCGGGTCGTGAGTTCGAATCCCAGCTGGGGCCAAATATTTGCGCTGGCCTTTTTCTCGTTGCCCCGTCTTTGATATCACCATTTTGTTGTGGAAAAGGACGTTAAACTACCAAACAATCATCCACCCACCCACCTGTTTATAATTTGCTTCTTCTAAACTACCGTAATGACCTTCACTTTTTGACTGCTTTTCACACGTACAAATCTTGAATTTGGAGGTCTGGTCGAAAACCAAGGAGCCAAAGAAAAACAGTGTTAGTTTCAATATATGATCATCCTCACTAAACCCGATGTGTGCCATTGGGGCTTATGACAGTGCTGCTTTAAACAGTATCTTCTGTCAGAAGGCCTTGAAATGTGCAAGAAAATGTTTTAAAATTTACATAGCATTTTAATCACTACATTCTCCTTGTCTTTTGAATTGCCCATGAACATTTTCCACCTTCCAAACTCTCCAACGGACCACCGCTCACAAAGAGGAACTAGCAAAATGGTGGCAGGGGAAGTTGTGACGGGAGACTACTCACACAAAGCAGCCTCAACAAAGTGATTGAATGCTAGACTGGCAAATCGGCAAAGTTTTATCATTTTTTTTTTTCTCCTGAACATTCAACATTATCTTCAGGTTGCTCCATAGTTTTACAGGTCTTGTTGAAAACTTACGGACGGATTTTTGGTGCCTGGTCGAAAAGTAAGGAGATATTTTTTTTCTTCTAACTTTCCCAGATTTTGCACTGTGGATGAATAATAAGGAAGGTCAAAAAGTTAAGGCTATTACCGTAATTACGATACGAACATAATTTCCCCCCCCCCCCCCCCCCCCCCCCGAAAAATAATCATATTGGTGCATGTAGTGAAATAAGTGAATGAGAATGTAATTTATATGTATAATTTGTTTCATTTGTGTGTTGCACTCAGCGAGGAGGTCAGATCTCCACAGGAAGTCCGTGTCCAATCTGCCGTGATGAGTACCTTGTCTTGGACCACAAGGTAGGTTAATGCGTTCTGTAAACTCAGACGCTTACTTGCAAGATCCATACCAAAAGGTCCTGAATCGAAAAAAAGACGATTTTCCATTTTATACCTGTAGGCTCAAAGAAAATTGTATTTCTGTTAAAATCCACAGTCATGAAAACAATCCCGATGACCAAATGAAACATATTTCTATCTGACAAAGAGCCTTTGAGCTTCGAAAGCGGCTGTTTTCCATCTCGCCGGCATTAAGAACATTGAGACTTTAAACATGTTTTCAGAGCCTTAATTAGCACCATCAAGGAGGCATAGTTTGTGAACGCAAGCTGGGCCTTGTAGAGAGTTTGACTGGAATGTTCATGCGCTATGCTACAATTCAAATAGAAATGGCTTTTTTCTGTACAGAATGTAAAGTTGCTGGAACAGTTTGTGTCCCCATACACTGGTGAGGTGCTGGAGTCGAAGAAGACGGGAATTTGCCAGAAACAGCACAAGACGCTCATCGTGGAGGTGATGAAGGCACAGGATCACGGTGAGCTGTGTTCATGAAAGGCTTCAAATCTTCCACCTTTCGTTGGATTTCCACCTCTGGCTAAAGATTTTCCTCCCTAAAAAAAAAAGTGTAAAAATTTTTTTCCTCCTCTCAGGCACTTAAACTCAGGCCAAAACACACCAATTTGCACAGATTTTAGTATAATTCTAAAACTTTTTCTCCAAAAAATGTGTTTCTTCCTCTGAAGCACGTACGACCGTGCCAGAATGCACCAGACTGCACTAATTTTAGTCTATTTCTGAAAGAAAATTCTGAGAGAGCACGCCCCCAGACACCTCCTAGTATATAATGCAGCTGCTTTGCGGACACACTCGTGGCTTTTGCAACTGTCAGTAAATGCTACACTCTTTTCCTCCTTTTGGGTCATGGACCATTTTAACTCTTTGACGACGGAGCGCAATTTCTGACACACGATTTCCTATAGGAAATCGTGTGTCAGAAATTGCGCTCCGTCGTCAAAGAGTTAAGCCCTGAATTCATGGTCATTATAATTAAAAAAAAAAAAAAAACCAACCCACAAAACCCCAACTCATTTCCCTGCAAGATGAAACAGGGATGCATTTGTAAATTGCAAATCTTGAGCTGATCTGACCGTTCAGACTATGTGATTGTAGAGTGATGCACCAAATGATGATAGTGTGTTGTCTGGTTTGAGGGATAATACCCACAAAACGCGAACATGCCCTTGGGTCAGCTTGTGCACTTTAAACCAAGAAACTGGTCAGAATGCATGCATTAATTCACACAAACATAATCGTCCAGTAATATTTATATATAATATTGTGTGAATTATTCAGGCGCTTTTTACCAGTTCCTTCAACATAACACAAACTTGCTTGTGAATCTCGTGCATTCTCTCACACCCTAGACATAAACACGTTACTTCATGTGAGTGGTCAGATCAGCCATTTAGATTTCAGAATTGCATTTACACTGTCTTTTGAATTTTGTGGATTGAACATTTTCAGAGGACACAGGTTATTGTCTGCAGTAGTTTTGTTGTTATCTAACCTGCAGTCTCTTCTGTTTTGCCTGTTTGGCAGGATTCCTGGAGAAGACAGTCCCATTCAGAAAGTACGACTACAGCCAGTACTACGACGAAAAGACAGGAAAGGTTTTATCGTGATGTTAGTGAATGGATTTGCTGCGTGAGAGTGTGCCTGTTATGTATCAAGAAATAAAGTTGTTTGTTCTTAGTCCTGTTTTCTTTCCGAGGAGGAGTGTCTCGAGTGTGATTTTCCCTTTGCTGAAGGGTGGTAGGTCAGGTGCTGTAGGTGTGACAGGTAGGGTGGTAGGTCAGGTGCTGTAGGTGTGACAGGGTCCTGCTTTCTTAGAAACACAAAACAGCACAAGACGAAAACACCAAAAGGTTAAAAAGTTGCTTAGACAACAATAGACGCAAATTTAACTTGAAAGACTAGAACAACTTGTTCTGAATGCTACTCTCAAAATGCATTTTGAATCTTTACGTTTTTGTTTTTGTTTTGTTTAAACCTACTTTATAATCCTTTTCTGGATATATTTCTTCCCCCATGGGAAGCGCGTCGCCGCAGTGCAGCGCCACCCAATATTTATCCATTTTTCATTTTTGCTGGGGAAGGAAAGCCGGATACCACGGAGAGAACCCCCCGATGAGCAGCCCAGTAGCCAAGAAACACTGGTATCTCATATCGTAAGCTGGAACCCACGCTTCCTTGCCGTGACGTCTGTTCAGTAGCGGCAAACTCCGACCGATTACCAATTAGACCACCATTCACCCCCGTTGATTTTTAACATGCTGACAGCCCTTTTCCTCGTAACCACAACATGTCGGAATCCCTGATGAATGGATACTTAAACTCGCAGCGGTCACATAACTTGCAGCATTCTCTTTCTCACGTGTATGCACAGGAACCCGGGACATTTTTCTATGACCACTTTATTCCAGCAGCTTGGACAATGCCCATAAAAATGACTGCACACGAAACGTATATCACATGCTAGAACAATGGATGCAGCAACGGTAAATGTACAACACAACTTGTGGGAAAAAGCTAAACCACTCCTTTAGTTGAGCAAGTGTACGTTCACTGTCTACATAAAACATTCTTAAATTAAAACACTCAACAAATAGAACCGTTGTATGATGACTTGGCTCGACGCCCATTGAAACTGTTGGGTCAGAAAACGTGGAGTACTGCAGGACTACAGACAAATAAAGACGGCCCCAAGTTGTTGGCAATCTGCACATTGTCACAAGAGGTGCATCTGCTGGTGGCTATATAAAACAGCTCTCTAATAATAATGCAACTGATTCTTCAGTTCAAGCTAGCTTTGTGAGTGTGCAGTAATGATCCCTTTTTTGTTTGTTTATTTTTTTTTTTTTTATACTTTATCCCTTTCAGGAAATTCAGGGTGCTATCCTCAGGGGGAAGCGCGTCACCGTGGTGCTGAGCCACCCAATAATATCCTTTTTTTATATTTTTTTATTTCAATTTTGCTTGGGGAGGAAAGCTGATAGAAACCCCTGATAAGCAGCCTGGTCACCAGGAAAAACCAGTATTCCATATCACAGCTCAACCTTACTGCCGTTCAGTAGCGCAGCAGCTAAGTCCGCCGTGCTAAATAAAATAGATCACCGCTCATCCCTGACATTCAGTACATGTTCACTTTTTGAGTGCACAGTAATAATCCTGTAAAAAGAGCAGCTCACACCAATACTTCCAACTACAAACGCCCCATGCGAGCGGTGTTTTGCGTGTTTCAAGCAACATGAGACACGAGTATGTGCGTAACACCTGGTACGTGAATGAAGACCATTTCTCAACTGCTTATGGCTAGGTTCAGCACAAACCCAGTCACAAATATTGTAAGAAACATGTTTTAAAAACAAAATGCTGAACAACCAGCAAGCGTAAATGGTGTAGGAACATTTTGAAACGACAAAACAATGTAAATGTACAATTTCAGTGAATTATTTTGAAACAATTGATTTTTGACATGATGGTGTCATAAAGTTCATCACTTGCCAGAAGATAAGGTATAATATTTGGGTCAGCAGATGCCTGCGTGACCTTTGCTTCGCACACCTCAATAAATACTGACAATTTGTTTGTGAATAAAAGCAAGCACATCACAACATGAGCATCAAATAATCAACTTGATGAAATACTTTGACATGAGGCTGAACATTTCTTTGGATGAACACTAATCCTCCAAGGCATAACAAACCTAGTACATGTACATGTACCAGCACATGCATTTCAACTGCTGCGCATGGTGGACGATCGCAAAGTACTGGTGTCTGACCTGCTTGTGTGCATGCAGCACAGTGAGTCTATCAATGGAAATAAACGGAACGTTTTCAAGGAGGGAAGAAAGAGGTTTGGTTCTGAACTTTTCCTTGGTAAATATGTTTAATATATATGGATTTGTATGTCTAGATAAATTAATGTGTGTGTGTGTGTGTGTGTGAGCCAGAAGAAAATTTTCTGCCATCGACAGACAATAAAGTTATATTGAATTGAATTGAACTTGGCCTATCAGGAATTGGAAACTGCACTAAAAATGCCAACAAACAATAAAAGAAATAAAACGCCATCAGCAGGCGCAGATGTACAAGCTGATCATGCAAAAAAACAAAAAATCCAAATAAACCGCACGAAGAACCGATAACTAAGAGCTAGTCATGTGCTACAAGGGTGTGTCCACCTAGACGGAACCCTCCTGAAGGTATCACTGTAGCGAGAGAGAATCTGTTGGTAGATGAAAAGCCTCAGGACAGTCACAGACACGCCGGCCGCTCGGTGTGGCATGGTGGCGACTGACCACACTGGTGGCTGTAGCCTCCGATCTCAAAGTAACACTTGACTGATAAACTTGGGTCTTTGGGGTTTGTTGGACCGCGATAACTGGAAAACGTGATGAGACATGACAAAGCCTGCCATTCACAGAGACATCTTGCCTGTAGCGGCCCCTGACCAGCTCTTATTTATCGGTTCTCGAATGCATTAATGGATGGAAATGTCATCCACACACTGTTCTGCCTAAACTTCACACCGGGGTACCTCTATCTCATATGGCACCCATGACATTCAGATGTCAAATACACAAGGAATCGGTTCATCGACTTACAATGCGAGCAGGTGCCTAGTGCTAAAATGCACCGACGTGCGATCTGGGAACATAAGACTGCTGAAATGAAAGAGCCACAAGCACATTACAACAGGCAAAATGTCTGTCCAGGATAGTCTGCAGTTGGCGTGTGTGTGCAGTCACTGCCTTTTGTACCTGAAGGAGCGTGTCCTGGCAGTAAACATAACATGTACCAAGAGGGCTGGGCCGCGGCACCTTTGGGTGAGCCATCACATTAGAGAAATGCACTGCATTTAACTCTTTGACAACGGAGCGCAATTTCTGACACACGATTTCCTATAGGAAATCGTGTGTCAGAAATTGCGCTCCGTCGTCAAAGAGTTAATAGTCTGTACAATCTTCTGTAGAAAACGGTGGAGAAGTGCTCAGATCATCACACAAATCAGCATCTTCTCCACACCGATGTCGCTGTGCAATTCTGGCGTAGTGCGATTTTCAGAACAGCACAGGAGAAGCAGCCGGAGTGTGTCATACGGAGCTGTATTCTCAGAAGGGAATTTCACCAAAATTTCACAATAACATTGATATGCTTCTCAACACTGTTCTTCCACTCGTGGTTTCCCTCCCAAGATCCTTTGCCCTTTAATTGTTGAGCTTTGGCACAGGGTTTGGGTTAGCCTGCCACTGTGGCTGGGCTGTACCCAGGTTGGCTCATTGGGGTGGGGGGGGGGGGGACAAGCATATTGTGACAGGACAAGATCTCATAGGGAACAAGGTAACTACATGCGCACCTACATTCACTGAGCTCCACTCACACAGACACATGCATACACAGACACACACACACACGCTGTGCAGCTCAGAGAAAGCATTGACAGAGGACGTTTGCTGGTTTGGAGGCCTGCTGCCTTTGCTGCGCTGACAGGGTGAAATAATAGGGAACAGGGTAACTACATGCGCACGTACATTCACTGAGCTCCACTCACACAGACACATGCATACACAGACACACACACAGACAGACACACACACACACACACTGTGCAGCTCAGAGGAAGCATTGACAGAGGACGTTTGCTGGTTTGGAGGCCTGCTGCCTTTGCTGCGCTGACAGGGTAAAATATTTGTATTCAAATGATTTTCAGTTGGTTTATTACATACGTATGTTTCTGGTCATTTCGTAGTGTTTGTATTCAATGAACTTCAGTAGTTTATTACATCTGAATTCACTCGATTTCAGTTGGTTTACATTTTGTGGTTGTTTCATAGTGTTTGTATTTAATCGATTCCAGTTGGTGTATTATATTCTGTGGTGGATGTTTTACAGTGTTTGTGAGATTTCTACTGCTAATTAGTAAAATCCCATATCGGCTGATTAATTGTGGATCGTTTGATCTCGCCTGATTTACTATGGATGGTTTCATTACGGCTAATTTACTGTCGACTGTTCCTACCTAGGGTAACTCTGTATTGAAACATCGACAGAATGACACTGTGTCGTCTCATCCGTTACGATATGCAGCAGCGAGATGAGCAGCAGCGAGGTGGGAAGAGACACAACAACAAACTGCAACAAGTCCCCTCGGATTTCTCCTGTAAAACCGGTTCACTGCCTTCTCACCCCTGATCCTTACTGAAGACGCCACTGTCCGTGGTGAAGTTACTATGGGAGGAGTGTGACTGATTGTCCTCGCTGTCCGTGTACAGCATGGCGTGCGACGACGTGACAACACCCCCCTCGGAAGCAACAGAGAGGGAGTCAGCGTGCTGGTCTGATGCAGTGATGCTGTCCTTTCTGTGGGGAGAATCCAAACTTCTCCTTTGAGCCGCAGAACTGGCAGCATCTCTGGACGACACTGGACTAGACCTGCTCACGGAACCGCCTGGGAAAGGAAGCTTGGTGACTGGGGATGCTGTTGAGTGGTGGAGATGAGACATACTGCCTCGGCCGCTGTCGCGCCGTTCATCCGTGTGGCTGTCTGTGCTTGCGTGCCGCAATTTTGCCCCGTCATCCGACGTGCCGGTGTCGCCTCTGTGTGAGCGAGGATTGCTGTCTGACCCTGGAGGAGTTTTGCCCCCTGCCTGCGGAGAGTCTCCCCGGTCGCTCCCACGGCGTGAAGCCCGCATCTGCAGGGACTTCAACTTCTGACTGAGGCAGTCATTTTCGGCGGTCAGTTTCAGGATCTGTGTTTCGAGCTGTTGGCTGATCCGAAGCATGCTCTTGTATTTCTCCTCCACAGCCTAGAAACACGCAGTGGATTTTGTAAGAATGACAGAAAAACAACCACTGATAACTAAAATAATTAGTGATAGGTGAGTGAGTGCCCTGTCATCAATTTCTGATCAGTCTGATTCTAACCCCCCCCCCCCCCCCCCCCCCCAACCCCAAAAAACTAACAGCAACAAAACAGAACAAAATGAAAGCACCACCATATCAGGTTAAAGAAATTCCAAAACTGGGACACAGCAGGAGAAAAACTATGCCAGCTTTCTTCATTGTATGCATGTGGCAAAGAGAGAGGGAAGAGAGTTGTAAAAACCCAGTACTGCTAGAAGCTGAGCTGTAATACATTTCATGTCTTACCCGAATCTCCGCAGCATGGGTTGCCTTGGCATGCTCAAAGTTGTTCTTGACTTCACTCATAGCAATATCCTGAAAAACACAAACATCACAGTAATACAAGCACAAGCGACATGAACACAATAAAACAAAACAAACAAAACCCAACAATACCCCCTACTTTAACAAAGCTGCAAGACTCCAGACCCCTCGCCCCACACCCCCCCCATCGGGAGGTGCAAGTGGATAGACATTGTCTACCTATACCTCTTAAAAAATACACTCTCCCTATTTGCAAACCCCCCCCCCCCAAAAAAAAAAAAAAAAGAAAAAAAAAAAAGAAGAAAAAAAAAAAAGGAAAAAAAAAGGGATGTACGCACAAACTTTATTTTCCAACAGAAGTGATTTAACCAAACAATGATCAATTTTCAATTAGCTGTTGCTTCAACAAACAAACAAAATAAAAAGACTACACAAGCAAAGATAAAAAGGAATACAAGGAAAGAAAGAAAATACAAAATAGCAAGGCTAAAGTAATGTTAAAAAAAACCAAAAAAAAACCTCTCTCACACACCCCCCCCCCCCCCCCCCCCTCCCGACATGGTTGATTTAGATTTATGGAACAAAGGGACGTGCATAGGACAGTTTCTTATTTACGAGATGCAGGCAGCTGACTCGGTGTTTCAGTTTCAAGAAGGTGGAAAAACACTCTTTTTCTGATGGTGGTATGTGACCGAATAACTTAAATTTATTTTATTTTTTTTATTAAAATATACATAAAACTCACTTTATATGTTTACCCACAGGAGTGGGTGCGGTATACAACTGTCCAAGGGAGAAGAGAAGTCTTACCCGTGTTTTGAGGATGTCGTCCAGCTCGATGACTCTACACTGGGCGGCCTCCAACGACAGTATGCTCTGCGTCTGGTGTTTCTTCAGCTCTGTGTAGCAATCACACACACACGACAACAAAAGCTATGGTTTGCATCATCTCTGTCACTTGTGGTGGGTGACTTCCAAACCAAAGAAGCCTTGCTTCAAATGTCTGGAGAAACGTCACAGCCTTCAAATGAAGTTGCAATAAGTGACTAAGCTGTAGGGTGGGTGGGTGTTCAGGTATTTAACGTCCTTTTCCACCACGTAAGGGTGATATCAAAGACACAGCAACGAGAAAAAGGCCAGCACAAATATTTGGCCCCAGCTGGGATTCAAACTCACAACCCGAGCACTGAGAGTCCAACGCTCTACCGTTCGGCTATCCCGGTTCCCCCACTAAGCTGTAAGCAGTAGCACTGCCTGGGTAAAAATGATACGATGGTACCCACTGACCATGCGCCCCACTACCAAGTTTTTCCTGATTGTGTGGATCAGACCTGTTTGTGTTACTTGTCCATCACAGGTAAGGATCAGGGCTTCAAATGATCCGAAAGGAGGAAAAATGTGTAGCATTAAGTGAGGAAGTAGCAAAGCCACTAGCGCGCATCTGCAAAGCAGACACATTATGCTAGGTGTACCCAGGGGCAAGGAACATTTTTAGCCAAAGGCAGAAATCTGCCAAAAAGAGGAAGATTTTAAGCCCTGAAGGATACAGTGAATGTGGTCGAACTGGCAGTCTGACTGCATTGAATGGTGTTCAGCTGGACTGTTTAGTCATGGTAGCTTGCCCCCCCCCCCCCCCAACTTGTCCATTAGGGCTGTCTCAAATTCTACAAATGCTATAAAACTCCAATCAAACAGCCACCATTCCCACCCCCCACCCATCCCAAACACACACCTTCACAAACACAGATTGTAGACTTCACACCACCTTTAAAACTGCAGTCAAAACACCAACCCAGCAGCAGAAATGTCAGGGTGGGTGTTTGGGGGTTAACGTCCTTTTCCACCACATACGGGCGATATCAAGGACGGGGCAACGATGAAAAAGCCAGCACAAATATTTGGCCCCAGCCGGGATACGAACTCATGACCCGAGCATTAGAAGTCCAACGCTCTACCACTCGGCCACCCTGGCTCCAGCAGAAATGTCAGAGGAATTGACAGAACTCTGTGTGTGCGTGTGTGTGTGTGTGTGTGTGTGTGTGTGTGTGTGTGTGTGTGTGTGTGCCAGCCACAACTGCTGTCTTTTTTTTAATCCTCTCTGGCATTATGTTCATGCCATTTTATTTCATTTTTCTTAACTCTGTAAGCGTGTAGATCTTGATGCATATAACCGTGCTATATAAATATTCATTATCATCATGATTATTATCATTATTTACAGGGAATGACAATTACTACAAGCTCCCTGCAAGGCTCATAAAGTAAGCCAAATACGCTCTCCAAATACATGTACCTTTCACTTCTCCCTTCAGTGCCTGCACCAGCGGCTGTGACACCAGGCTAGAGGGCTGGTAGTTGTTGGTCTGCTGCTGGAGTTGGTTCTGTAGTCGTAGTTGTGCCTCGCCCATCAGCAGCACCTCCTTCTGCAGGTGCAGCACCTGCACACAGACACACGTGTCATAATCAACTTGATTTGCACCTGCACACAGACACACGTGTCATAATCAACTTGATTTGCACCTGCACACAGAAACACGTGTCATAATCAACTTGATTTGCACCTGCACACAGACACACGTGTCATAATCAACTTGATTCGCACCTGCTTCAACGCAGAGCGGTCAGTGGGATAGTGGTATTACCTTAAAAACCTCAACTTTTCAACCAAATCTTTTAGCGTAAAAAGTGGTTGAAAAGGGCCGCATTCCACGCTTCCTGTCATAAATATCCCGGCATTAACCAGGCCCGGGAACTGTGGTGCCGGCCGTGTAATCATCCACATCATAAGATGTGTCACACCAACGGAAGCACCCCAAAGTCACACCTGTGAAGTGGGTGAATCTCAACTGTGTGGCAACAGCCTCCCTACTGCCATAGCACACTCGCTCTGGGTAGGGGCGGACCAAAGTAGGAAAAATCCCGCTTGCCTCGGCTGGGAATCAAACCCGGGTCTCCTGGTCCATGGACTGAAGTGCTAACCACTACACTACGGGGGTCGGCACCCTTTGCACTATTGTGTTGATGTCTGGTGTATGAGAGAATGCGCACGATTTGCTCGAGGCTGTGGTAAGTGAATACAAACCTGCCCCTTCCACTTGTTGACAGCAATGTTTTGAGTTTTCAGGATTTCGTTTTCTTTCTTTGTTTCAAACAGCTGAGCTCGCACCTCTTGCAGTTCCTGAAACAAAATGAAAAGAAATCTGATCACCAGTTTAAGAACAAAGAAGCTGACTGTTAGAAAATGTTACGCGAGTTCTGACTGGATAAAACTGGATTGGATTGGAATAGCTGTTAAACTACAGGCATTTCTTAGCATACTGTTCTCAGTTACATTAAATTGTAACTGTTTGTCCAGGCAGACACAGAAACCATGGTTGTGAGCGGCTAAAATCACCAATTCATATGGCCTAGGTTGTATACCGACCATTTTCCTCCCGGTGGGAGGGGAATGGGGGCCCTATGAATGGTGAGATACCCTTAGATCTGTGAGGTGTTTCAGTGGTAGGGTTGTAGATCCCCCCCACTGTGGTTTGTAGCCAATGAAGGGCAAGGCGGACTTGTCCAATGGCTTACAAAGCACACATTTCCTAGATCTAGGATGCGCTCTCAGCTTTACTTACTTCCCCTACTTTGAAACTGACCTGACTGTGCGTACGTTTTCGGCTTTAGCAACGCCTTTCTTTCTACTCTCTTTCTGTCTCTATATATACCATAAGGTATGAGAAAATTACACATATGGAGTGTGAACGTATCAAAGTACCTTTTTCAAGTCATCATTTTCACTTCTCTGGTTGAGCAGCAGGTTTTTGAGCTCTGCATTCCCCTCCACCAAGTCTTTGTTTTGCTGGATTGTTGTCCTGGACACACACACACACACACACACACACACACACACACACACACACACACACAGAGTGTATTGTAATCACAATGAAACACATCGACTCAGAAAGACAAGTAAATGTCATGACAAAACACACATGGACAAATTGAGGAATCCACAAAAGATTCTCTCTCTGCAAGGCTAACAATCAGCAGATGCACTGTGCCAATGTAGTGAAATGGTCTGTTAGGCACTGTCTGAGGCTGATGTGTCTTCAACTCATCACACAAACACACATCATACCACAACTCACTTGAAGTCAACCAGCCTCTCGTATTCGTCCGAGTCTTGCGCCTGCTGAAGGTGGTGGTTGTGGTCCTGTAGCAGCTTCAGCGACACCTGCAGGTTCTGCACGTCCTTTTCCCGCATCTGTAGCTGCTCCGTCTGTCGCAGAAAGATGTGGGACCAAGTAAGATAAGTGTAGCATCAGCACGTGATTCTGCCACACCTTTCAGCTTCACTCGTCACCTATCAAAGACGCGAACCCTCTGGTCGGTGTCCGAGAGGCGTCTCAAAGTATGTGCTGTCTGCGACAGTTGGTGGAATTTTCTAGTTAGGTGAAGCGTTAAGTAAGGCGGATGAAATGCTCACCAAACTCTGAACCTGCTCCTCCAAAGCTGTGACATGGGCGATCCTCCGTAACAAGCGGCGGTTACGCATGGCGTGGTTTGTCCGCTTGTGGCGCTCGTACATCACCTGGTTCTGCAGCAGCAGAATCTGACCGCGCAAGATGTTGATCTCGTCTGCTGGGGGCACGCCTGAAATCATGCGAACTTGGCACTCGGACTAGGTCAGACTCAGAGGGGCGAGGTTAAAAAAAAAGAACGAAAACTTTGGCTGGTAAATGGACAAGCTGCACATGATTTTTATGACAGTGTAAGATCACCCCTTTTATAGTCTGCTGTCCCTTTCTGCTCTAGGATTAGGATTTCCTTTAAAAAAAACAAAAAAAAAAAACCCCCAAACTTCAAAAACCAGAAAACTGGAAGGGCTAATTTCAAGTCCCATCTTAAAACCCATTTCTTTCGGGAAGCGTTTATTCTGAATAGTCTGTCCCAAGTGTGTGTGTGTGTGTGTGTGTGTGTGTGTGTGTGTGTGTGTGTGTGTGTGTGTGTGTGTGTGTGTGTGTGTGCGTGTTAGTATGTATTGTAGTTGTTCTGTTTTTGGTGAGCGTGCGTGCGTGCGTGTGTGCATGCGTGCATGTGTGTGAAATGCCTGGAGCTCTTCAGAAAAGGCGCTCAGTATTATCATCATCATCATTACGAAGTAGGAGCTGGAAGCAGGTTTCAACAAAGTTCGAACTGGCGCACAGCACTTTCCCTGTGATACGTCTGTACATTACAATAACCAATATATGCTGTGTCCCATATGCTCTAAAACAGAGCACCAATACATGCCTTTGAGAACTAGTTCATTTTCCCAGTTCAAGTATATCATGTAGTGGCATGTGCTGACAATTATCTTCTCACCACCAAAATGCGTCCAGCTAACATTCCCTTTGCTGGTGAGCGGGATGTGAGCGAGTTCCTTGGCGTGAAGTCCGCTCCCCTGTGTCAGGTGACGATCCAGCAGCTCGGGCGGTGACAACATGGAAAACAGCGACACTTCTGGGCCTGGAGACACAACAGATCATAGACAAACATCACTTGTTGTGTACCAAAACAGCCAAAACAGGCACTATAATTGCAACCACCCCCCAAAAAACAAAACAAAACAAAACAAAACAAAAACAAAAAACCCAAACAAACAACAAAAACAAAACAAACACCACCCCCCCCCCCAAAAAAAAAAAAAACAAACAAAAAAACAAAACCCAAAACAAAACAAAAAAACACACACAAATAAAAACCAAAAAAAAAAAAAAAAACGCAAACAAAAAACCTACTGAAAATTGACCATGACCGACAAGGACTATACAGGTATTTGCAATAGGCAATATGGAGGAATACCTGCAGCTACACAGCTGGCAACAGATCAGCTGTAAGTGAATATTGGGCTTTCCAGTGATCGTGCTAGGAATTCTGCCAGCTGGTACCCTTGTGTTAAGCTCAATTCAAGCTGAAATCGAACCGGTGTGAGCGAAAACATCGTTTTCATGATTCGGTTTAGTTTCATTCCAACCAGTACATCTGACCGACAGGACATATTTTTTCTGGTATTTTCATTTTTCAAATTGATAAATCACCGGCTGCAGCCTGTCAGCGTGCTCACTGGCTTTAGGCAACTGCATATTGATTTCTGTAAGTGCTTACAGCCCACAGAGGATAAACGCTGTCCGTTATTTCTTTCTGTGCTTTACCTGGCCATTTTGTCAGAGCCTCTCCTTCACCTTCAGGGGCAGGTAATGCTGGATGTTCTCCCTGCTCCTCCAAGGTCGCCTTGACGAGCAGCTGATGGCACTGTCGACACACTGCCACCTGAACTGGGGCTAGGAGATTCTGAAACATGGTCGCAAACTCTCTGGTAGCCGGCGACAGATCCCCGTCTTTATTCCCTGCGCACTGGCAGACGCACATCTTGGCTTGCCCCGATGGGCTGTTGCTGCTTCCGTGCTGACTCCCACCGTTGTTCCTGCAAGAATCTTGCGATTTGGACGATGTGAAGCTGGCGTCGCCTTTCCCGTGGATGGATACGGCAGATTCGGACACCGTATCGAGCTTCGTGGCAGTGGAGGAGGAGAAGTTGGGGGAAGAGGTTAGGTGGGGGTCCTGCACGAGCGGCTCGCGGTGAAGGGGCGGGCAGGAGCGAGCACGGCCGGGGCGAACGTGTCTGTCCGAGGGGAAGATGAGAGGCTCACTGGCATGGTAGGTGAGACTGTTGAACCTGATTCGGTTGACCTGCCCGAACACACAAGCACACAGAAGCATTTAGATAAGTCAAGCAACTGTTAGTGGTGGTAATACCGAGATCCATGCCGCCACGTGACCACAAAGAAACAGTTAATAATGATTTGTAACGTTTCTTTTTGGCCAGTGAATGGTAGAGGCCTGTATCAGTTTAAAAAAAAAAAATTCTGTTTTTGAATTCTTTTTATACAGTGACAGTACAGCATTCACATGACATAACAAATGGGACGGAAGGTGTACACTTGAAAGGAGGTATTCATGAAAAAGCAAATGTGCATTATATATATATATATACATGTATATATATATAGAAAAGGAACAAAGGCGTCGCTAAAGCCGAAAACATGCGCTCAATCAGGACAATTTGAAAGTAGGGGAAGTAAGTAAAGCTGAGAGCGCTCCCTAGATCTAGGAGATGTGTGCTTTGTATGCCAGTGGACAAGTCCGCCTTGCCCTATATTGGCTACAAGCCACAGTGGAGGGGGGGGGGGGAATCTACCATCCTACCGCTGAAACGTCTAACATTCTGGGGCAGCCTTTTATTCTGGGGCAGCCTTTTAGTGCTGGTTGGACGCTGCAGCCCTCGTGGGTATCGCCGCATGCTCACCTGATGAGGGTCCCATTGACCCGAAACCATGGTCGTGAGCGGCTAAAATCACCAATTCATATGGCCGATGTTGTACCGACCATTTTCCTCCCGGTGGGAGGGGAATGGGGGCCCTATGAATGGTGAGATACCCTTAGATCTGTTAGACGTTTCAGCGGTAGGATGGTAGATTCCCCCCCCCCCCTCCACTGTGGCTTGTAGCCAATATAGGGCAAGGCGGACTTGTCCACTGGCATACAAAGCACACATCTCCTAGATCTAGGGATATATATATATGTGTGTGTGTGTGTGTTACAGTCAAAGCTGGAAATTAGTCATTCTCCAGGAATGCCTGAAATTTCAGTCATTCCCAAGAAATTCCTGTTTTGATCGGGCATTGCCGTGGTGTTTTTCTGGCTTCACCTCCATTCAAAGTTGCCTTCAATTCCAGTAGGATTTCCTGGTACTTCGTTTTCGGAAAGAGGTAGTTTGGATTTTTTTTCATATTTTTCAAACAGCCTTTATGTCTGTATGCAAGTATGCAAGACATGTAAGACTGCATACGCCACACAAGACTGCATACGCCACACAAGACTGCATACGCCACACAAGACTGCATACGCCACACAAGACTGCATACGCCACACAAGACTGCATACGCCACCCCGGCCTGTGTCAGTTTTGTTTGTTTCAAACATGATCCATGATCACGAGGAAAAGTGTACAGCATTTAGTAACAAAGTGGCAAAACAAAGTGGAAAAGCCATGAACACGTGTCTGCAAAGCAGACGTGTTATGCTAGGGGTGTCGGAAGCATGCTTCCTGGAATTATTTTTTTGTAATTTGATGAAAATCCATGCAATTTTGCTCATTTCAGCAAGATATTTACTGCTTCAGATGAGGAAACGCTTATCTGGAGGAAAGTTTAGAATTCGGGTAAAATCTGCAATTTTAGCGTTTTGGTATGATTTTAAGAGCTTCAGAGGAAGAAACGCACTTTTTGGGTGGAGGAACATTTTTAGGCAATGGTGGAAATCTGCCAAAAGATGGCAGATTTTAAGCCCTGTTATCCATTACCTCACTGCTTTTTATATTTGTCAAATCGATTTCATGCACTCTGAGATTAAAAAAAAAAAGAACTGCACTGATTAAAGCTGAACTGAAATGCTACAAGAACAGTACTGAAAGATGGAAGTAAATCGTGCCGAGTATTCATATCGTACCTTCTTCATAAACTGTATGACCGACTGAGCTGTCTTATGTTGCTGAGGGAAGGACGAACCTAACCCATCGCTGACCCCAAAACTGCCGCTGCTGTCAAATCTGTCCTCACCCTCTGTGATCTGGCTCACCTCCTGGTCAAGAGGGTCTTCAAAGACCCAACAAAAAAAACACAAAACAAAAAAGTCAAAATGTGCAGGGGCACAACTCTCACTTTTTGACTCATGCATAACTCTTAAGAGCTGGAGCCCGACCACCTGCTGCCCACTATATCATTAGACTGGTTAAAAAGAACAAGCCACTGCACTCCAGTAGGAGCCACTTCAAGCCACTATTCCGCAAGGCGTGGGTCTTCTCTGCTAGGACCAAGACCAGTGCAAACTGTATAATAGTATTAATAATTATAATAATAATGACTAGTACTTGTTTAATCTCGCATGAAAGCAACTCATAGCGCTACACACTGCAGTTTTTACATGGTCTTTTAAGAGATAAAGAAAACATCTCATGGAAAAATACTGCCTTGCTGAGACAGCTGAGACAGCTAAGAGCGAAACAACATACCATGTCCCTGTAGATAATGCTCTTAGACGACAATAAAAAAAAAAGTGACATACCACACACAGCACATGCATCTCTACCTTGTAGACATTCTCTGGACACTTTCAAATGTGAATTGATGCTGAACATTTCCAACGGCTTCAAGTTTCAAAAGTCTTACAAAAACCCTGACTGTCCTGCTAAAAAATTTATGGCTGAGAAAAATTGAAGTGGCTATCGCGCTCGCAAGTCTTACCAGAATCCTGGATGCTGAGAGTGCGGACGACTGACGGCAAAGACTCGACGTGAACGGCTGGTTGTCCTGTGTCCACTCCGCCTCCGTCTTTTTCAAGCCTCATTTCCACATGTCTTGGTGGCCCCTCTCCCTTTGCCTCTGGGCCGTCGAACTGCAGGCTACGTGCCGCGGCAAAATCCCCGGGCTGCGCTGCAGCGGATTCGGTCAGGGCAGGCAGCTTCATCGGTGATGGTTCGATGCTGGCGGACTGGGAGGAGGGGGGAGCTCGGAGGGAGAAAGGGGAGATAAATGCGCTGTTTCCTTGTGAGCGATTCAGGCCTGCCGGTGTGCTTCTCAGACTGCCACGTGGCGGGTTTGGCGTGGATCGCGTGTTAGCTCCTGGCAAACTCTGTCAGTGACAGTGACAAAGACAGTCTTACTGATCTTATTTATTTGATTGTGACACTGTGTAAAACTGTGATGTAACTGATAGTTTATCTCACTTATTTATATCTTGGTTTTTAGTGTTTTATTTTGTATTATATCCTTGTGAGTGTGTGCATGTGTATGTGCGTGCATATGTGTGTGTGCGTGCGTGTGTGCGTGCGCTCGTTATTTTATATTATGATCACAGTACAAGGACCGGAGCAAATGTATGTGTCTGAAGACAATCTTCTGTTTTAAAATGTATTTTTACAACAGAAAATAAAGTAGTTTTGAATCTGAATTTGAACTGAACTGCACGCATGCACGCAAGCACATCATTGTGTGTGCACGCGCGCACACACGCTCACAAGAAACACAACTACCTTATGTCTTGAAGAGGCTCATGCTACAATTTTTATGCTTCGAGATTGTTCTGAGCCGTCTTCGTGGTATCTATCATCACACCATTTAAACACCTGGTCAGTGACAGCATCTGTAATGCTGGCACTGAGCCAACAGGGGCACACTCGATTCAGCGAGTACACTGAGTGCTCCAGTAGTGTAACAACAACAGTCATACAATTTGCATTTTTGACAACTTGTGCAAAGCATGAACGGCATTGTATTGCGTTAAGAGCTGTACTAATCATCAAGCTAGACTATTTTGAGCGTACAGGCGCACGCACTCACGAGCGAAACTGTTTCAAAACATAATCTGGCTAAAGCAAAGATGGAAACAGCCGGTTTAACGTCAACTGCCGTAAAACTCAGAACCTCAAAGTAAATGCTATCACTCTGAAAGGATTCTTCAGAAAGGCATTGCTAACAACCATAAACGTATGAATGTTTGATGTTTGCAAGGGTTGCAGTCGGTGAGCAAACACCGATATTCAAAAAGGAAAACTTCTTCACAGAAATACTTATGTTAACTAAAAAGATAAAAAGACAAACCCTTTCCAGCTCGTCAGAGAAAGGCATTTCTCGTGGGGTCACCTCTGGCGTGGGGGTCACAATCTGCGGACTTGCCGATACTGTTCCTGTTGACACAAAGACCCCATACAGTGAAGTTCAGCTGTTAACTAGATGACTAAAACATCTCATGCCTATGTGAATATGCTTGTGCGACTAGTACAAGGGATCCTGTGTGTCTAATGTTTCTCAAACATACATGTACAAAGCTACAACTCCTGCCTACCTTTTGCTACCATAGAATCTCAGGGCTTGTGGTAGATATTTTTTCTGAGGGTCAGCATGACTTCCAGCAGAAAAATCTGAGGGTCAGCCTACTCTAACAGACATAAACGCCGTACATTTCAGAGCGTCTGTTGCGATTGCTCTGACAATCGATTGCCGAAGATTGAAACTAAAACTGTGAAAGCTGTGCGTCATGCTATCAAATTTGATTATCACGCGACGCACTCCTGCTCCAAAATTTTAAAATCTGTGCGTCAGTAAAACCTCCAGTGATTTTTTTTCTGCGTCATTTCGTGATTTCTGTGCGTCAATACGCACAGTTTGTGCGTTAACACAAGCCCTGAATCTAGACCTATGCAAATTCAAGGACAAGCTCACTGACATTCTGTCCAATATATGTGTGATAACATGCATGAAAGCATAATCCTGCACGTATGCCTGTCGATAGCCAAGTGGACTGCAGTTGTATCGTGTTCCTCCATGCGGTATGCATGTAAGCATGAAAGCAAATATGTTTATGTCTATATGTCTGTACATACATGTATGGTAAAAAAAAAGAGAGTAAAGAAACAGGGTATTAAAAAAATTTTTTTTTCCAGGACGAGCAGACAAGAGGATGTTATCCTCTAAAGGAACTTGTCAAGCAACTGCAGTTATTAGGATGAATGGCAATGACAACGGTGACGTTGATGATGATGCCAACAATGATGATGACAATTGTGTCAGCTGACGTAGGGCCTCACCTGCAGCTGAATGCTGTAGACTGGTGCTGACGTCATGGAAACTGGCGGCTGGGGTTGCACGCTGTGAGGTGGGAGGGGTGGACAGGCCGATGACCAGGGACGGGCTGAAGCTTAGGGTTGTGGGGTCGACCACTACAGGAAACAGCTGGCTCACTGCTTCCAATTTCTCCTGCCAGGGTTTGTCTGCACAGATTTAAAAAAAAAAAAAAAAAAAAAAAAATGTAACCTGCCTTGGAAGCTTCTCTTGCCATTGCTGAATTGTGCGGAGAGCAGGCAGAAACAGGCTGGGGAATTGTGCGGAGAGCAGGCAGAAACAGGCTGGGGAATTGTGCGGAGAGCAGGCAGAAACAGGCTGGGGAATTGTGCGGAGAGCAGGCAGAAACAGGCTGGGGAATTGTGCGGAGAGCAGGCAGAAACAGGCTGGGGAATTGTGCGGAGAGCAGGCAGAAACAGGCTGGGGAATTGTGCGGAGAGTAGGCAGAAACAGGCTGGGGAATTGTGCGGAGAGTAGGCAGAAACAGGCTGGGGAATTGTGCGGAGAGTAGGCAGAAACAGGCTGGGGAATTGTGCGGAGAGCAGGCAGAAACAGGCTGGGGAATTGTGCGGAGAGCAGGCAGAAACAGGCTGGGGAACTGAGGAGGGAAAAAAAAAAAGGACTGAAACCCAGATCTGGGTGCAGGGGCAGTGGGGGGATAGGGGAAGAATTTTAGCAACTGTGAAGGCATTTAGTGGCCTCTCCTGGAACCCAAGGTTTACATGACATTTACACCGTTTTCTTTGGCAGAAACTTCAATTTTAGGGGCTGAAAAGGTAGGAAATTTTGCTGAAAATTGCCAAATGACTGAACATTCTCCAGCCTGCAGAAGTATTCCTGAAACACCAGAGAGGAGTTTGAGTGTAAGATGGTTGGACAGACAGAGAGACAGATGGTTGGACAGACAGAGAGACAGATGGACGGACAAACAAATGGGTGGACACAGACGGAGACAGACTGACAGACAGGCAGAGACAGACAGACAGACAGATAGAGGCCAGGCTCACCCCGTGGGGGCTGCTGCTCGGCAAGGGGTCGTTTCTCGATCTGTGGCAGTCGGCGAGGGATAATGGGACAACGCAGCTCCTCCCACGACCCCTCAATCGGGTCCAGAGACAGCTTGGCACAGCTCACCACGATGTCCTGTGGTTCCAAACGCTTCCACCTGCAGTTGTGAAACATAGCAAGGAATCTTAGCACGAACAACTGTCAAAGTGTAAAAAACGGACACTGTACGGTGAAATGTGGCTGAGGTATGACCAGCCCCAGAGTTGCCTCTGTATGAAGCAAGGGGGCCAGGCCACGCCAGGATTGACTCCCCTATAAATGTACATGTACCATAAGAGGCAAAACTTGTTCAGAGTTGGCACTACATGTGGTAAGTTCCCTCGAGACACTGTGCTCTGCACTGTGCCTGTCGTAGGACTGTGACGTCTCCTCTACTACGTCTTCGTCCTTCTTTGATGTATCGCCGTCTACTTCTTCAGTCTCCTTCACGGATGCGAAAGCAAATTCGAACAAAGTGCACTTCACCTTGCATCTATATCATGGCGCAAAACTATTTCCGTAAATCAACAAGACTGCAAACAACGATTGGTTGAAAGAAAACTAGATGGGCCAATCGTATATTTCTACACAGATAAGGTTTGGACGCATATGTAGTGTTCATTACTTAGCAGATGACACAATCACACGACTGGTTCTGCACCTATGCTTGTCCCACTATGCCCATTTTGCAAATACACTGTCCGGCATTTCTTTCCTATCAAGCAGGCAAAAATGGCCATACTCAGCTTCCATTTCTGCTCCAGTAAACAAATCCAGTGGGATTCCCATGATCTAGAATCAACTCTGATTATTACTGATTTTATCACTTATTACCTGGTTTTGCTCATCTCTGTATCTTTGCTCCCAGTGACCAGGTATGGGTGAAGACGCACCCTCTCAAGCATTGGCTGTGATACAGAGAGAAAAGAAAGGTGTTCTGACAAGTCTTTTGAAATCTCCTTGACGAAACATTCGGGAAAATGCCACAACCGAAAACATCAAACATCCATGAACTTAATTCGCGGGAAAAAATACAAGGATGTTTTGTGAGGTTCGGTGCTGAAGTCTGAAAAATAGGGGCACGACTGTAGAAGGTACATGTAGTGCTGTTTTGTATATCTTTGTTGTTGTTGTTTGTTATGTTTTTTTTGTGTGTGTTTTGTTTTGTTGTTGTTTTGTCTTGCTTTGCTGTATGTGTCTTATATGTAGGTTTGTATACATGTATGTAATTGTACCCCTGTACATGTTCATATGTACACACACAAAAAGGGGGGGGAAGCGGGGGACACAGGGAGAAAAATCTATGCAATGTTATACTTAACACATATATCTGATCTCAAGTCAACCGCTAAGCCAAAACTGTATGATAGTGACTGTTTCAGCTGTACAGTTTCAGCAAGGTGAAGTACGGGCAGCAATGCTTCACCCACCGAGATGATTTCATTGTAGACGAGGAGGTTCTCCTTCTTGGCGTAGTTGACACGCAGGAAGCTGAGGAAGGAACATGGGAACATGCCGTACAGACGGAGAAACAATGTGTACTCCGCCACGTGGAGGTGCAGCATGAAGACGTCTGGAGAGTTGGCTGGAAAAAAACATCAGAAAAATACAACCACCACCACCCTGATTCAGGTAGTACTGAATCCCGTCACAGGCCGAAAATTTGGAAAACTTCACAATAAGTTTTTCCCCATATTTTGTTGTTGTTGTTTGTTTCTAAGGATATTTATACATTGTATTTGACTACATTTCAATTGTATATTTGTACTAATAATGTGAATTAATATACGCACTTCCCCCTGTCTGCCAGGCTGAAAGTGCCACAAGCCACAAACACACGCTCATGCAAATCACACACATTCACTCACACACGCAGGAAAACAATGTAACATTATCATGTTGTGTGAAGTATTAGCTATTCAAATCTGGAAATTTACACCTGCATGTATCTTTTAAAAAACAAAACAAACACAAAAACTGCAGGTGAACATTTCCATAACAGAGACAGATAACCCCTGTGGACCTGTCGAAGTGAACAGAGGTGAAAAATCTGATGACTCAAGAAGGCTTAAACCCATGACCTCTCGCACCAAAAGGGGGGTGTGGGTCGTACAGACCTGGCTTTTTGACTAGCAGCCCGGCACTGCGAGAGAAGACGTCAAATATTTCCGGCAGGTGCGACTCAATGGTGACCGGGACGACGGGCAGAAGCACGACCACAACCATGATGCCAGTCATCAGGATAGGGATGTCCACTTCATTCTGACACAGTAAGATACTCGACACGTTGTATGTTACATGGAAGGCAATAAGGACACACACACGCACAGAGGCACGCATGCCCGCACACAGACACGCAACACATAAAAGATACTCAAAAGAAAAAGAAATGTCACAATGTGATAAAATAAACACCAATCATACTGTGTGAGTCTGACATCAAGGCTTGAAGTGGTCCATGATCCAAAAGTAGGAAAAGTGTGTAGCATTTAGCTCTTTGACGACAGAGCGCAATTTCAGAAATTGCGCTCCGTCGTCAAAGAGTTAATGATGGAGTGGCAAAACCTTGAGCGTGCGTCTGCAAAGCAGATGCGTTATGCTAGGGGTGTCTAGGGTCGGACATGCTCTCACGACTTAAAAAAAAGAAAAAGAAAAAAAAGACAGACTAAAATCTGTGCAGTTTTGCGCATTTTGGCATGATGTTACGAGCTTCAGAGGAGGAAACGCATTTTCTGGAGAAAATTTTTTCAAATAAGACTAAAATCTGTCCAATTTTGTTTAATTTACTCTGCCCTTCCACACCATGTCAGCCTGCTTGTTGTGAGATATTGTTCAACTTTGAATGTTCCCTGTGAGTCTGTGTGTAAGAAAGGGGTGTATGTAGTTATGATGAACGGCGCTTAGAGCCTGTTTCACTTCATGTATAGGCGCCTTATAAGTTGTCGTCATTATTATTATTATTATAAAATGTGCAATTTGGTATGATTTTAAGTGCTCCAAAGGAGGAAACACTTTTTCAGGGGAGCAAAATTTTCAGCCCAAAGTGGAAATCTGCAAAAGTTGGAAGATTTTCAGCCCTGGTGAATGACAGAGGAGAGAAAGCCAGGGAAAACAGAAGGAAAATCTCTACAGAACACTCACCCTGAGACAGCGAAGGAGCGCGGAGAAGACCGGCCGATCAACCAGGCGATGCGTCCACGGCGGTTGTTGGTGGACCAAGTACAGTAGCAGCTGTATCGCTTGCAGGCGATTGTCCGGGTTACGCAGCCCATCCTGAATTTTCTCAATCAGTGCCTGCAATTTGACAGTGGAGATGCACGATTCTGTAGGCCCACCTTGCAACATATTGTTCTGAGCTGATTTAGTAGTGTCTGACATCGACCATCGTACCACTTAGACATCTATGCATAGAAACAGCTTCTCCAATGATGACACTGACAGGCATGCCTACCCTGCAATTCACCTTTCTGGAACACAAAACCTGAACATCTGGAACACAGCACACCTTTCAGGACCACACCAAGAATACAAGTACATCAACCACGCTACCGACACAAAATTTAATCACCGTGCTGGCTCATAAGTAGAGTCCTTTGTCTACCTGGGGAGTGTGGTTGATGGACAGGGAGGCACAGACCGAGACGTCACAGCCAGAATCGGCAAGGCAAGAGCAGCAATGGTCATGCTGAAGAATGTCTGGGCATTCAAAGTTGTCAGCATACGAACCAAACTTCGCATCTTTAACTCCAACGTGAAGTCAGTTCTGCTCTACGGATGCAAAACATGGAGGACAACGAAGACGATGCAGCAGAAGATCCAGACATTTCTCAACACCTGTCTCAGGCGCATCTTCAACATCCGTTGGCCAGAGAAGATCCGGAACAAAGAGCTGTAGGAGCACCGGCCCCCGTAGTGTAGTGGTTAGCACTTCGGATCATGGACCGGGAGACCCGGGTTCGAATCCCAGCCGAGGCAAGCGGGATTTTTCATACCTAGGTCGGCTCCTACCCAGAGCGGGTGTGCTATGGGCCCAATGGGGAGGCTGTTGCCACACAGCCGAGCTTCACCCACTTCACGGGTGCGACTTTGGGGGTGCTTCCCTTTGTATGACACGTCTTATGATGTGGATGATTACACGGCCGGCACCGCAGGTGCCGTAGTTCCCGGGCCTGGTTAATGCCGGGATATTTATGACAGGAAGCGTGGAATGCGGCCCTGTCCCGCAGTCCCAAACCACATGGACCTCCATAGCATCATCTTACCATCATCCTCATCTCCATCATCATGCATAATAAAAATTGTCCCAGCTTCCGAGTCCTCCGTGGGTTCCACCCATGACCTGGGAGGAACACCACTGGAGCTGGCAAAAGAGTTGGGGCAGCAAAAAAAAAAAAAAAAAAAAAAGAGCTGTAGGAGCGAGCACGGCAGGAACCAGTGGCCAAGCAGATCCTGTGGAGGAAGTGGGGCTGGATTGGACACACCCTCAGGAAGCCAGCATCCAGCACCACACGCCAAGCCCTGACATGGAACCCGCAGGGGGAAAGGAAGAGAGGCCGGCCTCGCAACAGCTGGAGGCGGGACACTGAGGCAGAGCTATATAAGCAGGGGACCAACTGGACTGGAGTGGCAAGAATAGCCCAGAACAGAGTGCGCTGGCGAAGGGTTGTCGATGGCCTATGCTCCACTTGGAGCCTGGGGCCTAAGTAAGTCAGTAAGTTGGCTCATAAAATTAGACTCTGTTCAAATGTATCCGAAACAGGTCAGATGACTTGATTTTGTCATGAGATTAAGAGGGGACCGATTTTAGCAATCAAAATCGTTTGATGGCAGCCATCTTGCCGAAGAGACCTGGTCTGGATTATGTCCCTTTTGTGCTCTGCCATGCAGTTAAGCCACCTCACTCATCATGTCCGAGAGAGATAACAAGGTCAATTACTGAGAAGGAGATTCAAACGTGTGGTTATCTTTTCTTCCGGGATGCGCGGCAGATATCCGTATTTACGGGACGGACCGCTCATTTTACGCGTTTTCCAGGACAAATATGGCTACTCTGTAACGGTAAGCATGCCTGCTAAAAACAATCATCAGATGACCTACATACGCGATCCTGCCACCGAGACTGAGCTAACAAAAGTCAATTTATGCAAATTGAAAAGGGTTGCGCACCTGCACACTCTTAAGTGCAACTGTTAAAAAAAAAAAAAAAACAAAAAAACACCCCAAAATGTCCTGTAAAGCCTAGCAATCTTGGATTATGCACATTCTACCCACTACTCATAGCCATCTGGATGACTGTCAATGTATTTAGATTTTTCGAACAGCACGTCTAGAATGACTGAGTGACATGTTCTGTCCAGGGAATGCTGAAAGCTAACGTCTTACCCTATCCTGGGGCTCTCGCACTTCGGCCAATATTTCCTGTGCCCTGACCGACCGAGTGGTGAAGTAGTAGTCAACCAGGGTATTAATTATCCACGTCTCCTTGCCTGTAAACAAAGATGAATACAATAGTAGGAATTCCTGTTTTTGCCTTTTCTTGTAACGTAAAAGCATCCTTTCTCCTTTTCGTTCATAAGTCGCAAAGCAACAAGCAATGACCTGTTTTTCTGTTTCAGCTACATGTAATTTCTTACAAAACGACAGCACCACCTCTTCCTGTGTGTCCTCATGTACCCCCCCCCCCCCCCCCAAAAAAAAAAAGCATCCCCCCAAAAACCAACCTAAAACACAAACAAAAACAAAAACTGCCCCAATTCCTAAGGAAAACAAAACCAAACAGGACCCCCATCCCCAATAAAAACACACAAATGAACAACCTACAACAAAAACAACCACACAAAACAAACCGAAACCCCAACAACAAAAAAGCAACAGAAACAAAACCCAAATCAAAACAAATAACAAAACAAAACAAAAACCAACAGAAGAACAAACCAACCCCCCAAAATGTCAAATATTATGCAAGTAGCCATACCCCCCCCCCCCCCCCCCCACACACACACTACACCCTGTGACCTGTACAGTACAAATGCCTGCTAACAATGCAAACCAGCAGTTCACTCACTTGAGGACATATTTTCCAGAATAAGACGGTGCATATCTTCCACAACAGACAGCTCCGATGACTCCAGTAGGGTGAAGATCTCATCGATCTGTATCGGACGATCCGCGGACCCACTTGCTCCGCTTATAGATGCCATCTTGCTGTGCGTTGTCCTGTCTTATTGTTTGGTTTGTTTGTAATTTCTTCAGTCACTTATTAAGGATGTACACAAGATACCTGTGGACACAATTATAAAAAATATAATGTTTAACTCTTTGACGACGAAGCACAATTTCTAACACGCGATTTCCTATAGGAAATCGCGTGTTAGAAATTGTGCTTCGTCGTCAAAGAGTTAAGGTGACTGGTAGTAGTATTTGTCTAGACTTATTCACTGTGTAGTAGTGGAAATGCGAACCTTCACTGTACTTCTCAAAGCACTGTCAACTACGGTCCTGACCCTAACAGTAACACGCTTTTCGTGCTCGTTCAAATGCTCCACTGCTCCTGACAGGAAAACAAAACAATCTACATAGGACGATCTGAAGATAGCCACAGTCATTTTGACCTGACCCTATGACATGTATTGTATCCCATCTCCTTTACTAACCCTATAACAAAGTCAAGGCCCTTAAACCTGCCATAAAACATATCAGCCCAAATCTCACTGTGTTTTTCTGTAGTAAGGTGGGTTGGGGGAACTTCGGCACCCTTGCGGTTCGGGGGAAATTCGTCACCCCAAGTTTCTTCTATAATTCAATGCACTTACTAAGCTTTCATCCCTCCAAATAGGCTCTCCCAAGTAACTACAAGATTCCAAACGATAGATGGAACGACCAGTGAAAATACTTGGTACAGCCAGACGCGTCAAATGATCGCATTCTGACTTGACTGCTTTTCTCGTCTGCTTCATAACTTCACGTGTCTTTTGCCGGTAAAGTCCCAACTATCTTTGTATAGTCTTATTTTTATGTTTTTGAATGAAATCAAATATATTAAGGGTCTTAAACATAAACATGACTTTATTTTAAAGTTTAAATGTTTCTTTAGCGATGGCACACATCAAAACACTGCATAAACACGAAATTACTGAGGGTGACGAAGTTCCCCCGACCAAAAATGTACATGGGGGAAATCCGTCACCATCAACAGGGGAAATTCGTTTTAAGAGTAAGCTAAGAAGTTGAAATATTCTAACACTAAAATAGCCTTCCAGGATGGTTCTACCATAGACACACTCACATTCCCAGACTGGTCGATTTGCTTAGCTTAATGAATACACACATAAATAACCTCTTGTTTTAAGCTCAGTTTTGCCTGAAACAGTCTTCTTCATTCAGAGAGAGAGAGAGAGAGAGAGAGAGTTGTTTAATCACACATGTTAGATAAAAATAAAGAAGAAATCTGACCTACAGTTTGTAGCACATCACATTTAAGGCACTGAAACCATGAAAACAAATACTCTCAAGCCTAGTGACGAAGTTTCCCAGGTGGTGCCGAAGTTCCCCCGAAGGGGGTGACGAAGTTCCCCCGAAGGTGTCGAAGTTCCCCCAAACACACTCACTTGTTCTCAGAACGATTTTCAATGCACATTTATGAGGTTAAAGTTGCAGTTTCATTGAAAGCAGGTCTGCGATTGGTTAAAGTATCCGTTGGCATTAAGCATGTTTCTCTCACGTGAACACGAAAAGGCGGGCAGCATGTTAAGTCAACACGCTAGTGGAAGCATGCACGCAGTGCCGAAGTTCCCCCAACCCACCTTAATGGTGTGGTTGCTATTCCTTGGCTCACATTATCTGTCTCTTTTGAAACGCTCAAGGAGCCGCAGGGCTGGGTGCCGTAGCAGTGAAAGCCTGAATGAAATTACACATAAAGTACAAATCTCCACCGCCCTGCTATTCATTTTGGTGCGTGCGGCATATTTGCTTTTACGCATATTTGTTTTAAATCTTAAAAGTAGTTTTAGTACTAGAAGCCTAAAATCTTTTCAGTACCTACTATGACGTAAATCCAGAGGCGGTGTCGCTGTTTGGAGCAATAAAAGGGAATGATGTCATTGTGCAGTTCTGATCAGTATTTTTTTTTTTCCCACGGTAATTGCTGTCTGCACACATGAAAGTTATGTTCTAGGCCTTTCGTCTTCTTCCAGTGATAAGGTGTACCTAGGCATCATGCTATTGGAAAAAGAAACTGTACAAGAACTTACGCATCACGTTAGAGCGTTCAATTGTCTTCAGCCGACGATAAAGGTTGCTTCGTTCGGTACCATGTCACGGGACTTCATCAGCTTTCGCCATTATGGTCCAAGGGCAACAACTCTTTGATTTTCGAATTTCTGATTTCACCGATTGTTCCCCCTTACCTTGAGGCATGTGCAGCCTTCCAGTGCCTTCAGGCAATGGTGCCTTGTTATATTATGTATGTATAGTTGGTCTTTTGCTACTCATAATAGCAGCCATCACATTGTACCTGTGCTGCTTCATTAAAAGTCACCTGACCTTGTGAAAAAAGCAACAAAACAACCACCAAAAAACCCCCCAAAACATACCACCAGCACCTCAAAATGTCTACCCCAAACCAAAACCCAATCTGATGAAAAAAAAGAAAAAAAGAAAAAAAAAGGGTATAAAGTCAATCAATTAATCAGCCACACCACTGACACATCCATGCACTCACATCTGCACACCTGATTTCTGATAGATCTCTGTTTTATTGTCCTATGTATATATATTGTATATAAAATACATGGTATCCGGTTTATTAACCGTTGGCACATAAATATATTATATACACATACTTATAAAGAACTAAATGCATTGTCATAATTATGTATGCATCCACTTATACAGAACTGAACACATGGGATCACGGATCACAATTTTTTTCCACAACATCCTGAATTGGCAGTATTTTAACACATTTTCAAATTTGTTTTTAAAGAAAATAAAACAAATCAATCATCAAGTAAACATTCAAAAGATACTAAAATCAACCTTTGTGGCAGATGTACTTCATGGGTACAAAAAAAAACCCCACCCACTCCTGTATACAACACCTACTCCTGTATACAAACGCTTATATCAAACCATTCCATAGTTACGTGAAACAAACAACACATGTATACTCAGGGCTAAAAAAAAATCCCCAAAGAGGAAAAAGTGTGTAGCACTTAGTGACAAAGCTACCAGCGTGCATCTGCAAAGATGAAATTTGTTAAAAAATTAGACTAAAATCTGCAGTTGAACGAGGATAAGACGGAGGCTCTTTTGGTTTTTTCAAAATGTTCAGATCTGCCCTCTTCTTTTAAGATTGGACAGACTGACATTCATTTTTCTCAATCTGCAAGGAATTTAGGGGTCATTTTTGACAGCACTCTGTCGATGAGGGAACAGGTGAATAAGGTCTGTCAGTGTTGCTACTTTGAGCTTCGGCGCATTTCGTCCATTAGGAAGTACCTGACCACTGACTCTACAAAGACCTTAGTGACTTCACTCGTTCTCTCTCGCCTAGATTATTGTAACTCGCTCCTTGCCGGTCTTCCTCAAAATCAGTTAGACAAAATTCAAAAAGTAATGAACTGTGCCGCCCGTCTTATCTTCAAAACACCAAAGCGCCAACATGTCTCTCCTCTCCTATCTGATCTGCACTGGCTGTCCATCCAAAACAGAATTCATTATAAACTTGCCACTCTCTGCTACAACATTATCTCAGGTTCTGCTCCCCCCTATCTGTCCGCTCTCATTCAGCTCTACACACCATCCCGCAACCTCCGTTCTTCCTCTGACACCCGCCTTCTCCGTATTCCCATCCGCCGAAAAAAGTTTCAGGGCCAGCGTGCTTTTTCATACATTGGTCCTGTGGTTTGGAACGGCCTCCCCTCTCACATCC
Source organism: Batillaria attramentaria (assembly GCA_018292915.2). NCBI lineage: Eukaryota > Metazoa > Mollusca > Gastropoda > Batillariidae > Batillaria > Batillaria attramentaria. Next base: position 554,523 of record JACVVK020000325.1, on the reverse strand, counting down.
GCCATGCTCAGTCGTTAGCAGTCTTTAAATCTAAACTTAAATCACATCTTTTCTCCAGGCAGTAGAACCAACCCCCCCTCCATCTCTGCATGCCACCTGCAAAAAAAATCTGTGTGTGTGTGTGTGTGTGTGTGTGTGTGTGTTTTGTAAGTTATATACGCTGTTTTTATGTTATGTTTATGTACGCGCCCTGAGCTCTTGCGAGATGGGGCGCCACAAATACCCTTTATTATTATTATTATTAAATCTGTGCCATTTGGTGCATTTTGGCATGATCTTAAGTGCTTTAGAAGAGGAAACCCTTATACTGAAGGAAATTGTTTGGAATTTGCCTTTATCTGTGCAGTTTAGTGTATTTTGGTATGATTAAGCGCTTCTGAGGAGGAAAAACAGTTTTTGTGGGGAGGAAAGTTTTAGCCAAAGGTGGAAATCCACCAAAAGGTGGAAGATTTTAAGTCCTGCGTAACACAATAAAATATAATTTAAAAAGTGGGCATCCATGACATATACAGCATGTCTAGTCAAGAGCTGAAAATCCATTTTAAAAGAAAAGGTATGGGTGCAGGCACAACCACAATGCATGTTACATGACATCCAGCCCTCATACAATATAAGCAAGCAAGCACTAGGTTATAGATGTTACAGTCGTGAATGGGCATCGCATTCAGTTTCACACGTGATCTCAAAATCATTACTGTGTTGGAATGTTGAAAACACTACCCCGGTAACTTGGAAGCTGCATTGACTTCAAAAGCTGACAAATAAGATAAATGGATTGATGTTCCAGTTTTGATTCCTGCTTGCATATTGGTGCTGCCAGTAATTTATGGTCCTGGCTGGGAACTGGCCAACATGGATAACATGTAAACTAAGGTAATTTACTGAGCAATCTTACAGACAATAGCTTGGAACTGGAAGACTCAGCAGCAGGAGAGGAAACATGGCAATGAGCTAACATTGCTTTGAAACTTCGTGCCACTGCTTAATAGCCTTGCAAACCATTTCTTCACTGAAGATGGGGAAGTGCTGTCGGTATTTAGCGACAATATCCTCATCTCCCTCAAGAACTGTTGTATGCAGCTCGCCATTATGTTCGAGCATCAGCCGATTGTTAACCAGTATGACTGCCCGCTTTCCCGGAAAGCACAACGCCCGCGGTGAACGATCGAATGGCGTGACACACGGAACTGCAAACACACGATCGAACGAAGCATCGAAGTCAGACAGATTATCCGTAGGCCTTATGGTGAAGTAATAAAACCGCCGCCACCTGTCGACGATGAAATCAAGCCCTTCTATTGGTGGGTTGTTCCGCTTCATGACATCTCCTTTTCCGTGCATGCGTAGAAACTGACCTTTGTGGCGGATGTACTTATACTCGAGAAAGGAGTCAACAAACACGGGACTCTCTTGCTCAAAGTTCAGCGACACAGCTCGGAAAGTAGGGAACCCCACTCCAAACTCAAGAAGATGGAGGTCGCCATCATTTTCAAGGTTATTGAGCAGAATGACCACGTGGTTGTCAGGGGAAGTGACGGTTGACGTGCAAGTGGCTGGGCACAGCTGAACGGAATATCCCAGAGCCTTCAACAGCCCCCATCCAAACACGTTCAAGTTGTAGCAGAGACCTCCGATGCCTGCCATACATTCTCTTTTGATGGTTTCTACACTAGGGCGCCGTCGCTGTTCAGGTGGGGTGGCCATCAAGGTGATGCTCTGGAAGGGCACCTGGGTTTGTATCAGGACTGTGACCTCTTCCAGCAAGTTCCTCCTGTCGTTTAGAAGACGCTCCTCCACTCTCTCAACTCCCCATTTCATTTGGAGGAACTCCACTGCCTCCTGCTTGGTGAACATGGCAGACATCTGGTGACCAGTGCTCCAGTCAATAATGTTGAAAATGGTCTGCGATGGAGTGACAGTTGCTGAGGCCGATCAAGGTTACTGGTGCTATCCAGGCCAATCAGCAAAGGAAAAGAAAGTGAGACATTACTATCAGAGCTCCATTTCCACATCCTGACTAAGAGTCATACCTTTTTGAATACTAGTCAATTAGTTATGGAGTGTCTACACACATGGAATCAATAAAGACTGAAGTTTTGGGACAGGAGGTTGGGTTAGTGACAATTCGCTTTGCTGTAAGTTTCAGTTATAATTTTCAATCTCGTTAAAAAAAAAGGCAACCAAAACAACAAACAGGAAAAACTTGCACCTGACTGATTGATATTGGTATTATACAGCCTTTGAATCTTTACAGGGAAATGGCTGTCTCTCATACCAGTTGCTCTAATTCATTTGAAGAAACTTCAGGCGATAGCGAACAAGGGTTGCTAACGAACTGCCGGCAATGATGATGTGAATGGATGACGTCAAGGTTACATATCAAATTAACTATAGAGGAGGCGATCATTTGGTTCACAAAATGCTCCATCACCTGGAAAACGAAAGTACTGAGCCCGGCCTGCCCAATCCCGGAAATGACCGTCCGCATTTTGAGCCAATAGAGGTGCAGCTTTTATTCAGTGCGGGGTTGTCTTTGTTGCAACATGGCTGCGACGGTAGAGTTGCCGACAGGCGGGTTCGTCTTCGAAAATTGCCAAAGGTACTAGTGTGGGATAACATCATGCCAATTGCTTATTCCTGCTGACATTTTGTGTGTTTAAAGAAGAGGAAATTATGATTTCGGGCTTTGGTTCTGTCAGCGTTTCGTTATGTCGGGTTGTCGGCGACATGAGTTGACAGTTTTCGTATGCATACATGTACCAAAGTTTTTACAGATCTGGCAGTATTTGTCTCGATCTGTCATTCTGTGGTTGTCATAAGTGATTTTGCCCAGTAAAAGTCGTTCCGAAGAAAAACACATGTAAAATCAGTCTGACAGAAACGTTTTACAGGCATTGAAGAGCACGCCTTAAAATTTTCGAAATTAATTCACTTCTTCTTTATCAACATTTTTATTTTCTCTTGATGAAAACAGAAACAAGGTCCTCGAAGGCCAAGGCTTTAAAGCTCCCACGGCTTACAAAACAGGGACTACAATTGCAGGAATTGTGTTCAAGGTGGGTCTAAAGCAGTTTTAGATGCTTGCAATTTGCATAGATGCTGTATTTCTACAGCACTGTAGGGGTTCGATAAAAATTCATTCCAAATTCCAATATTACTTTATTGTATGATCAACATGAGAAAAGTTTCTTTAACTGGGTAATGCATGGAACTATAAATAAACAATAAATACAAAGATTCTTCAACTGCAGTTTGGGAAAATGCCACCGAAAAACACACATTTCATATCCCATTTCAGGTGTTAAAAAGGCATTCTTAAAAATAAAAATTATATAGTATAATATATATATTAATATAACATATAACAAAATGTTGTGCAGGATGGTGTTGTGCTTGGCGCTGATACAAGAGCTACAGAGGACACAATTGTTGCTGACAAAAACTGTGCCAAGATTCACTATATGTCCAGCAACATCTAGTAAGTGTTGAGACAAAAGTTGATGAAGTGGCGATAATATGAGTGTATTTGTAGACCACAAAAACGTTGCTGCTGTGTGACTCAGTCAGTATGTAAGGTTTTCTTTCCTATAATGTTTTTGGCTGATGGGGCGGTCGGTGGTCTAGTGGTTAAGAGACCTGTCACCAGTGCGAGAGGTCAGGGGTTCGAGTCCCACTCGGGGCAAAGAATTTTTCCTTCTCGTATGTGGCACCGTTGATTCGGGCCGATCGTCGGGGGTTCTCTCCGGGTACTCCGGCTTCCTCCCCCTCTGCTTTGGAAATATTCAGCCCACCAAATTTGAAAAATAAATGCAATTCTAAATTCCGAAATTTAAATAGCTGAGCTGACCCTTCGCACCACGTGATTGTAATGTGTTTATGTCCGGTGTGTGAGAAAATGCGTGTGATTCACGTGAGCGTGCGTGTTGGGTTCAGTTCGCGGCGTTTTGAGCCGATTCATAAATTGGGTAAAGCGCCTATATAATATTCATTATCATCATCATTATCATTTCTGTAACAGGTGTGTAAGAGGTGTGGTACTGCTTGCATCTCAGCAGAACTTTACATTTGGTCTCCTAAACTTGTCATAATGTCAAGTTAGAAATGAAAAGTGCCTGTCAGTGCTATGAAATGTTATGATATATCTGCTTTGGAAACGTCCAGCCCACCAAATTTAAAAAATAAATGCAATTCTAAATTCCGAAACTTAAATAGCTGAGCTGACCCTTCGCACCACGTGATTGTAATGTGTTTATGTCCGGTGTGTGAGAGAATGCGTGTGATTCACGTGAGCGTGCATGTTGGGTTCAGTTCGCGGCGCTTTGAGCCGATTCATGAAATTGGGTAAAGCGCCTATACAATACTCATTATTATTATTATTATTATTATATCTGTTATTGCCAAATGTGTTCCAAAAATGTCAAACCTGATATAACTTTTTTTTGCCAGCTGTGCACAACTGCATGTTATTGTTAACACTTCCCTACCGCGGTCGGTACCAGGTACCGACCAGTGGGGCCCGCATCACTGTCCTAGGTCGGTACCTGGTACCGACCACACCGTGGAACAAAGTACAACTTTCAACCCCAATAACTGATGCAATTTTCAGTGAAATTGTTCAAAAGTTAGTACACCTATCAAACAATATATTATAAAACATGTCTCCAAATTTAAAGAAAATCCATTGAAAACTTAAAGAGTTATTAGCTTTAGAAAGCAGTAACCCATGCTCATACCTGGCATGCCAGGAAAACGCTCAGGCAGAGGCTGCATGCGTGACCTAGATTCCTGTAGGGCTGAAAGTGTTAACCTTCCGGCTACGTCGTGGGTAAAAAGTTGCACACACATTGCTAAAAATGAACGTATCTTGGTCAATATTTATGTCACACCTTTGAAATTTCATGACTTTGTCAATAAGTGGTTTGACTATGTTCATGCCAAAAATTGTGTTGTTTAACTTGTAATTAGCAGAGTAATTAAATAATAAATAAGAATAAGTTGTGAATTACCTATATAAAAACCATGGGTAATTTGTTTCCCACGATGTAGGGCTAGGAATAAGCTACAATCTGCCTATATAAAAACCATGGGTAATTTGTTTCCCACGACGTAGGACTAGGAATAAGTCGAAAATTACCTATGTAAAAACCATGGGTAAGTTGTTTCACACGATGTAGGACTATGAAGTTTTTTAGCGACGTAGCCGGAAGGTTAAAGCCACTATGTCCATAATGAGTTCTGAGGGAAAAAAACTGCTGCTTACAAAGCTCTCAGGCTTCTAATAATAGTAGAGAATTATGACTTTCACTGGCCTAAGGTGCCATACCTGTACATGTAACACGCGTCGGTACAACCGAGTGGCTAAAAACAGCCACTAGTTAGTGCTGTCTGGCTGGTGTTCAGCCAACAATCAAATAAAGTTGTCAGCTCGGTATGCGGTATGCTTGTACATGTAACACGCGTCGGTACAACCGAGTGGCTAAAAACAGCCACTAGTTAGTGCTGTCTGGCTGGTGTTCAGCCAACAATCAAATAAAGTTGTCAGCTCGGTATGCGGTATACCTGTACATGTAACACGCGTCGGTACAACCGAGTGGCTAAAAACAGCCACTAGTTAGTGCTGTCTGGCTGGTGTTCAGCCAACAATCAAATAAAGTTGTCAGCTTGGTATGCGGTATACCTGTACATGTAACACGCGTCGGTACAACCGAGTGGCTAAAAACAGCCACTAGTTAGTGCTGTCTGGCTGGTGTTCAGCCAACAATCAAATAAAGTTGTCAGCTTGGTATGCGGTATACCTGTACATGTAACACGCGTCGGTACAACCGAGTGGCTAAAAACAGCCACTAGTTAGTGCTGTCTGGCTGGTGTTCAGCCAACAATCAAATAAAGTTGTCAGCTTGGTATGCGGTATACCTGTACATGTAACACGCGTCGGTACAACCGAGTGGCTAAAAACAGCCACTAGTTAGTGCTGTCTGGCTGGTGTTCAGCCAACAATCAAATAAAGTTGTCAGCTCGGTATGCGGTATGCTTGTACATGTACATGTGACTCATTGTGATGCATGGACTAGGCCAAAAAAAATACATTGTTGTTTCTGGTAACATGGCTAAAAAAAAAATATGGTAGGTAGATAGGGTGTTTTTTTTGGGGGGGGGAGGGGTTCCCCCCCCCCCCCCCCCCGCACGCCCCCCCTCCCCCCCATATCCAAGAACAAAGAAACGGGGTATTAATAAGAAATGATGCTCTATGAAACTGTATTTAATATTATAACACACTATCTTACCATATTTCGTTTTAATCTTGGGTCTGCGATGGCGCACGACTTCCCTGACGACAGGCGCATGAAAACGGAAACTGGTCGTGCTTGTATTTTTTTTCTTCTTTTTTTTTTTTTCTCCAGCAGCCGAAAAAAAAATTTAGGGTTGGGGGGGGGGGGGGGGGGGGGGATAGGGTCGGTTTGGTTACCAGAAACAACAATTTTTTTTTTTTTTTTGGCCTTAAGCGCATTCAGTGAAAGGTTTTCCACAGCTTTGTTGTGTGCCTGACAAATGTATTGAGACTTTTAAGTTTAACCTTTCTTTCAACACTAAATCACAACTGCGCACAGCTGCTGTGGAGCTGGTACAGCTGCTGACACAGAGATGACGACACAGATGATCTCTTCGGAGCTGGAGTTGCATCGTCTCAACACTGGGCGCTTACCTCGGGTTTGCACGGCCAACCGACTTCTCAAACAGATGCTGTTCAGGTAAGTGTGGGGCACCTGTAGCATGATACGCTTCAGTTGCCTGCAAATTTGCTGTACTGTAGAACATCGGCAGGTTGGGTAGCTCTAGTCTCAAGCTAAAGATTCCCTTTCTAAGCTATTAGTGGTACATTTGTATTACTTCAGTAAGAATAAATCAGTGTACTGTACTATGTAAGTTTTGTAAGTAATAGTCTTATCCTTTTATTTTCTAGATCCTAAACTGAGGCTACATGATTTTAAAAACTTGTGTTTAGGGTATCTTTATTAAATTTGAATATGTTGTCATCGGTCGGATGAAACAATGTGTGTCGAAGGTACAGGCAGTTAACTGTATTTTATACTTTAAAAAAAAAAAAGTTTCATGATTCGTAGTTTGCGTGTGCAGGTATCATGGGTATATCGGAGCTGCGTTGGTGCTGGGGGGAGTTGATGTGACTGGCCCTCATCTGTACAGCATCCATCCTCACGGCTCTACGGACAAACTGCCATACGTCACCATGGGTCAGTTACTCAGCTACACTCAGTCCTTCCAGTTTTTTGTATCGTCATGAAAATTCTTATTTTTATGGACAAAAGGTGTCATTCCTGAAAGAGCAGAAATGTATTGGGAGATCGAACACTGCTGCACTTACGTAGGCAGCTCTCAGTCTGTGTTCTAGATAGGGTGTTTGTGCTGATTCTGTTTTTAATTTGCCACTGACACCTATGCTGTGTTTCCGATAATGCACTATAGTGCGTAAAATACGCACAGAAATTGGGAAAATGATGCAGCAGGGTTCCCACGCCACCTGAAAAGGCCCTAAAAAGCCCTATAAATCAGAACCCTAAAATAAGGCCCCTAAAAAGCCCTAAAAATCAGAATGAGGCCTTATAAAGCAAAGCTGAGGCCTTAAAAATCGAAAATGGAAGGTCTTTTTTTCAGACAGTACAATTTTACCGCAATGAGAAAAAAAGTCAGTCAAACATCGTCTGCTACAGGTATGAGTGCCATCTACATCTTTCAGAAGATTGTGCATTGAAGGGTTAGTGGTGTGGCTTTGACACTGAATGTGTATGTCAACCCTTTGAATCAAGATTGGATAGAAGGAGTTATTATGGAATTACCTTTGTGTGTGCCAACCTTTTGCATCAAGACTGAAGGTTTGTGTGACAGCTTGAGTGAGTTGGTATGTTGTGTCACTGTTTGTAAATAAAGAAAATGACTATATATGTTTGTTTGACAATGGATATTCGTCTTTAATCGCACTGATCGCTTTGATGGTCCTATATTGTCAATTTTTAGGCCTTAAAAAAGGCCTTAAATTTGGTTCCACTGAGGGTGTGGGAACCCTGTGCAGGGATGTAGTCGCTTTCTTCTGGTAGTGCCCTGTCCACTCCAGTGATCTTTGCTCAGAGCTGACGACAGAATAGTTGTGCGACTAGTGATGACTAGTGATGATTCGACTTGGAAGTTCAGTGACTGGCCAGAAAAACAGACCAGCAAGTCAAACTGTGAAAGAAGATGTATACCCACTGCCAGAGACAAGAGTGTGCAGGAGGGGTCAGTAAACTAAAAAAAAGGGACTCGCAGAAATTGCAAAGGGACTCGCAGAAATTGCAAAAGGACCCCTCTGAAATTCTACAAGAGGGTCACTGGGACGCTGTGGTGTGACTGTTGACTTAAGAAAGGATAACCTGTTAACACAAGCATGCAGTACATGACTATTACAGAATAGCGTTGTAATCAGAATACTAACACTCTGATTGTTGTTTTTGTGTGTGTTCAGGTTCTGGATCTCTGGCAGCTATGGCTATATTTGAAGACCGCTTTAAGCCTGACATGTCGGTGAGCAAACTCCCTAGCTGTCTGTGTGTTTACAGACACAAAAAGAGTTGTTCTTGGAAACTGCGTTAGATAATTGTGATAAAGGCAGCTGCCAGTTTATGTACCCCCTACAGTGTTCCCCATTGACGCACAAATGTACGTTTTTACGCACAAATTGTGAAAAGGACGCACAAATTTGAGAATCTGTGCGTAACTGGCGACGCACGTTTTTTTAAAGTGGGGACGCACATTTCTGGAGGCTTACTAGGCTTTCCCTCCTCTAACAGACAACAGAGCAGACGCCAGGAAGTTTCCCTTTGCAACACGCATGCGCATTGTGGCAACTTCAATGGCTGGCGGCTGGTGTTCGCGTGTTTTCGTCGGCAGTGTGTGATAACTGCCCATTATGTATATATCTGCATTGCAGAGCAGGATAGTTGAAAATTGAGTTGCCGCGAAATGAGGGTCATCAGGACCTTCAAATTTTCAATTTGACCCCCAAAATTTTGGAAATGGGGGTCCAGGTGACCCTCACTTTTTTCAACCATGGGGAACACTGCCCTACCTGCTAGCGTGTTGACGTACTATTTGCTTCACCACGCTAGCAGGTCTTGTGTGACTGATGTTGCACATTTGTACAAATTACTGGTTTTGGTAAGCAACTAGGTGGTAGGAGTGTGAAGGGAGAGTCTTTCAGTAGCTTGCCTGGTCAGCTTTTGATACTAAATAATTTTGAAATTGTATTTTCTTTCAGAAGTTCAACCACTGTTGTGGGGTTACTGTTGTATTGTTGTTATGGTTTTCATTTGATAGCAGTTATCATTTATGGACAGCTCTGGACCAAATCACTCATTGTAAAGTGTGCAGTGTACCGGTGATATGAATATATACTTGCAATATTTGTGTTTGCAGCGTGACGACGCGATGAAACTGGTGCGGGATGCGATCGCTGCGGGTATTTTCAACGATCTGGGGTCGGGCAGTAACATTGATCTTTGTGTCATCACAAAGGACAAGGTTGAGTACATCCGTCCGTTTGATGAGGCCAACAAGAAGGGAGTTAGGTGAGTGTGAAAGTCTGTGCCAGTTTGTGCTGCATCAGTACTGGCGAACACCATTGCTCTCTTTCGCTTACATTTCTGTTAACCCTACTGCTGATGCTTCTCACACAGGACTGTGTTGCACGCCTGCTTGTAGTTGTTACTGATCTATCTTTCTCTGTATGTGTGTGTCATTATGAATATGAGTGTGCTATCGTTATGCTGAAATCACTAACTGAAGCGTATTTTCTGGCATTGTCATACTTTTCATATGCCCCCAATTTTTTTTCTCCTTGAAATAAACCGTGGACTGCTTAGACTGGCAGAATCCCCTGGTCAAAGGGAGAGTAGTCAGTTCAGACTAGAATTTCTTGAGTGGGGTTATTTCCCTTACACCATATCAGTTTTCCACGATTGCCAGTATTGGCAGCAGAGACCAAAAAGAAAAAGAAAAAAAGAAAAAGTGTTTAGGCAACAGGGTAATGGTTAATATTATGATGAAATTCTTATTTGTTGATGTATTTATTTTCATTTTCTTTTCTTTTCATATCTTTCCAGACAAGGCAAGTACCGGTATGCCAAGGGAACTACAGGTGTGATCAGCTCCGAGGTCAGGAAGATCCCGATCGAGGTCGTGTCATCAAACGTTCGAGCCGTACCCATGGACACACAGTAGAATATCACACATCTACACGAGCACCATACAGTTTCTTCATGTTTTCTCTGGTCCACGTCATCTGTCACATAACCTCTTGGTTTTAAATGTTGATACTTATAATGTTGATGCAAAGAATAGACAAGTTCCTTTTTTTTTTTTTTTTTTTGCGTGTGAATGTGACCATCTTGCAGAGACTGCTCTTTCGCATATGAAAAATCGGATTGCCCAAACTGAGTGTGGCTTCTTAGTTTTATATTTTTAATTTTCGATTTAAATTTGTAGCAGTAGTCCATTTTGGTTTTGACTGAGAAAAGTAAGGCATTAATTGAAGCTGAGCATGCTGATATTTAGTGTATCAGTCGAGGAATTGTTGATTGTGTCTGCATACCAAGTAAAGTTATCTCTTGGAAATGTCTTAATGGGAGAACGGTTGGAACATCCGCGTTTGGTTTTTGTTTGCTTCATCATCAGTATCTGCAATGTTTCATTTTCTTTCACTCACTTGCTGCCGCAGTTTGTAATTTCCCATTTGGTGTAATGTTCATGTCCCTGATTGGTGGTTCATTTTGTTTCTTCATTTGTTTTTGTCACACAGACACTCTCCCATTGGTTAGCTGTTACATAAAGCTGATGTGAAATTGTAAGTTGAAAATTGGATGGAATTTCAGTCCATTTTGCTAAGCATCTTGTATGCAAGTGCTTTTTCCCCCCCAAAAAAAAGATTGACATGGGGCGAATATCATTATGACTGGCAAGGACGTTTACTGAAATAAAAACACAGAAAACAAAATGGTCATTTGAAGTTTATACATTCGTTTCACAGCCTCTTGTATTGTTGTGTGTATGATTTGGGATATGATTATGAATATCCCTGCGTATGCACAGACAAGATGATGACTTTTACCTTATTTTTATTTTTCTGTTTGTATTTTTCAGTAGCAGGTAATACAAAGGAAATTAGTGTTTAGGAGTTAACCTCCAAGTCATGCACAGGAGAAAGATGTATAAAATTCAGGTGAAATGGACTTTGAAATGGCCTAGAGGGATTAATTACCACAAAATTAATATAAGTTATGAAATGGACATCATAACTGCATATCTACGAACATCTATTACCACCAATATAAAATCACATACATGTACATCTTTTTTGCCTGTCAAGGTTATCACATTGAATAAACAAACAGTTACTTGGTATCAAATAAGCAGGCTACAAAATGAGGTAAAGAAAATACAGAAATAACAGCTGACAAAAAGCATTCCGTCTGCACATGTGCAAGCCAAGAGATGAACGTCCCCTTGAATAAACTTCAGTCGCGAGATTCGGCACTCTGTGTGTGTATGTCAGTAATGCTACTTCGCTATTGTGAGGCGCCCAGAGCTCCAGCACGAGGAGGTTGGGCGTCAGACAAATTCTTCTATTATCATTATTTGCCCAAAATCTCCCTCTGTACCCCTTTCGCTGGGCCCCACCACATAATTATGTCCCATACTTTTATTGCTAGCCATTTTGTCCAATAGATTTAAAGCTATCAGAGGCAAGCACTTCACTGCGGCACAGTTCCGCCACCAGGCCATCCAATCAAATATCGTCGTCCTCGCCAGCACGCCGCCGATGTCGGCGATGCTTCTCTGGCCTCTTTTTCGTCGGCGTCGTGCCGAGCAGCAGGTCCAGTTGCCGTTTGACGTAATCCAACATGTATCGATCATCCACTTCCAGGGAGACTTGCACGTGCGTCACTTCGTACGCTTCCATCACTATGGTGACGAAGACGCTGACGGCCATGTTGGCGTAGAAGAAGACGAAGAGAAAGTAGAAGAGTGGACCGAGGGTCGAGTGGGCCTCCCACAACTCGAAGAAGTCCGAGACTCCCAAGGCGAAGTTGAACAGGGTCAGCATACAGTCCAGCACGCTCCTGTAGGTCAATTAGCATATATTCAAATGAGGCAGGTTAGGGAGTAAGAAGGCCGGTATGATTGCCAAAATCAGTGTGGCCTTGTCATGCAGCCCTAAACCACACGGACCTCCAAACTCAAACCTTCATCCTCATCATCACGAATAATAAAATTGCCCCCGATTTCGAGCCCTCCATGGATTACAACCACCACATATAAGAGCCCACACCACTCAGTGGAGCTCAAGATTCAAGTCAAGATTCAAGTCAAAACTGATTCAAGGTTCAAGATTCAAGTCAAGATTCAAGGTTCAAGACTACTGTATCGATTCCGCACGGGGAAATTAAATTTCTGCTCAGAACATGACAGTGCAATAACACACACACACACACACACACACACACACACACACACACACACACACACACACACACACACACACACACACAGAGGAAACACACACAGGAAACACACACATTGATGACCGCTCATTTTCACTTCTCATTCAAACTGATCGAAGCAGAAAACTAAAACAAAAAAAACAGACACCCCCCCCCCCTCCCTCCCAAGAACAAAACAGCGATAACAACAACACAACCCTGAAAGGAATACCAGCTAAGACAAACCTCAAGCTGCTGTAATGTTACGTACATTATTTATTTTGATGAAGGGATGGGACAGCATTGAAAGATAATAAACAAGAACAAAATAATAACAACAACAACAACAACAATCCAAAAAACCCAAACGAAAACAACAAAACACAAGAAAAAAAACACCTCCCCCGAAACCCGGCGACCAACCACGCAAAACTTGGGAAGAAAAAGCAAGAAGGAGCAAAACAGCACACAAAAAAGAGAAAAAGCAGCAGCAAACCAAAACAACAACAGCAAAACAAAAACAAAAACAAAACACAAACGCCTGAGACCTGTAGCCTTCCACTATGGAACCGAAGATGAGAAGCCCGGATGAAACAAAAGCCATGAGAAAGATGATGGCTTGGATGAAGTAGTTGATGAGACTTTCCCTGGCCAGCTCAAAGGTTGCCAGGACGACGCCGAAATGGCGGTTGAAGCGAAGCATCTTGAAAACCTGGTGAACAGCAATGTTCACCATCATCAGCACGGTTAGCAGGACTTCGCAAGGAGGACTTCGCTGAGCAGCGTAACCCATTTACATGTAAATTAGGCACGGTAGGTGTACCATGAGCTAATCGCAGCGCGTTAACCGCTCGCGGCCTCTGCCGTGCGAGCCTGATGTGAATGGGTTACCGGCGCTGCTCAGCGAAGTCCTCCTTACGAAGTCCTACCCAACATGCATATTAACTGGCTAACATGTACGTACGAAGTCTGCCTCAAGATGATCAGCTCCCACTGTGAAATTATAGTGTTCCTCAGTCACAGGAACTACCACAACTTGGTCATAAGTACGGTATTCCCAAAATCGATTTTAGAGCTCCGTATATTTGAAACGTTGCCATCGACAACATCCGTGAGTACGTGAGTTCGAATCCCGGCTGGGGCCAAACATTTGGGCTATCCTTTTTCTCGATTCACCATCTTTGATATCACCAGTGACGTCAGTGGTGAAAAAGAACGTGACGCCCCAAACTGGCACCCACCCGCCCTCCTATGCCTTGACCTAACCACGTCTGTACCTTCACAAGCCAATACCACTACCACTACTCCTACTGCTACTACTACTACTAACAACAACAACAACAACAATGAAAATTATTGACAAATAATTAACTTTGTGTAAGAGCTCCCTCTTTCCCTAATGCCTCGGGACAGGGCCGGGATGGCCGAATGGTAGAGCGTTGGACTTCTAATGCCCGGGTCGTGAGTTGGTATCCCGGCTTGGGCCAAGTATTTGTGCTGGCTTTTTCATCGTTGCCCCGTCTTTGATATCACCCGTATGTGGTGGAAAAGGACGTTGAAACCTGAACATCCACCCCACCCTCCCTAACGCCTAGCAGACGAGTAGCGGTAGTAGTCCCCCTTGGCTAGAGGTCGGCCTTGACCCAGCATGGCCAGCATCCTTTGTTTGCACAATTTTCTAGCTCAAATCTGCCTGTGTCACGGCCATGCAAAGCTAAGAACAACAACAGCAATGATAAGAAGAACAAGAAGGAGAAGAAGAACGACACAATCAATCTGCCCAGTCATTCAAACACGCCCTTAACTGAAACGCAAATATTCATATCAGCCTTCAGAGAAATCTTTCAGTCCGTTTCCAACACCAACCCGTTGTTTTCGCAGTGTGTATGTATGTAGGTGTGTATTGGATGCTGGTATGTATGTAGGTTTCAGTGCTTGTATGTATGTCTGACTGTATGCCTGACTATATGTATGTACGTATATATGTACGCTTTTA
>JACVVK020000325.1:480000-535000 GCA_018292915.2 Batillaria attramentaria | reverse complement strand
GGTCAAGGTCATTCAAATGGGTATGTCTGCATAGGTCTCGTTGCTTTCTATCATTGTGCCTTGTTTGGTGCCTCTGCAGTTTGTTGTTTCCAAGAAAATGCTAACGTAAAGTCTCCGCAAAACATGTTGAATGGCCTTGACCTTGACTCAAGGAAATTGAATACAAGTATGCCGGTACAGGTTTTGTCAATGTCTGTCATGCCATGCAAAGTTTGATGCCTCTGGTACCACTACATTCTGAGAAAATGGCAATTTTAGATTTCCAATGAGACAGCTTTGATGACCTTGACCTTTAGTCAAGGTCTTTCGAAAGGGTATTTCTTGAAAGGTCTTACTGCTGTTTATCAGGAAGCCAGGTTTGGTGCTTCTGCTGTTTATTGTTTCTGAGAGAATGCCAATGTTAAGGTTTTGGAAGGTTTTCCGCAAAACTGCTTGTATGGCCTTGACCTTGACTCAAAGTCACTGTATAAAGGTATGTCAGTAAATGTGTTGTCAATGTGTATCATCATGCAAAGTTTGATGTCTCTGGCTTTTCTAGATTCTGAGAAAATGCCAATGTAAAATTTCCAAACAGACAGCTTTAGTGACCTTGACCTTGGGTCAAGGTCAACTATTATGGTATGTTTTGAAAGGTCTTACGGCTGTCTATCAGCATGCCAAGTTTGCTGCCTCTGCTGTTCATTGTTTCTGAGAAAAGGCCAATGTTAAGGTTTTGGAAGGTTTTCTGCAAAACTGCTTGCGTGGCCTTGACCTTGACTCAAAGTCACTGCATACAGGTATGTCAGTAAGGGTGATGTCAATGTGTATCATCATGCAAAGTTTGCTGTCTCTGGCTTTTCTAGACTCTGAGAAAATGCCAGTGTAAAATTACCACACAGACAGCTTTAGTGACCTTGACCTTGGGTCAAGGTCAACCATTATGGTATGTTTTGAAAGGTCTTACGGCTGTCTATCAGCATGCCACGTTTGGTGCCTCTGCTGTTCATTGTTTCTGAGAAAAGGCCAATGTTAAGGTTTTGGGAGGTTTTCCACAAAACAGCTTGCATGGCCTTGACCTTGACTCAAAGTCACTGAATACAGGTATGTCAGTTAAGGTGTTATCAATGTCAATCATCATGCAAAGTTTGATGTCTCTGGCTTTTCTAGATTCTGAGAAAATGCCAATGTAAAATTTCCAAACAGACAGCTTTAGTGACCTTGACCTTGGGTCAAGGTCAATCAGTATAGTATGTTTTGAAAGGTCTTATGGCTGTCTATCAGCAGGCCAATTTTGGTGTCTCTACTGTTTGTAGATTCTGAGAAAAGGCCAATGTTAAGGTTTACTGCGGACACACAGCCCACAGACAGACACACACACACACACACACAGACAGACAGACGACGGAGGGTTATAACATAGACTCACTTTGTTACACAAGTGAGCCAACAACACCACAAACAACAAAACCCCCAAATACATTCTTCTTCTTATAATTACACAGTTCTTACCTACGACAGTTATTTTACTTTAACAGCCATGCCGAGACTAGGTGCTATACAAATCTTCATTATTATTATTATTATTACCACCAAACAACACCAAACAACAGCCTTACATCTTCAAGGGCAATCTCTGCATCCTCAGCCACAGCCTCCTTGAACAAGTTCTTCACGACGACGTTATTGTGCTCGGCGTCAGGCACCGGGAGGTGACCCAAGGCAGCGAAAGCGACGACGAAGATGAAGAACACGTACATCAAGGCCTCCCGGATGATAGACTGGGCGTGGGTGTCCTTCGCCAGGCGCACCCTGATGTCGTCAGCCTACAGGCGTAGTTAATAATAATAATAATAATAATAAATTTCATTTATATAGCGCACTTCTCAGACACAGTGACTCATTGCGCTAACACACGTCATTCATACACATTCATACCATACAGACCAACACGTCAGTCAATACATAGAGACACATCAGTTGAAGGCCTGTTGAAATAAGTGGGTTTTCAGTGCAGATCTAAAGGCTGATAAAGATCGTTGTTGTCTCAACCCCATTGGAAGAGAATTCAAAGACTGTAGGGGGTGGCAAACCGGAAACGGATCGTTCACCGTAATTTTTCAAGTTTATTTTAGAGATTTTGAGTAGCTTGTCATTAGAATTAGAATTGTCATTACACGGTCCAGTCATTTGGAACAGCCTGCCTGCCCATGTTCGCCATGCAGAGTCAACGCACTCTTTTAAAGTCGCTTTAAAGTCTTATTTCTTCCGGCAATATTATACAGACTAACTTCTTTATCATCACTGCTATCATCATTGTCATATTAGGTTGTCGTGTCGGGATGTATCATGGCTGTGTGTATGTAACGTGTATGTGACGTGTATATCATGTGTAACTGTATGTAATGTGACATATTTCATATATATGTATGTACTGTATCTCCACCCTACTATTGTGAGGCGCCCAGAGCTCCAGCAGGAGGTTGGGCGCCAGACAAATCCTCATTATTATTATTATTATAATTAAATGTAGTTGGGACGACACATACACAGCATGGAGTCACGTGCAGTTTTGATTTTGGGGACCCTGTTTGGCCGACCGCTAGTTGTTTTTGTGTAGCGCCGAAAAGCACGGTTTTCCCCTGATTTTGTGTTTGTAGGGCGAGGTGTATGCCAGGGGGGTTGCGACAGGAGGCAAGCTGCCAGTCAAGCTGGGAACACGGCAGGCAGGGGTGAGGCGAGTGCATGTGAGCGAAGAGGATAGAAAGTAGAGTTGGATCACTCCGGCGCTGTGTGTGTGTGTGTGTGTGTGTGTGTGTGTGTGTGTGTGTGTGTGTGTGTGTGTGTGTGTGTGAATGTCGTATTGCACTGTCATGTTTTGAGCAGAAATTTAATTTCCCCGTGAGGGATCGATAAAGTAATCTTGAACCTTGAATCTTGATTTGGATCTTGAGCTCCAATGGTGTGGCTCTTATGTGGTGGGTGAAATCCACGGAGGGCTCGAAATCTGGGGCAATGATGATGTGTATGAAGGTTTGACATTGGAGGTCCATGTAGTTTGGGGTTGCATGACAAGGCCCCATTTTAGCAATACCGCCGGGTCCGCGAGAGAGAGAGAGAGAGAGAGAGAGAGAGAGAGAGAGAGAGAGTACCCTGTTAGCAGGAATAGGGTGTGGGTATTGCGGGTCGTGCCACAGGTGTCCCATCAACATCTTGCGTCTCTCAAAGTCCCGCAGTATACGTTTGTGGACAAGGTCTCCAAACTCATCTGCATCATAAAGGATAGTATAGAACAAAAAGATGGAGAAGAGATAGAAGAGGGGGACCGAGAAGGAGGAAGAGACGAAGAAGAAGAAGAAAAAGAAGAAGAAGAAGAAAAAGAAGAAGAAGTAGTAGCAGAAGAAAGAGGAGGGAGGAGGAGGAAGAAGAAGGACAAGAAAAAGACGAAGTAGAAGAAGCAAAAGCAGAAGTATTTCTCTTAAGACCCCGAGCCCGACCGCCCCCCCCTGCCCAGTGTATGTCAGGACTTGTGAAAAAGAACAAGCCACTGCACACCAGTAGGAGCCACTTCAAGCCACTATTACGCAAGGCGTGGGCCTACCCCGCTAGGCGCGAGACCGCTGCAGATTGCATGATGGTGGCTTGAAGTGGTTTCTAGCCATCTGAAGATTTCAAGAAAAATTGTCACTTTTGCATGGGCTTTTGAGAGCTGTACTGAGGCAGAAGCAAAAAAGAAGAACATCGACAACGATAATAGGAATTCGGAGAAACAAATAATTAAAAAAATTAGCAGCAGCAGCAACGACAGCAAGAGCAACAAGAGAACAGAAGAAGAGGAAAAAGAAGAACAACGACAACCAAAAGATAATGAAGAAATAAAATCAAAAACAAAACAAAACTTAAAAGAACAAAACAACACACAGCAGCAGCAACAACAACAACAACAACAACAACAACAACAACAACATAGCACAACCAAAAGAACAAAAAACAAAACAAGAAGCAGGGATGAACTAACCCGTCAACCTGAGAGACGCCGCCTTCTGGACGTCCACATGCTGACGAAGGACGATGACGGAGATGAGGGAGAGGAAGACGACCTTCTGGGGCTGCAAGACGAACACGTTGTTGGACCAGGCGGTGAAGAAGGACACGACCCAGTCGATGGAGGCCTGGTAGCCGATGTGCAGACCGTACAGCATCACCACGTACGAGTTGAAGATGGAAATCCCCAGGGTCACAATCCAGGCCAAGTAGATGAACCACCAGGGCAGCGACCACCTGTCCACACAGTCCCATTCATCTGACTCAGGGCCCGTATGTGAAAGTCGAGGTTAGGGATTTTAGCCCCGGGCTAGAGTCTAACCTCGAACTAAACTAGCTCTAGGTTTTTGATTCAAGAAGCGGGCCCATTCCAGCAAGGTGTCTAAGCCGTTAAAGAAGGATTTCTTTCTTCCTTTCTTTGCTTCCTTTCTTATTCAATTTTGCTTTTTTTTTTGGTCCTAGTCTGTGTTAGGCCCGTAGCCGTGGGTTAAATTAACCTCGACTTTTACATACGGGCCCAGGACTCCGGAGTTAGATTCCTACACTGGCTGTTTGGAGCATTTGAGATCCGGCGGGGATTTTGACTGTGTGTCGTTTGGGTGGCAACTTGGTTTGGAATCAAAGGTGTGACAACCATAAGATCCTACAGTGACACTGGAAGCGTTAGAAATCCCGAACGCAGTCGTTGTACGTTTTCTGCGTCGCCCGACAGGCCCGCAAAGCTGAAATTATAGGTGTGGAAATCCGAGACAACGAAACGGGACTGTACTGTTTACTGATGGCGGCCGGTACAAAGGTCTTTGGCAAGATTGTACTCAACGGTTGAAGCACTCATCGACGCGCGCGTAAAAAACACTGTTGAACAGTAAGATGTGTTCCTTTTCAGGTTCATCTGTGTTTCAGTGTTGCTTTGTTGCTCCCTGCTGCACGAACTTGGATGCGCCACGGACACAAGATTTCCAGTCGTGTTTTCCCAATAGTCAGCTACATGTACAAACTCTAGTCATAAGAGTTTGTAGTATACGAATTACTGTCATAATAATAATAATAAAAATAATATTGGCACTTTATCCCAAATCTTTGGTTCAAAGCGCAGCGAGCTAAACCCAACACGCACGCTCACGTGAATCACACGTATTCTGATATGAATATTTTCACTTAACACAAGACACCATAATAACAGACAACCGTATAATGGGTGACATCAAAGACGGGACAACACACACACACACACACACACACACACACACACACACACACAGTGGCGGACAGACACTCACACAGGGTGGGTGGGTGGGTGGGTGTTTGGGGGGTTTAACGTCCTTTTCCACCACATAGGGCGATATCAAAGACGGGGCAACGATGAAAAGGCCAGCACAAATATTTGGCCCCAGCCGGGATCGAACTCACGACCCGAGCATTAGAAGTCCAACGCTCTACCATTCGACCACCCCGGCTTCCCCACTCACACAGACAGACAGACAGACAGACAGACAGACCCTTACTGGAAGAAAGTTAAACACTGGCAGAGATAACAGGCCAAGGCTCTCTGGCAACATTTACAGACAGCGTCTTCCTTCTTTGCCCACGCGTCCATCTTGGCTGTCTCCTGTGGTTGCTTGTTCCCGTCCTCCACACGTTCAGCATCACCAGCTCCTTCAATGTTTACCACCACACCATCCTTACCACCACCACCACCGCCTCCATCTCCACCTGAAAAAGAAGAAGAAGAAAAATTGAAAACAATTATATACCATGCATGCAGGAAAAAAATGGGTGGCGTGTGACTATGGCGACACGTTGGGCAGCAAGCCAGATTTCCCGAGAGTATATTTATGACAAACAAACAAACAAACAAACAAACTAACTAACTAACTAACTAACTAACTAACTAACTAACTAACTAACTAACTAACCTTCCGTGTCGGCACTGGCGTTGGTTTTGGCACTTGCGTTTCTGTTCAGCATGACGTTTCCGGCGTCACTGTTGGCGTTTTTGTTGGCGTTTTCTGCCAGCTGCGCCTCGACCACCATCTGAACGTACTCCCGCTTCATAGCGCTCGCCTGCTGTCGCTTGACGTAGAGCAGAACCTTCTCGGGCGACAGGCTCGGATCTGCAGGGTAGTAGTGGTACCGACGGTTCATGTACTCTGATCCAAGAAGGCGTAGGGCTTCAGTGAACTGACTGTGGCTGACCAGCTGCTCGGCTTCGGGATCAGTTTCACTCCACAAGTCGGAACTCATCTCTAGAGGACTTGCAGCAGCAGTGTCTGCTGAAGTAGTGGCCGACGCGTTAAAGTCACGTTCACCAGAGCCTTGTCTCGGAGGAGAAGCTGGGATGTCTTTGTTTCGAATTTTCTCGAAAAACGCTTCAGTCTGATAGCGCCGTCCTCTACGTATACCAGGACCTCGAAGATAAGAAGGGTTGTCTTTTGACCCGGAATTGATTTCAGGGGTATCGTCCCCGGAGACAATGGCCGACGCATTGAAGTCATGTTCATTAGAGACAGAAGCAGGGTTGGTTGCGTTTCGAATCTTCTTGAAGAACGCCCTGGTTTGGTAGAGGTTATCAGGAGCGCAAAGAGAAGCAGAGCTTTGTTTTGGCCGGGAACTGATTTCTGGGCCAGCGTCCGCAGAGGTACTGGCCGAAGCATTGAAGTCTCGCTCATCAAGGCTTTCCCGCAGAGGAGATGAAAGACTGTCTTTGTTTCGAACCTCCTCGAGGAACGACCCAGTCGGATGGCACCGTCCCTGACATGGTGCCTCTTTTGGCTGGGAACTGATCTCATGGTCAGCGTCCCCTGAGACAATGGCGGATCCACTGAAGTCGCGACCAGCAAGGATTTGCAGCATATGAGACGAAGGACTATACTTGTGTAGAATCTCCTCGAAGAACGTCCCGGTCTGATGGCGCCGTCCCTGACATGGTGCCTCTTGGATGTTTTCATGGGCAGCGTCCCCTACGTCAATGGCCGATGCACTGAAGTCGCGCACAACACGGCCAGAAGCAGAGTTGTCTTTGTTTCGAATCTTCTGGAAAAACGCCCCAGTCTGATCGCGCCGGCCCCGACCAGACACCTTTGTTGGCTGGGGACTGATCTCAGGGACAGCGTGTACAGAGAGGTGACCAGATTCACATTTCACTTTTGCCGAAGCAGAATGTTTACGTCTCTGTCTAGCTTTCATTAGTCTTGCTTCTGACTGCCTGGGAAGGAATCGGCTGACATTTTCTTCCTGGAGAACATAGTCCTCGTTCGACGCATCCCAGGCTAACCCACAAGCGCTGTCAGCGTGATAACTTTTGCCACGAGAAGCGCCGTTTGTGTGTCTTGTTTGTCCCGTCTTTGAGTGAATTCTGGGCCTTTCTTCTTCTCTCCGACGGTCCAGAGACAACCTCTCGGCACGCCCAATCTTCACAAACTCACAAGATATGCCTTCTGTGTCTTGCTGACCAGTGACGACCACTCGGTCCACCTGACTCTTCTCTGACCTATGTCGAGCACTGCTTTGACGCTGACCTGCCCGCCTGTTGCTGAATCCTGTCAGCTCAGCTTCAGTCAAACCGGCTCCGAGAGTTGTACTTCTTCCACTACCTGTCTGATCGGCAGCAGAGTCTGCAGTCGTCAGCCGTCCCAGATTCCTTCTAATTTCGCTCGAATGTTCTCTGCCCTCCTGACCCTTTCCTGACCGACGCCGACCACCGCCGTGACGCTTACCCACCCGCCTGTTCTGGAATCCTGTCAGCTCATCTTCAGTAAAACTGTACCCAAGACTGGTAGTTCCTCCGCTTACTGTCTGATTAGTAAAGGGGTCTGCAGTCATCAACCGCCGGAGATCCCTTCCAGTCTGGCTTTGTCTGCTGCTGCTGCGGTTGGTCACAAAGCAGAATATAAATTAGGCACATTAGGTAGTAAGACGACCTGTATTATTAAAATGAATCCCCCCCCCCCCTTTATTTTTTTTAGAGTTGCTATCAGTGCATTTGATCCCAGAGGTTTCTTTTTGGTGAAAAGAGGGATGCTTGATGCGTTGAAAAACGACAGTGTTGTCTTGAGGGGTGACCTATTTTTGACCATATCCTTGGGCGTGTGCCAGGGCATGAATAACGGAGTGCACAGTTCTGTGTATGGGGTTGGGAAGGACGCCGCATCAGCAGAGTTTGAAAATAACGCTTTCGAGGCTTCATTTTTGGCACGCAGCTTGTGGCCATGTCTTGCTTCTGGAAACCATTGTCTGTTTTGGTTGGGAAAATTGTTTTCAGGGATGTGTGGTGCCTGACATTTGTGGGAACCAAAGAGTAGCAAAGAAATGTATTCGGTCACCTGATGTGTTCCGTGGAACATTCTTCGCAATCGGCATAGCCGGAACTTTCTCTTCGAGTCCGCTGGACTTTGACGTTCTTCCGGGTTAGAACTGAGGAAAAGTTTCTGTCCCGTTTATCCGCGTCAGATGTCTTTGTTCGACTAAAACTTGACGACAGTGATGATTCCGTCGATGCTGCTACTCCTTTGACTTTTGCTAGAATCTTCGGAGATGCCTGGAGAGTCACAGCCTCGGAACAGTGTGTCATTGGCGGTGAACCTCTCCTGGAAAGCACTGCTTGAAACGTTTGTGATTTTCCGGATCTTGTAGCGTTCGGGGACAGTGTGGATGTATGAGACGACAAAGTTCTTGAGGCAGGTGCCTTCCGGGGAGACGGTTTTCCAGGTGTGGATTTCACGTTTAGTCTGTATTTGCCTTCTGACGTCTCTCCGGATGAGAACCTGATCATGGTGCTCGAGCTAGGTTCTGAAAGGGGAAGGACTGTTCAAAACACACCGTCACGTTTGTATGTTTATTTTACATGCTTATAATTATGTTAATATGCATATAGACTGTGTGTGTGTGTGTGTGTGTGTGTGTGTGTGTGTGTGTGTGTGTGTGTGTGTGTGTGTGTTCGGGAGGGGGAGGGGTATAGCCGAATGATAGAGCCGAGTTGGATTTTCAGTGCTCAGGTCGTGAGGTCGAATCCAGGCTGGGGCTAAATATTTGTGGTTGGCTTTTTCTTGTTGCCCCGTCTTTGATGTCAGTCATACCTGGTGGAAAAGGACACCAAAACCCGTATGTGTGTGTGTGTGTGTGTGTGTGTGTGTGTGTGTGTGTGTGTGTGTGTGAGAGAGAGAGAGAGACAGAGAGACAGAGAGAGAGAGAGAGAGAGATCCTGTTCATTTGCATACTGTCAGGTGTACATGTGTATCTTACATGTCCATGTCAATACATACACTGCATAATTATTCTCTTGCTCCCTCTAGCATTGCCATTAAAAAAAAAAACTTTTTGATTTTAATTCTTTTTATCTTTGCCTTTCGCGCAGATTTTTTTTTATTGTAGCAACGGCTGAATGAAAATTAATCATTGTTTGGTTAAATCACTTCCGTTGGAAAATAAAGTTTTCTCTCTCTCTCTCTCTCTCTGTGCGTGTGTGTTAAAGTTGATTACAAGGAACGCAAAGCTCCTTTCAGGGTCAACGCGTGGCCAGTTAATATGATGATGATGATGATAATGACGACGACGATGACGATGATGATGATGATGATGTCTTCACCAGAAGTTTGTGATGAAGTTCCTCCGACTAAGGCCGTCTGACGAGTCTTGGGTGCAGGCATTTTCGCATCTTCGTTTATCGTGATCGAAACACCGCACGCCACTTCTCCAGAGCTTGCAGCGGCCGATCCCCCGCCACCGCGAGGGCCTGGCGCCGATATAGCACTGACGTCCACAGAAACCTCCACAGCCCTGGGGCTACGGGTAAGAGGGCTCGGTTTGCCTGAGTCTACCAAGCCAAGGAGATCTAGCTCTTCGATCGTGCCGTCCACAGCGTCGAAATAAGCGATGGCGAGGTCGTCCCGCAGTTCGTGAAGAAGGCGCTGGTCGACCTCCAGCTCCTCGGTGTTTAGTGTCCCAGGGTCATAGTCCTTGAGAGGGGAAACCTGTTTGTTTGTGAGAAAGGGGGGGGGGGGGGGGATCATGATGATCAAGGTTGTTGGTGTTGGCGGTAGTCCAGTTCAAGATATGTTTACTCAGCCATGCAACGTCAGAGAGAGAGAGAGAGAGAGTGTGTGTGTGTGTCCTCCCGGATACCTGGCATTACAAAAGAACGACCGTGACGACAGCAGGTGATTAAATGGAAACAACATATTGGGCTGGTTTCCATCTTGTTTCTTTTGTTTTGTTGTTTGTTTTCTTTTGGGTTGTTGTTGTTGTTGTTGTTCATTTGTTTATTTGTTCTTGTTTATTATCTTTCATGTGCTGTCCACGAGAGATATGAATGATGATGAAACGTTTTTTATTCAGGATAGAGCATTTAGGCATTGCTGCCTGTCTTACATGCTGTCCTGCTATTCTACGTTAAAGGGTATTCAGAAAAAGACAACATCAAAACAAAGGGAGGAAAAGGGAAAAAAGAGAAAAACAGACAAACAAAAGTATTAACTATCTAAAGGAAATGAAGAAGAGAAAAGTACACATGATAAACAAATCACGTGGCATGTGTCAATGATATTGGCTGTATGCCTAGTAAGAACTCCAAAGTCGTCACTAACATTCGAAAACATGTATGTAACACATTTCTATCTGTATGGTCAGATGAGCGTGTCGTGTCGAATTTGTTTGAAGTTAGTGAATTTGTATACGTTTTGGTCAGCGGTAAAGAGTTCCATATGGATGCCCCTGAGAAAGACAGAGAGAGAATGTAAAACCAACGCACATAGCGATATGTCTTGGGTTCTTCCCTCTGGAAGAAGTCCTCTGGTCTGCGAGGCAAACGTTTCGGCGGTGGCATCGGCCTGGGCCGACACTTTGTGAAGAGACTGACGACTATAGTAGTGGTAGGGATCAGTATCAGTGACGTCTGCATACCGATGATGAACGCACGAAGGTTGAAAGCCAGCGGGCCTTTGCTTTGCTGTAAGGCAAACGAAGAAACGGGACCACGTGACAAGAAATGTCGCCCTATGTTCTCGTCCTTTCTCCCCTTCCGCCCAAAGTATTCCCCATTCGATCTACGCTCCTTTTGGCCTAATGTCCTTTTCAATAATATTGGTATGGTATGGTATGGTATGGTAGACTTCTCCTCGGTGCACATATCCATCTCTGCTGAAATGCTCACGGCGCCGCAGGGCTGGAGGACGAAGCAGTGAAAGCCTGCTGCCGTTAAGCGCTACTTTGTGTGCAAACCTCCACCCTGCTATTCACTCTGGTGCGTGCGACAGTATTTCTGTTTACCACGCCACCGGCCACAGCCTACTCTTCTTTGAAAGATGAACGTGGGATTTTTAGCGTGCACACTTGATGTTTGTGCGTGCGTGTGTACACGAAGGCGAGACAGGCACCGCAAACGAGTCTGCACATGGATTTGACTCGATATGGAAAGGAAAAATCCCACCATATTCCTGCCCACCCGGGACTCGAACCCGGCAGCTCAGGATCCGAAGTCGGATGCCTTAACCACTAGACCAAATCCCCTGTCACCACTATACCAAATCCCCTGTGATTCATACTGACTCACATTTATACAGCGCAATTCTTGAAAATACTTCATCTCATTGGACATTCACACATCACTTATACGTACGTAGAACATATCCTAACACAGCAGGCACGACGGTGACATGGATCAGTAGAAGGCAAGTTGAAAGAGATAAGTTTTAAGGTCTGATTGAAATACGACAGAGTAGGTTGCTGTCTCACGCTAGCAGGCAGGGAGTTCCAGACTGTTGTGTTCTTTTCATGCAATTTTGTTTCTTTCGCTCACTTATCTTTTCGCCCTGTGCTCCTTTTTTTTCGCAATGTTTCTTATCCTCAGTATTGTTCTTTTCTCCCCTTAGCCCAAAGTCCTTTTTGCCCAATGTCCCTTTTGCCCAATGTCCCTTTAGTCCAAAGTCCTTTTTACCCAATGTCCCTTTACCCTAAAGTCCTTTTTGCCCAATGTCCCTTTACCCTAAAGTCCTTTTTGCCCAATGTCCCTTTACCCTAAAGTCCTTTTTGCCCAATGTCCCTTTACCCTAAAGTCCTTTTTGCCCAATGTCCCTTTACCCTAAAGTCCTTTTTGCCCAATGTCCCTTTACCCTAAAGTCCTTTTTGCCCAATGTCCCTTTACCCTAAAGTCCTTTTTGCCCAATGTCCCTTTACCCTAAAGTCCTTTTTGCCCAATGTCCCTTTACCCTAAAGTCCTTTTTGCCCAATGTCCCTTTACCCTTAAGTCCTTTTTGCTCAATGTCCCTTTCGCCCTTTTGCCAATGTTGTACATTTTCGCTCAGTACCTCCCTTTTTATTTTTTTTTTCTGATTTTTATTATACACAAACACGTACTATACAGAAACAATGACAAATTGGTCAATCCTATACTAAAATCCTGAACATACATACACACACAGACATGGCATTCAAATAGAGCTGTGTCACAGGCATAGACACCAGGGTTAGTCCAAACACTGTAAGGCATGCAGGACAGAGCATCGTGTCATTAGTCAAGTACAGTATCTCCCTTTTCAGCCAAGGTCTCTTTTAGCCCTGTGTTCCTTTTGCACACAATATTCCGAAGTTTGGAATACCTGTACTGCAGGGTCGTTTCTGGGGATTCCGTAAAACATGAGGTTTACAACCATGGTGGTCATCAGCAAACACAAGGCGCACGTCAGCCGCTGAAATCTCGTGAAAGTGCTGCGAGATGAGAGTAGACAGGTGTTATAAAAACCCATGCGAGATGAGAGTAGACAGGTGTTATAAAAACCCAAACAACCCATTAACAAAACACAAGAAAAAAGAAAAAAAAAAAAGAAAAAAAGAAATCATACAACACCCAAAAACAACAAATCCCACACCTCGCCCCCCCCCCCCCCCCCCCAAAAAAAAAAGAAAAAAAAAGAAAAAAAAAAGAGAAGAAATTTGCTATGTGGTACTCCTGATTCTTTGGGAGAAGAAATCATTGTTGTGGATAAAAGGCAAACGACGAGTGAAAAGTGAGTGAAAAGGGTGTGTGTGTGTGTGTGTGTGTGTGTGTGTGTGTGTGTGTGTGTGTGTGTGTGTGTGTGTGTGTGTGTGAGAGAGAGAGAGAGAGAGAGAGAGAGAGAGAGAGAGAGAGAGAGAGATTGAAATAACTTTATTTGAAAACGGTGGAAGTTTTGGTCTTGAGACCAATTTTCAAACTCGCCGTTTTGAATACACAAACAAACTAACAAACAAACAAAAAAACAAAACAAAAAAAATCCCAAAAGATCGAACATACTTAAAACTGGAACATGAAACTTTACACACACACACACACACACACACACACACACACACACACACACACACACAACTACACAGAGACATCTGCCGCTGACTTGTATGGCGGCTTGAAGAAGATGCTGAGCCAGAGATGCCCAGTGCGAAGTCCTGTGCTGGTCTTGAGCGCGAACTGGTACATGCGTCTCATGTGGATCTCCTCGGGCGTCAAGGCGGGCGCCTCGATCACCAGGTGCCCGTGCCCGTGCTCCAGACTCAGCCAGTCATCATACAGACAGTGCCAGCTCTTCTTGTTGTCCACCTTGTGCACGTACACCTCCTTCAGGAACCTGTCACGGTCAGTGCACTCGAGCGTGACTATCATCTTTTATTAACCCATTTCTACAATGACGCTACCATCATATTGGGGCGGTCGGTGGTCTAGTGGTTAAGACTTTGTCACCACTGCGAGAGGTCTGGTTCGAGTCCCACTCGGGGCGAAAAAATTTTCTTTCTCGTATTGTGGCACCGTTGATTCGGGCCGGCCGTCGGAGGTTCTCTCCGGGTACCCCCCCCTCCCCCCCTCTGCTCTGGAAATGTTCAGCCCACAAAATAAAAAATAAATAAATTCAATTCTATAATTTCCGAAACGTAAATTGCTGAACTGACCCTTCGAACCACGAGATTGTAATGTGTTCATGTCCAGTGTCTGAGAGAATGCGTGGGATTCACGTGAGCGGGCGTGTTGGGTTTAGCTCGCGGCGCTTTGAGCCAAATATTTGGGATAAAGCGCCTATATTCATTGTCACAACCCGCTTCGGGTCTACTGAATAAATCCGCTGCGGCGGAGCTTTGTGCCGCGTTATTGTGTTGTGTTGTGTGCACGTGCTTGTGTGGATATCGTGACACGGATAGACCGTCAAGCACGGGCAGACCGTTAAGCACGGGTAGACCGTTAAGCACGGGCTCGACTAGCCTCGGTCAGCACTTCGGACCGCGTGACCCCCGTCCCTAAGCTATTGCCTTTTCGCCATTGACCGTGCGAGGGTGGACCGCTCGTCGCGGGCTAGCTCAACGCTAGGGGAATCAGTTTCGACGACCAGATTCTGGAAGCTGTTCAGTCAGCTGGGTGCAGCGCCAAGGTGTTTCCTGACGCTGGGATTCGAGGGCCGGACGGGTAGGTGTCATTTACCTTGGTGGGCCCTATTCAGTGCGCCGTTTGGGTGCGTGTAGCGGGCGATGTAATAGACAAAACCAGACTAGGTCAGAACGATTTGTGAATCAAGATGGTGCAGACTATTGACCTTATTGATTATACCTCCTGTGTTACGCTACATCCTTGTGTGGGTAAGTGAATATACTTTTTACAAAATAACCTGTATACCACTGTATGCACCCACACCAAAACCTTTAAAAATGTATTAATAAATTCTTTAAAAAGAAGAAATCTGCCTGTAGTCACATACCAGGCTGCGCTGTCGCCAGAGTTGTCATGCCAGACAACCACAGACTTCAAGTTCCCCAGGTCTGTAGGGGTGGTAACTAGGAACCAGTTCTCTGCCCCTTCCATGAACAGCTTCTGTCCCTTGCCGGTCAAACGATGCACTCGACTCTGCGGCCGACAAGATTTCAAGACGAATCAAGAGTGGGTGGGTGGGTGTTTGGGAGTCTAACGACATTTTCCACCACGAATGGGTGATAAGAAACGGGGCAACGAGAAAAGGGACCAGCAGAAATATCTGGCCCCAGCCGGGAATCGAAATCAGGACCCGAGCATTGAAAGTCCAAGATTTTACCATTCGGCTATTCCGGCTCCCCGACGAAATTTCAAACCTCGTGAACTACGCCTGTCTCGGACAGAACAAACGTTGGAGATAAGCTTTAGATCTAGTTGAAACTGTGCAAACTGTTTAATGTGTCGAGCCATAAACATCAGAGGCCTATCTCTTAGCCAGGACCAGAGTAAAAAACCCTAATCCCCTAAGCGTAAAGTGCCCCTGGTCTGAGCATTTTGAGGCTGGAAGTGCCCCGGGTCTATGCAGCTTGAGGCTAAATGTCCCCGGGAGTCAAACGAGCCGGGGGAGTACTTCCGGCTTATTACACCAGTCTAACATAATTAACACAAACGGTTACTACGATCACACAGTCACACAGCAGCGTGGGAAGCGGTGGGCAACAGACAGCGCGTGACACAAACATGGCGGCTAGTGACGTCAGTAGGCATGCTCTAGTCACCTTGTCTAAGGTGCCCTTGAGGTACATGTAGACCCGAGCGCTGGTCCCCGCGTGACGCCACCAGCCGGTCACGGTACATACGAGGTACACGTGATCATCGTGAACGTTGTTGTCCAGCAAGACGATCACCTCCCGCTGCAGAATTAGTGAGGCAAACAGAACGGTTTGTATGGCATTTGTGGACAAATCACTGCCAGCAAACTCACTACAACAATAACGAAAAAAAACAAAAAAAAAAAACAACAAAAAGCCGAAAAAACCCAAACAAACAGCAACAACAAAAAACAAACAGCATTGTAAACAAACAATCTGCCCCAACTCTTTGCCATCTCCAGTGGTGTTCCTCCCAGGTCATGGGTGGAATCCACAGAGGGCTCAAAAGCTGGGGGAATTTTTATTATGCATGATGATGGAGATGAGGATGATGCTTTGAAGGTCCGTATGGTTTGGGACAGCGGGACAGGGCCGCATTCCACTTTTCCTGTCATAAATATCCCGGCGTTAACCAGGCCCGGGAACTACGGCACCTGCGGTGTCGGCCGTTTAATCATCCACATCATAAGACGTGTCATACCAAGGGAAGCACCCCCAAAATCGCACCCATGAAGTGGGTGAATCTCGGCTGTGTGGCAACAGCCTCCCCATTGGGCCCATAGCACACCCGCTCTGGGTAGGAGCCTTTGCTGGGACACGAACCCGGGTCTGCCGGTCCATGGTCCGAAGTGCTAACCACTACACTACGGGAGTGGAAGCTGCTTTATTGACATCACATACATACTAAACCTTCTTCTCATCCATCTCGTCGTGCTTCCTGAAGAACCAGATGCCCATGAAGTAGACGTTCCAGATGAGGATGACCAGCATGATCATGACGGGATTAGTGAAGAACTCCAGGAACAGCTCCACGTCCGTCAGGTCGATGAAGTTGGGAGCCACCAGCAGACTGCCCGTGAACACCGACAGGTGCATGCAGCGGCAGTCCAGCACATGGATAGCGCTGATCGGTCCCACCTGGCCAGACACCAGAAAGGACGAGGGGGTGACACGTCGTGACATGTGCCTGTGTCATTGTTCTTTGCAACTGACCATTAAGATAGTAATAATTCCATCTATACGGGCAATTTTCCCAGTTGCTTGGTCCAAAGCAAAGTGAACCCAACACGCACGCTTACGTGAATCACGCGCAGATTCTCTCGCGAACCGGACATAACCACGTTACTGTCACGTGGTGTGAAGGGTCACCTGTTCAAATTTCAGAATTTAAAAATGTCTGTTACAATTAAAACCCACATTTGAAAAAAGAAAAGAAAAGATATAAACCGTCTCGGCTCACACGTACGTGTGTGTGTGTGTGTGTGTGTGTGTGTCTCTCTCTCTGACTGTACATGGCAATAACAGTCTTGTCTGTCTCTCTGTTTCTTTCCCTCTGTGTGTGTGTGTGTGTGTGTGTGTGTGTGTGTGTGTGTGTGTGTGTGTGTAGGCCTATGTGTGTGTGTGTGTGTGCGCGCGCGTGTCCCCCCCCCTCTCTCTCTCTGACAATACATGACAACTGGGGTCCTTGATAAAGTCGTTGCTGGCAGAATCCCACATGTTACAGGACAGGTTTCCCGTCAGGATGTAGACAGCCGGCACCTCGTCCAACGTGCTGTAAACCTGTGCTGTCTCTGTCACGTCGAGCGTCACAAGATACCTGCAGCACGGAAAGGGGATTAGTAACTGTAGTAACTGTCCTTAAAGGGTGAACTTCCGAAATAGCACCTTCGGGTAAGGGAGGTAAGCTGCTGAGTTTTTCTTCCCTCAAAGCATAAACTTGCAGAAAACAGGAAGGGGGAGGGGGGGAGGAGGGTGTGTGTGTGTGTGTGTGTGTGTGTGTGTGTGTGTGTGTGTGTGTGTGTGCTATGCCATGTGTCAATCTTTTGTTTGTGTTTATATAAACATATGAAGTGTCAAAAACAAGAATAAAAAAAAAAAAAAACAACAACCCGAAATAAGCCCTGACAGTTTGTTTTTCCTCGCAGCAATAATTATATAATCGGTGTTTTTGTCTCTCGCTCATAGAACTGCCGAAAAAAGTCTATTTTTTCCCTTCGCGATAAAAGCGCGTTTAAAAAAAAAAATTAAGGTAAACATGACGACTTTTCATCAACCGCCAATGAAACTGCCGTACCTGTCACCGTGCGTAAACAGGCTCTCATTCCGCGCTGGCAGGATGAAAACATTTGGATCTTGCGTATGAGGGCCGACTCTCTCCAGTGTATCACTCCGCCGAGGCCACTGTGTCTTGGTCAAGACTGCAACGCCCGAAACGTGGATTCTTTATGAATACTCACAGGGAATGAATAGGTTCATGGACGCTGCAAGGGAGAGAACTCTGCCTGTATGGGATGGGTGATCACTGGATCTAGCAGATCCAATAACTAGTTTTTTGTTTTTGTTTTCTGAGAATAGTTCATAATTATGCATCAATACACTACGTATTACAGATCTAATTGTTAAGAATTGTGTGTTTGTAAGGGAGGAGTGATCACTGGATCTAGCAGTTTTCTAAGTTTTGTTTTCTAAGAAGCCCCGCCCAATACATGTACCTTTAATCTCACAAATCAGTAACAACATCTGAAAATCTAATGCTGAGTGAATGGGCGGGTGGGTGTTTGGGGTTTTAACGTCCTTTTCCACCACATACGGGTGATATCAAAAACGGGGCAACGATGAAAAAGCCAGAACAAATATTTGGCCCCAGCCGGGATACGAACTCTCAAAAAAATCCCCACCTAAAATCTATTGCAGAAAAACCCACCTAAAATCTAATGCTGTCTAAACCTACCCGAGTTTTTAACGCTGTCATCAGCGCTGACAAATTCCGCCGACACATCCACTCGGATGGAGGGATCAGACACGTTCATCCACACCATAATGGAGTGATTTGCAGCAGCTTTGAACGTGAGGACGCGGGAGTCATCTAAAACATACTTGTCACCAGAGTCACGAGCCAGACTCACTCTCTGATACGGCCAGTATTCCCGCTCTTTTTCCGTGCCTGAAAGAAAGAAGAGTTTAGCGATCTCAGCTCCAAACACCGTGACGTATAGAAGGTATGTAACGTGTGCATTTGCGGCGGAGACTGAGCAAGCCACTGAACCCCTATTGTCGAGTTGCTGTGATAAATAGCAAGAAGTTTGGCACTCACTGCCGGCTGTTCTCTTTGACCTCGATTCCCAAGCAAGCAGAGAGAGAGAGAGAGAGAGAGAGAGAGAGCATGCAATTACATCATGCAATACTAACAATCAATATGTATTACATACATCAAGCAGTACTAACAATCAATATGTATTACGTACATCAAGCAATACTAACAATCAATATGTATTACGTACATCAAGAAATACTAACAATCAATATGTATTACGTACATCAAGCAATGCTAACAATCAATATGTATTACGTACATCAAGCAATACTAACAATCAATATGTATTACGTACATCAAGCAATGCTAACAATCAATATGTACTACAAACATCAAGCAATACTAACAATCAATATGTATTACGTACATCAAGCAATGCTAACAATCAATATGTATTACGTACATCAAGCAATACTAACAATCAATATGTATTACGTACATCAAGCAGTACTAACAATCAATATGTATTACGTACATCAAGCAGTACTAACAATCAATATGTACTACAAACATCAAGCAATGCTAACAATCAATATGTATTACGTACATCAAGCAATACTAACAATCAATATGTACTACAAACATCAAGCAATGCTAACAATCAATATGTATTACGTACATCAAGCAATGCTAACAATCAATATGTATTACGTACATCAAGAAATACTAACAATCAATATGTACTACAAACATCAAGCAATGCTAACAATCAATATGTATTACGTACATCAAGCAATGCTAACAATCAATATGTATTACGTACATCAAGAAATACTAACAATCAATATGTACTACAAACATCAAGCAATGCTAACAATCAATATGTATTACGTACATCAAGCAATGCTAACAATCAATATGTATTACGTACATCAAGCAGTACTAACAATCAATATGTACTACAAACATCAAGCAATGCTAACAATCAATATGTATTACGTACATCAAGCAATGCTAACAATCAATATGTATTACGTACATCAAGCAATGCTAACAATCAATATGTATTACGTACATCAAGCAATGCTAACAATCAATATGTATTACGTACATCAAGCAATGCTAACAATCAATATGTATTACGTACATCAAGCAATGCTAACAATCAATATGTATTACGTACATCAAGCAATGCTAACAATCAATATGTATTACGTACATCAAGAAATACTAACATATTGAATATGTACATAAAGAACAACAGAGAGAGATGGGTGGGTGGGGTTGGGTGTCTGGGAGAGAGAGAGAGAGAGTCTCACTGTTTCTTGTGATGATGAAGTTGGTTTCAGCGTTCAACGCCGCGAAATCTGTAACGTTTTCGATGCTGGCCACCGCCTTGCCCGTTTTCCGGTCCTCAACTCTGGCATTTACCACAGGCATATTGAGATTCCTGGCACTTTTGGCGTACATGTAGATGTTATCCTTGGCCACAGTCAGCTGTTAAGGGACAAACAAACAAACAAACAAACAAACAAACAAAAATAAACCAGATCTGCAGTTCAATTCAGTTAGGTTTAGTTCAAACCGATTTAGTTCAAATCAGTTAGGTTCAGTGCAGGGTAGTGCTATTCAGTTCAAAATGCAAAGGGGTGAGCGGTGGTCTAATAGGTAGCGCGTCGGATTTAGCCGCTGCGCTACTGAACAGCCGTCACCAATGTCACGGCGATGAAGCGTGGGTTCGAGCCCAGGTCGAGCTTATGATATGTGATACCGGTTTTTCCTGGCTGCCGGATTGCTCATTGGGGGTTTCTCTCCGGGTTATCCGGCTTTCCTCCCCCAGCAAAATTGTTAAAAAAAGGAAGGATAGGTATTGGGTGGCGCTGCACCGCGGCGACGCGCTTCACCCCGGGGAAGCAGCCCGAATTTCCCGAAAGGGACAATAAAGTAGTTTTAAAAAAATCGCCAAGCGTAACTTGAAATCTTTTGGCGAGCGCTCTTTCAGTTCTGCCGCTCCAACCTTTTGGGACTCTCTGCCCACAAGTCTGAGAAATGCGCCCACGCTGTCTGTTTTCAAGAGCAATCTTGAAACGTTCTTTCTTTTGCAAAGCCTTCCAGCAAAGCCTTATCACTCACAACTCACGCACATTATTATGGGGCGGTCGGTGGTCTAGTGGTTAAGAGACCTGTCACCAATGCGAGAGGTCAGGGGTTCGAGTCCCACTCGGGGCAAAGAATTTTTCCTTCTCGTATGTGGCACCGTTCATTTGGGCCGATCGTCGGGGGTTCTCTCCGGGTACACCGACCGCCCCATAATAATGTGCGTGAGTTGTGAGTGATAGACGCAATGAGTTTTATTTAAAGAAATGTGCCCCCGTAGTGGTTAGCACTTCGGACCATGGACCAGGAGACCCGGGTTCGAGTCCTAGCCGAGGCAAGTGGGATTTTTCCTACCTAGGTCGGCTCCTACCCAGAGCGGGTGTGCTATGGGCCCAATGGGGAGGCTGTTGCCACACAGCGGAGAATCACCCACTTCACGGGTGAGACTTTGGCGGTGCTTCCCTTGGTATGACACGTCTTATGATGTGGCTGATTACACGGCCGGCACCGCAGGTGCCTAATGCCGGCATATTTATGACACGAAGCGTGGAATGCGGCCCTGTCCCGCAGTCCCAAACCACACGGACCTCCATAGCATCATCTTACCATCATCATGCGTAATGAAAATTGCCCCAACTTTCAAGCCCTCCATGGATTTCACCCATTACCAGGGAGGAACACCACTGAAGCCGGCAAAGAGCTGGGGCAGCAAAAAAAAAAGTGCCCTACCATTTATTATTATTATTATTTATTATTTCAACTGAGTCCAAATCAATTCAGTTCCGTTCAGTTCGATTCAGACTGGTTCAGTTCAGTTCAAATTTCTTCACGCTGCACGAGCGGCCAAACAGCTGTGCTGGCCTCTTTTTCGTTAGGGCCCTCTCACACTAGCGTCAAGCGTGCGCGACGCGGCAAGATTTCTGTCGCACGCATCAAGTTTTCCGGCACGTTATAGTGTGAGACCCCTTGCTGCGCGTCTCGTCCGCAACGAAAATCTCTGTCGCGGGCCGATAGAAAATGTTCTATTCTTGCGACAATGACGCGCGTAAATTATTGCTATCGGCCAATCAGAAACGAGTATGAGCCTGGCAGGGGAACTTCATCTTCTTCGGATGATCCGTACGACGCCATCTTGTAAAAACTTTTGTAGCTGTCTACGTCACGCTAGTGCGAGAGCACGATCACGCGCGTGCGACGTGGGTAGCGACACGCACGCTCGATGTGGCAAGCGTTGCGCGCGGCGCGTTACGCTAGTGTGAGAGGGCCCTTACCCCGTCATTGATATCACCCATACGTGGTGGACACCCCCCCTCCCCTCCAAAAAACAAAACAAAACAAAAAACAAACAAACAAACAAACAAACAAAAAACAAAAACAAAACAAAACAAAACAGGTTAAACACCAACCCGGCCCGAGCAACTCACCATCATGTCTACACTGCTGCCTTCCTTGGCGCCGAACTGGGAAGGGTCGAGGCCGAGGTAGGCCCCAAACCCGTGCGTCTCTTGCATGTCCCCAGTGTCCACTTCCAGCGGCTTGTCTTTCTTCACCTTCTGCCAGCGGCCCACTGCAGCGCTTTTCTGCAGCTTGACGACTTTTGTCGTGTCCCTAGGCAGCCCGCTCTTCCGCAGCATGATCCTCCCGATGTTCTTGATGACTCTCTCTGACCTGGCGCTCTTGGTGGTAAACTGAATTAATAATAATAATAATAATTAGAGTTGGTTTATATGGAGTGATTTGGCGCCCAACCTCCTGTTGGAGCTCTGGGCGCCTTACAATAACAAAAAAGTTACAAACATACATACATACATACATACATATTACCTTTCATTTATACATTACATTACATACATACACACATACATTACACTGTACACAAACATTACATTACAATACATCATACACGTGCATACATAAATACATACATACATACGTGCATGCATACATTACTTTAGAGTATACATACATACATACATACATACATACCTACACACACACATACATACATACATACATACATACATACATACATACATACATACATTCATACACACATACATACATTACATTACATTAGCAAAGCATTCAAGCCTCGGAAATTAGAGTTGCATCTATTTTCAAATTTTGTGGGCCGAACATTTCCAAAGCACAGAGGAAGGCAGCCGAAGTACCCGGAGAGAACCCCCGACGGTCGGCCCGAAAGAACGGTGCCACATACGAGAGAGAAAAGCTCTTTGCCCCCAAGTGGGACTCGAACCTGACCTATCGAGCTGGTGACAAAGTCTTAACCAGTAGACCGCCGACCGCCCAAAACGAACAAAACAAACGAAAACAACACCACCAACAGCTACAACAGACGTACCCTCTGAATCTGTGCTGGTGTTGTTTTATTTCGCAAAACAACCTTTCTCTCTCTCGCGACGATCACAGTTGTCAGTCTGTCCAGCACTTTGAACAGATCTCTGAAAATGGGGCAGTGGAGCGTATGACTAAGGTACACGCACCATCAACACAGACAAAATAATAATAATAATAATAATAATAATTTTGGTCTAGCCATGACAAGCAATATTTTTCCAACACTCTTCCGGAAACCCGGGTGTGACGAACTCATGGTGACGTAAAGCATCAGACAATGCGTCATGTTAAGTCACAAGAGTTCGTCACTATTTTGAAAGCGTTAGAAAAACGTCGTCTTTCTGGGGTCTGAAACTTCGCCATCTTATCGGACCACCGCCCAGAGGACCTATGCCAGGAATGATGAGGGGGATGCCACCAGGAATGCGTGGTCCACCTCCGATGTAGACGACTCATTCCATTTCCTCATGGAGAGGAGATTTTCAAACTCAAATCATTTGAGTGAAGACTTTCTCATGGGACATTGGCATCAAGCTGGACGCGGTAGTCTGTCCGGTTTGGAGGTTCAGTTTGTCCAGCGTTGCTGTTTACACTGTCTGCCATTGGTGTGGATTTAGCTTTGAGAACTGTAACCCTGGCTTACTGGTGGAATGGGAACGGCAAGTGATATCTGAAGTTGAAAGGAGAATGTGGCTACATGGCAGTTCATCTTTTCTTCAGGAGATGTGGTGCTCTAGAACCCACCACTACACTAATCTGACTTTCTGATCCGACTACTTGGAGAGATATAGTGGTGGTATGATGTGAGACATCTTCATTGACATTCTATTCATCATATTCGTCATCGGTTATTTTATCACGTTTCATGTTGTCTGTCAATTGTGTTTTGAGTTTAAGAATCATATTTCAAGTCATCTATCAATTGTGTTTTTGAGTTTGTAGTGTGCAAGCGACGCATACATTCGCACTCCGTTACACCGATGAACAAAGGGCGATCTGTAACTAGCAACGGACACTTGCTGCATCGCATCTTTGCTATGCCATTGTGCAGAACAGACCGAAGTTGATTGGCTTAAGCACTCTTGGCCACTTTTTGTCTAATCGTAATGCTCTATTTGATAAGCGTGTGGGTTTCTCGCCTTGCCTGACACGCTACAATTCACATACACCCTGCTACTTAAATACTTTTGTGAACAACAAAAACAACAACAACAACAACAACAACAACAACAACAACAACCGCCACCACCACCAATGGTTTTGACTTTCAGACTTTTTATACAAAAGACCATGGACCCTAAAAAATTTACAAAAGGACCCTCACAAATAACCCTCTCCAAGGACCCTTGTATTTTCGAATCACAGGAAACACTGGGGGGGGGGGGGGATTAACGTCCTTCTCCACCACATACGGATGATATTAAAGACGGGGCAACGATGAAGAAGCCAGCACAAATATTTGGCCCCAGCCGGGCTACGAACTCACGACCCGAGCGTTAGAAGTCCAACGCTCTACCATTCGGCCACCCCGGCTCCCCAGGAAACACTGGGGGAGGAGGGTGGGGGTGAGTGAGTGAGTGTTACACGGTTTGCCGTCCTTTTCCATCACACACTGGCGATAGCCGGGAAAACGAGAAATATGCCAGCACAAACATTCGGCCCCTGACGGGATATGAACTCTCGACCCGAGCATTGAAAGGCTAACACTCTTCCGCTCGACCATCCCGGTATCAGCCCGCACAAACAAACTAAAACAATAAGAAATAAAACTTTGGCAAAAATTTTGCCCCAAACGCCCCAAAACGAACACACACAAGTTCTCACGTCGCCAGTTTGCCTCCCTCTTTAACGGTGGTGATGTCAAGGTCTGCTAAGCTGGTGGAGACGTACTCTAGTACCTCCTCAGCAAGATCCTGAAATCAGTAGGAAGGAACTGGAACAGCAAAGTCCTTATGACTCACGTGTGTGGTCATCTGAAAGATCTCAGCTCCCAACAAAAAGCTTTCCGAAGTGTCAAAAAATTGTACAGAGTCGACCGTGCAAGCACAGTCAACTCTGTCACATTTGCAGAGTTTTCAGCGTCTCTGAAACCCCAATAAAAGCCAAGGGCAGCATGATTTCACAGCTCAGTTTGCGTTTTGACATTGAGCGAGAAAGATCGTGCAGCACTCAACATTCGTTAGACACTATAGCGATGTGTCTCTCACTGACCAAAAGCCAAATAATGTCACGGCAAACTCGTGCGCTGGTTTTATAAGGGTCCCCGAAGCGCTGAAAACTCTGCAAATGTGACAGAGTTGCCTGGATTATGCACATTCGAAGGAGTCACAGTTTAAAAAAAAAAAACAAGGAGGAATGGCCCCGTCCTACAAAGTTGTTTCTCCAAATTTCATTTTATTTTGTCTGTTTTGTTGTTATTGTTGCCGGTTCTCCCCTCTCCATGTTCTACCAATGACACTAGATCCTCTACGACCTCGACCGATTAGTCACGTGACTGGGGGTGGGACCGGGCGGGGGGAGAGCGAGAGAGAGAGAGAGAGAGAGAGAGAGAGAGAGTGGGTGGGTGGGTGTTTAGGAGTTTAACGTCCTTTTCCACCACGTAAGGGTGATATCAAAGACGGGGCAACGAGAGAAAGGCCAGCACAAATATTTGGCCCAAGCCGGGATTCGAACTCTCGACCCGAGCATTGAAAGTCCAACGCTCTACCATTCGGCTACCCTGGCTCCCCAGAGAGAGAGAGAGAGAGAGAGAGAGAGAGAGAGACGTCAGTTCCGTGAACTAAACATTTGACGTCAGCCTCAGGCAGGTCGTCATACACAGACGGAGAGATGACGTCAGTTCCGCGAACTAAACATTTTGACGTCAGCCTCTAGCACTGCGATCGTCTGAGGAAGCTTGTTTATGTCTTGTGATTTCCCTGTTGGCTTTGTGGCTTCCCCGATTGAATTATTTTTCACATGAAATCTGGAAGATCTAGAGGGCTGGTGAAATGTCGGAGGCAGTGACGATACTTCCTTATTTTGTCTGGGAACTAAGCGTTTGACGTCAGCTTCACACCGGTGGTATGACAGATGATGCTTGTGCATGTCTTGTAATTTCCCTGTTGCTTTTGTGACTTCCCTGGCTGAATTAATTTTTACATAAAATCTGGAAGATCTAGAGGGCTGGTGAAACATGGACTAGAATACCTTGTATTGTACTTATGAAATCGAAAATTTGGAACTCTTTTGGCCGGTGCTTTTCGCAGAAACTTGAAAAAGTTATGTTTATCTAAAAGTTCAGTTATTCTAAATGCTAAAGCTATAATAGTGCAGTAGTTCCTGCCATATGTGCAGTTGTCACACTAGACAAAAACGCCGGGATGATAAGTAATTTGCAGTAGTCTTTTCATAGATATTTGATCTTATGTGCAAACCACCCCTACCTCGAAAATATTTTTTTTACACAAAACCAGTCAGAGCTACAGAGCTGTAGCACGAATACAGGCAGTGTGATTGGGTGAACTTCCAAAGTCTAGAAAATGAAGGAATTTGAACAACTTTTTCGAAAAAATTCGTAACACGACCGATTTTTTAAAATCGGCGATAACTCTTCTGAAAATGCGGCAGGCTAAAAATCGTGAAAGGTAGGTCTGGAGAAGGTGATTTCCCATTTTATCTCAAAGTAAAAAGGCCTCCATCGAGGTGGTTTAGGAGATAGCCATCATTACATCCGTCCACACACACACACACACACACACACACACACACACACACACACACACACACACACACACACACACGTCATTCCCGCCAAAAAGAACGCAGCAGCAAAGTGTGCACTTAAGGTGTCTATGACGCAGGTTTCGTTACGTCACTATGTGCGTGAAAGTATTATTGTGTGGAGAAACGTCACAGTCTTGTTTTGTATCACTGAAACTTGCTGCTGCGCGCAGCAAAATCTGCCCCGTCTCATAAAGTTGTTTCTCTATAGAGAAACAACTTAACAACACAATGTTTGCGGCTTTTTGCTGAGATTGCAGATCTTTAGGCATAAGAAATTGTCAGTGTAGAAAAAAAGCTTCCGATATTGACACCCAGGGGACGTAATTGCTGAACTGATACCTGATTACATTCCACATTCATTTCACACAAGCATCAAGTTCTAACTTTTGTTCAGCTAGTCCGACCTTGACCTTTAGTCAGTCACCCGAAAGGATCTGTCTAGGATGGCCTTATCACAATCTTCTTCATCATCATCAAGACCAATTCTGGTGTTTGTAATTACTGAGAAAATGCCAACGGCGTTAAAGTTTGTCACAGACAGACAGACAGACAGACGACGACGGGCAATCACATAGGCTCACATTGTTACACGCTTTAGTCGAAACAACTCGTGTGGCAAGGTGGTGCTTTACTTTTTATGACTAGTGTAGCTGTACACTAACTGGACTGTAGGCTCTACGTACAGTCACACTTGGTGTGAGATCGGACGGGACGGCAGTGACTTGTTCAAGGCAGGACACTGCTTGCTGCAAAGCGTCGGCGTTTGTTGCTGGAGTTTTCATTAATGATGACAGAATGTTCTCCCGAACCTGGAAGACGATGTCAGTGTCGCTTATAAACAATACTAATAATAATAATGAATTGTTCTTATATAGCGCAAAATTCTCACAGAGTGACTCAATGCGCGTACTCCCGCACTCATACCAACAAATACACACACACACACACACACACACACACACACACACACACACACACACACACACACACACACAGAGCAGCTGAATCAGGATGAGGTAGGTGGGCTTAGTCGAAAGCCAGACGGAACAGATGCGTTTTCAAGTCAGACTTGAAACGATCTATGTCCGACTGGTCTCTCAGGCCGGCAGGTAGTGCAACAAGACTGAAACGGCCATTGTTTTATACAGTCACGCAGGGTTGCACATTTTACACAGCTTCTATAGGACAAAGTGTCCTGGAAACAGCAAAGTGATAGGACACAGTGTCCTGGCCACTTAGTGGCAATAAAAATTTTAATAGGACAAATGTCCGCTTGAGGTGGGAAAAATAGGACAGTTGAAATTTTTATAGGTCAGTCTCCTGGGACCGACTTAAATGTGCAGTCCTGAATTACAGTTTAATAATAAATATAAGAAGAAGAATATAGCGCTTTACCCAACTGTTTTTACCCAAAGCTGAACACAACACGCACGCTCACGTGAATCACACGCATCCTCTCACACACAGAACATAAACACATTACAATCACATCGTGCAAGTGTTCAGCTCAGCTGTGGGTTTCGGATTTTGTTGTTGTTGAAAGAATTGCATCCATTTTAAAAATTTTGTGGGCTGACCATTTCCAAAGCAGATGGGGGGAGGGGGGGGGAGGGAGGGTGAGCCGGAGTACCTGGAGAGAAGCCCGGGCGGTCGGCCCGAAAGAACGTTGCAACGTACTTCAGCTGAAAAAATCTGTGCCCCAAGTGGGACTCGAACTCAAGTCTCGGAGCTACGGTGCGAGGGTTTCAAAATCTCGACTGACATGTAATAATAATAATAATAATAATAATAAGTATTGTATAGGCGCTTTACCCAGTTTCGTGAATTGGCTCAAAGCGCCACAAACTGATCCCACCACGCACCCTCACGTGAATCACACGCATTCTCTCACACACTGGACATAAACACATTACAATCACGTGGTGCGAAGGGTCAGCTCAGCAATTTAAGATTCGGAATTTAGAATTGCATTTATTGTTCAAATTTTGTGGGCTGAACATTTCCAAAGCAGAGGGGGGAGGAAGCCGGAGCACCCGGAGAGAACCCCCGACGACCGGCCCGAATAAACGGTGCCACATATGAAAAGGAAAACGTCTTTGCCCCGAGTGGGACTCGAACCCCTGACCTCTCGCATTGGTGACAAG
This sequence comes from Batillaria attramentaria, assembly GCA_018292915.2. Lineage (NCBI taxonomy): Eukaryota > Metazoa > Mollusca > Gastropoda > Batillariidae > Batillaria > Batillaria attramentaria. Next base: position 506,008 of record JACVVK020000325.1, on the reverse strand, counting down.
TCTCTTAACCACTAGACCACCGACCGTGGAAAACTTTGTCTATGTATTGTCTCTGCTTTGGAAATGTTCAGCCCACCAAATCTAAAAAATAAATGCAAATCTAATTTCCAAAATTTAAATAGCTTAGCTGACCCTTCGCACCACGTGATTGTAATGTGTTTATGTCCAGTGTAAGACAGAATGCTTGTGATTCACGTGAGCGTGCGTGTTGGGTTCAGTTCGCGGCACTTTGAGCCGATTCATGAAACTGGATAAAGCGCCTATACAATACTTATTATTATTATTATTATCATTATTATTATTAGAATCACTTGGAACACAGAATAGCATCTGAAACCATTGCGGTAACTCGGGTTGGCGTGTATGTTGTTCTACCAGCTGTGTGGGGCAACCAATCGGAAAGCAGGAGTGCAAGGGAGACAAAAACCACAGGAACTGTGGGTGACCTACCCTGGCACGTCGCTGTCGCCGCTCTGCGTCTTTGTCGTCAATTGCATCCTTGTTCATAAACTGAACCACTCCGAATGTTGTACCTAGCTGACCTGAATAATAATAATAATAATACCAACACCACCAACAACAACAACCACAACAATAATAATAATAATAATAATTTACATAGCGCTTATACTCATCAATTAAAAAAAATAAATTCAATTCATCAAATCAAATAAAAACAAAATGGCATAAAATTAATGACAGAGAAAAGAATAACAGACAGCAAATGTGGCACACACACACACTGCACACACACGCACGCATGCACACACACACACACACACTCTCTCTCTCTCTCACACACACACACACACACACACACACTCTCTCTCTCTCACACACACACACACACACGCACACACACACACACACACACACACACACACACACACACACACACACACACACTCCCCCCTCCCCTCCCCCCCCTCACACACACACACACACACACACACACACACACACACACACACACACACACACACACACACACACACACACACACACACACACACACACAAAGTTCTGTCAATCCCTCCGACATTACTGCGTCTGGGTTAAGAACAAGTGTGTTCTGAGTGCAGTATTAAAAGGTGGGGACAGAATCTATACGCCTTATGCTTTATGGGAGAGTGTTCCAAACAGTGGGTCCTTGGTGCGAAAACGACCGCTACCAGGTACTCATCGCTAAGTAACGTAGTGCTCGGTGAATCGCTTACCCGCAGAATTTCCAAACTTGGCCCGTTTAGCAGAGTTCAGTATCTCTGACCTCTCCACCATGGCATCGAAAGCACTTTTGCCTGCCTCTGACGCGGGATATACCTGTGATGCAATTCAGAATATCTCCCGTGGATGTTGATAATAATAATAATAATAATAACAACAACAAAACCTATAATAATAATAATAATAATAATAATAATAATAATAATAATAATAATACAAACAACAACAACAACAACAACAACAATAATAATAATAATAATAATAACAACAACAAAACCTATAATAATAATAATAATAATAATAATAATAATAATAATAATAATAATAATAATAATACAAACAACAACAACAACAACAACAACAACAACAACAACAATAATAATAATAATAATAATAATAATAATAATAATAATAATAATAATAATAATACAAACAACAACAACAACAACAACAACAACAACAACAATAATAATAATAATAATAACAACAACAAAACCTATAATAATAATAATAATAATAATAATAATAATAATAATAATAATACAAACAACAACAACAACAACAACAACAACAACAACAACAATAATAATAATAATAATAACAACAACAAAACCTATAATAATAATAATAATAATAATAATACAAACAACAACAACAACAACAACAACAACAACAATAATAACAACATAGCGCTGTAACCTATCAAATGTAACAGTTCTAAGCGCTTAAAGGTGAAATAAAAAAAAAATGAAAATGAAAATGAACTATATTAAAAAAAAAATATATGTATATATATGATGCAAACAGTTAAAAGATGTTCAAGGATGAGAACAGATAGTCAATAAATGTGATTATATTAGTATGTATATGCGAGTGACTGTATTTTAAAATAAGTTGCAGCATGCATGTATGAGTAATTGCAAAGCAGTTCTCTTAAACCACAAGAAATTCCTAGTAGGCGAGTCTAATTAGGCATTTCATATAGCTGAAGGTAGAACAAATTTGATCCTAACTTTTTATTACAGAAATCAGTAGAACACAGGCCCCTAATGCTGTGGTGGTCTCCGTGAATTTTTTCTCCGTCCGCGTCACCGTTAAAAACGACCGTGTATCTTGCCATTTTCACTATATGAGCCCTATAAATGGGCTTTTGAGGGTGTGCACAAAGTATGCGTGTTTGCGGGTACAGAAATGCGCAGAACTCCACTCTAAATACGGTTACTGTTAGACAAGACATGCATTGTTGACATACTGAAATTTTACCCCAATCAGAATGATGCTTCCTGGAAAATTGCGGCCATCAGTTTGGCCGTTGATTCAAAGGACCCTGTAAAACGGCAGTATTTGATGCTTGTGCACTTATCAGGTCACTGCAGGTGACATGTATCGCGGAAAACATTTACGAACATTGAACAATTTAGTCAGGAAACGCTTCATTGGTGTTGTGAAGTTCCCTTGTCACCGCATGTCCAAGTACGTATGAAATATGATATCCAAGTGAGCACTTTTTTCGGTAGCGATATTTTGGGGGTGTACTTACTAAAGTAGTTGCTGCTTTGTTAGTAGTGAACGGTTTTTCTCAAAGAGCAGTGCACACTCAAGAATAGTATCCCAGTTGTGTCATATCAAAAGTTCATTGAAATCGCTTTTGTACTTTTGTCACAAACAGCCAACGAAAGTGCAACCTGTTTAATAATGGCTGAATATGCGTAATGATGGGAGTAGGGACACTTGATTGGTTGCTGTGATAAGGTGTATCCGCGAAAACAAGTATAATATGATGCAAATATTCGGGCACATGCTCGGTGTTTCAGAAGTATCTTCAAGAACTTGTATGAGAGATTATTGCTTATAGATGGCCGTTAATTGAAGCTATCAGTTCCCTATAAGGGCTGAAAGCGGTGCTTACCAAAAGAGCCTGCCATAATTGCTACACTTGATGCAATTTCCTTTTATACATTTGTCTTGGAGGAAAAGACAATGACTAGTCGTATGAAGAAAGATCCCTGAATCTAAACAAGCACGTCTTCTTTACAGCGGTCATTATTTTACCCATTTTTTTCCCATTTCCTTCATGCTGCGTGGGGGGTAGGTTTATATTTTGCTGCTAGCAGCCACCAGTTTTAACTTGTCATTGTTTTACATATTGGAAAAAGTAGAGTGATTCCAGGAGAAGGAAAACGTGCATCCCACATCAAATTTGATGAACTCTTCACTGCTTGAAATAGGTGACTTAAATCACCTTTTTCTAATTAAACAGAGCATTAATTGCTACGGGGGTAGGTTACCAAGTAGCCAGATATGACGGTCACAGTGTACTTAGCGTTTTTTGTTACTGACCAACTTTTAGAGGAGAGGCTTGGCACTTACGTGTTACTAGCCCATCCACTATGTCCTTTTGGCTGTGAGGGGAAATGACGGGAATCCATATTGTGGTTGGGTTCAAAAACTGACTATACACAGCAAAGATTACAAATGACGCCGCTGCAGCAGGTATTGTGCACACACTTCAAGTTTGACTACTGGATATGTTAGGCCAGACACCCTGTGGTGGTCCAACGAAATGACGACAGATTTGCCTGTAGAAGCTCTCAGTTATCAAATCTTCCTTTTTCCATATAGACGCCAATTCTCTTACTGATGGGGACCGGGCTGACATATTACGCTGCTGCAGCTGCTACGCTTGACAGATCATTTGCAGACGCACATCATGCTTTAGAGAAATGGTCCAGCAACCCTAAAATACTATTACAAGTATACCTTTTTGCCTCAAATTCTAACGCACTCAGAAACTGTCGGACATTTTCATTAATTCCTGTTTTGAGGTACAGGTACAGAAATTAGACAAACTTAATATGAAACGTCCAGAAAAATAATATCACACAAATGCAAATGAAAAACAATAGACACAAAAGCAAATCTGTGAAATCTCTTTTATTTTCAACGTGTTTTTCCTTGGGAACAAACGCCGTTATTTTGCCTCTTTTTTTGGACATTCATAAGTTTACAAATGAAAATCACTGGCATACATTACTGGCAAAATGTGATGGAGGGTATGTAGAACACAACATCAAGTCTACAGTAGTAAGTGGCTGAATTCATTTCAAGTGTTATGAGGTATGTTAATCACACGGCAAACATGTTTACAAGGTCAAGGTCATCGGTTCGTCTGTTTACTCCCAAACATTTTCTTTCATCGCTGTGTTAGAATAAGCAAACGAACAAGCAGTCACAAGCACCAGGCAAAACAAAATTAGCACAAACGATGTTTGTATGAGAAGATTTCTTGTGGACAACTTTGGTGACCTTGACCTTGGGAGTAAAGGTCATAGAGACTGGGTGAAAATTTTGTAAATACAACTTTTGGCATAACATTTGCCTAATATGCATTGATAAGAATGCCTTTCTGGTGACCTCTAGTAAAGGTCAAGGTCACGCTTGAGTTATGAAGATTTTGCAGTCATATTTTTATTCTGAGGATGTTGTGAACTCACCAAACCATGGGGACAAAAGTTAGCAGCACCAAAATGCTTATTCTGAGCGATGAAGTAAAATGTTTTGGAGTAAACAGACAAACCAATGACCTTGACCTTGAAAACATGTTTGCCGTGTGATTAACATACCTCATAACACTTGAAATGAATTCAGACACATACTACTATAGACTTCAGGTTGTGCTCTACATAATTTCCATTGCACTTTGCTAGTACTGAACTAGCAGCCATTATTAAATAGGTTGCACTTTCGTTGGCTGTTAGTGACAAAAGTACAAAAGCGATTTCAATGAACTTTTGATATGACACAACTGGGATACTATTCTTGAGTGTGCACTGCTCTTTGAGAAAAAATCGTTCACTACTCACAACGCAGCAACTACTTTAGTAAGTACACCCCCAAAATATCGCTACCGAAAAAAGTGCTCACTTGGATATCATATTTCATACGTACTTGGACATGCGGTGACAAGGGAACTTCACAACACCAATGAAGCGTTTCCTGACTAAATTGTTCAATGTTCGTAAATGTTTTCCGCGATACATGTCACCTGCAGTGACCTGATAAGTGCACAAGCATCAAATGCTGCCGTTTTACAGGGTCCTTTGAATCAACGGCCAAACTGATGGCCGCAATTTTCCAGGAAGCATCATTCTGATTGGGGTAAAATTTCAGTATGTCAACAATGCATGTCTTGTCTAACAGTAACCGTATTTAGAGTGGAGTTCTGCGCATTTCTGTACCCGCAAACACGCATACTTTGTGCACACCCTCAAAAGCCCATTTATAGGGCTCATATAGTGAAAATGGCAAGATACACGGTCGTTTTTAACGGTGACGCGGACGGAGAAAAAATTCACGGAGACCACCACGGCATTAGGGGCCTGTGTTCTACTGAAATCTGTAATAAAAAGTTAGGATCAAATTTGTTCTACCTTGTTCGGCAATTTTCCTAGCCTATAGAGAGAGAGAGAGAGAGAGAGAGAGAGAGAGAGACAGACAGACAGACAGACAGACAGACTCACAGTCAGAGTTTTCGTCAGGTTGACCTTCATTGTGGCCCCGGTGCTGTCTGTAACCTCCACCCAGCTATGCAAACGATTGTCGTCCAACACGTTGCCAACCGGCGGACAAAGGTCGTTAAACTTCACTATCTGGTCTGCAGGATTGTCGCTCAACCCGTAAGCAATCAGAAAATCTGTGAAGTAAATACCAAAAAGGTGGGACAAAGAAGAAAGACAGAAAAGGAAAAAAAAAAAGAAGAAAAAAAAGAGAGAGAAAAAACAGGAAAAGCAGTAGGAAACTGGTGAACGGGCAACGTGTAAATCCCCCCCCCCCCCCTTGCCCCCTCAACTCACCGCCTCAACCAACAGAGAGAGAGAGAGAGAGAGAGAGAGAGAGAGAGAGAGAGAGAGAGAGATGTGTCTCGCTCACTGACCAACAGCACAGTGAAGTCACTGCAAACTCACACCCTGGTTTTACAAGAGTCCCCGAGTCCGCTGAAAACTCTGCAACTGTGACAGAGTTTGCCTGCATTATACACCGTCGCAGGTGTCGAAGTTAAAAAAAACCCAACCCAACAACGTTTGCGGCTTTTTGGTGAGATTGAAGACCTTTAACATGTGCTGTTAGCGCACCTTCTCCTGTTGCAGGAATTGTAGCGTAGGCGCGGTACAGGAGCGGTTGATCAGGATCGGAAAAGCCGTAGCAGTTAAGAGTGAATTTTGTGACAATCGTGCTGCCTATGGGAGGGTAGATGTCACATTTCCCAGCGCGCGGACCGCCCTTCGTGTTCAGCTTGTATGTGGCTGATCCCTTTCCGATAACGTTGTTCTCTGGCGCTGACAATAATAATGATAATGAAGTAACATGATAACATAACACTACTACCACTGCTACTACTACTACTACTACTACTACTACTACTACTACTACTACTAGTGCTACTAAATTGGCGCTCGGGTCGTGAGTTCGAATCCCGCTGGCTGGGGCCAAATATTTGTGCTGGCCTTTTTTCTCGTTGCCCCGTCTTTGTGTGGTGGAAAAGGACGTTAAACTCCCAAACAAACCCCTACTGAATTGGCAATACAATTTATTATTATTATTATTAGTAGTAGTAGTAGTAGTAGTAGTAGTAGTAGTAGTAGTAGTAGTAGTAGAAGTAGTATCACTATTTTCGCTTCATCGCAGCTAATTGGCTCAAAGCGCAACCAGATGAACCCAGCACGCACGGGAATGATTTCCAGCGGTTTCCAATCTCCCCTGTCCACTATCTCTCTGTTGTAACTGATGGTTTTTTTTCTGTGGCAAAGTGGATGAGGTATACACTACCTGACAACGTCAGATGAACGTTGTAGACGCTTCCAGGTCGCAAGGAGTCTGACTTTAGTGTGATGGAGTTCTGGTCCAGACGCCCTCCTTCCACCAGGTTGTTGGCGTTCGGTACTGGGTTCCCTCCGCTGTCCTTTATCTCCCAGTGGTACTTTATTTGTTTCTCTTGCTCCTTGTGGTGCGATAGAATTGTTTTGTTGTCATTTTGTGAAAAAGGGCACCCCTAGCCCTTCCTCCACACACACACACACACACACACACACACACACACACACACACACACACACACACACACACACACACACACAAAACAGAAAAAAAAGAAAAAAAGAAGAAACAAAAAACAAACAAAAAGCCAAACCAAACCAAAGAAAAAAAGCCAGACCAAACCAACACAACTATGGCAAAACAACAACACAAAAAAGCCAACAACGGAAAGAAAAGGATGGTGAAACACCTACACAGGAAGAAGAGGAGGAAGAAGAAGAAGAAGACCCCCCCCCCCCCCCCCACACACACACACACAAGCTGACCCATGATAACTGTATACTCATACTCACTGTGGTACAGCTGCTACACTCGGCGGATAACGACACGATATCTGTAGTTGCTGTAGAGTCTTCACAGTTTGCATCACAACTGTCAGAGGATATAGACATAGGCTACACAAGGTACGAGCCAGTAACCAAGCAACCCACAAAAGTAAAAACAAACAAACAAACAAACAACCCCCAAAATCAGAAATAAACTCCACTGAATTGCCAAATCTAGTATTTCTGAAATGGACCGTGTCGAGACAATTGGCGACTCCGCTCGGCAACCCCCCAGATGCCAAAGCCCAACCCCTGTATGTAAAAACACAGTACGTCTATGACGTCATTTTATGGAAAAAGAAGGGGTGATTTCAAGATGGAAGATTGACGTAATGGTCTTTTTCCTCAAATGACGTCAATGTTGCCTCTTGTTTCTCTCTTCAAATCTGTCAGACCTACCAAAGACACTAGATCTAGAATCTGTTGACAGTAAAAAGTGTGCTGAGAGAGAGAGAGAGAGAGAGAGAGAGATCTACCACTGACTTTATGCGGACAGCTGGACCAGGAGGGACAGCGTTCACTACACGTGTGGTGGATCCCAGTAATTCCCCGGGGGGTGTACTGTTCAAGTCCCGTACCGTGAATGTAATTTCGTACTTATTTCCAGCAGTCAGTGACGTCACCCCAGTCTTTGCATCTGCAGCAGAAACACAGGGAAACGTTACGGCAAAAGTCGACTCACGCAGTCGTTGGTCTAGTGGCAAAGACTTCGTCACCAATACGAGAGGTCAGGTTCGAGTCCCACTTGGGGGCGAAGAATTTTTTTCCTTCTCGTATGTGGCACCATTTATTCGGGCCGATCGTCGGGGTGGGGTGAGGGGGGGGGGGAGGGGGTGTCTCTCCGGATACTCCGGCTTCCTCCCCCTCTGCTTTGCAAAAATTCAGCCCACAAAATTTAAAAATAACTGCAATATGAGGGGGTGAGGGTGGGGCGGTGTGTATGTGTGTGTGTGTGTGTGTGTGTGTGTGGGGGGGGGGGTCAGTGGGGTGTTGTGAAGTCCAGGATAATCACGACAACATAATCTCACCGTTGGGTGTGGTCAGAACATCTTGGGGACAAGCAGTTGGAGTACCTCCAGCCGTGGTACTTTGACAGCTCCATAACATTCTGCGGTAAATGAAACAACAAGGACAGATGATCCAAGCAGCCTGCCGTCACAAGGCATCAGACTGATTTTTTTCCCTATTTTACTCTACCTCCCCGAACTCATACTTTACAGGTTTGACGTCTGCAAACTTGAAATAAACCGACCCGAAGCGAAAGCAATACTACAACAAACGCCTGTGATTTAATTTTCACTTAACTTCTCTTTTCCTATTCCTTGCCAGCCATTGGAATGATGTCACTGTGCAGGTGTCTAAATGCTTACGGTGTCAGACCAAAAGAGGTCAAAACGATTGTGTGAGCCTAGAGTAGACGGCTCCACTCGGAAAGCCGCAAGGCCAGATCCCCGTCCCTTTATTCTGCCGTGTATTGGCAAAACACAGTACGTTCATGACGTCATTGTATGGGGAAAGGGGTGATTTCAAGATAAAAGAGATTGACGTAATAGTCACTTTCCTCAAATGACGTCAACGGCAAACAGTTCGTCTGTTGGTCCTTCTCTTGATGTTCTTTTGTTTTTATGGTCCTCTTTCACAAAAGCAGACGAACAGGTGGAAGTGGAAGTGTGTGTGCGTGCGTGCGTGCGTGCGTGCATGCGTGCGTGCGTGCGTGCGTGTGTGTGTGTGTGTGTGTGTGTGTGTGTGTGTGTGTGTGTGTGTGTGTGTGTGTGTGTGTGTGTGTGTGTGTTTATTCATATTACACAACGCCTTCTTTTTACATTCACCACCCACGATAGAATTTACCCCGGGAGACAATAAAACAGTTTCAAAGCAAATAAATTTCAATTCGAACTCTTTTAGTATTCAACGTACGTGTGTTTGGTTTCGTCGATGGGCGTGTCTTCAGTGATGAAACTGGCGGAAGCGTCCAGCACGAGAGGCTGGTTGACTGGCTGGGTCAACTCCCCGCTTGTCTCAGGCTGTATAACCAACTTGGGCTTGCCGGGAACCAATTCCAGATAACCCTTGAGTGAGTGAGTGAGTGAGTGAGTGAGTGAGTTTTCAGGCTTAAAGGTCTGCAATCTCAACAAAAAGTCAGAAACTTTTTTTATATTTTTTTATGCGACTCCTGCGACTGTACATAATGCAGGCAACTCTGTCACAGTTGCAGTTTTCAGCGCGTCGGAGACTCTTATAAAGCCAGAGCGTGAAGTTGCAGTGACTTCTGTTGTCATGAAAAGGCGTTTATTTTTCAGGGCAAGGTGCATGCCAGGGGGCCGCAATAAGCGGCAAGGTGCCAGTGAAGCTGGGCACAAGAGAGGCAAAGGTGACGCGAGAGGATTTAGATGAAGTGGCTTTCTGGCCTAAACAGAAAGTAGACTAGCATTACTCCAGTGAGGCCTGAGCGGAAAGGAGACATTTATTTAAAAAAAAAAAACTCCTGTCAGGTGCGTGTCCTTGAATGGTCTGTGCATGGTAATTTTTGTTTTTAGATTGAAGCAATTTTAGGGGTGACTATGATGCCTGAGGCCAGAAGGGAATATACGGGAATTTTGAGACTTCCTGCGTTTGTATTCTGCACACGACAACATGACCCAGTGGCAGGTTTGACAACTTCACCATCACGGATTCGCCAGAAACTATAATAAAACAAATTCATAACTCACACACAGCAACCGGCGGAATTGCCCGATGTCTCTGTGGGAGATGGTGAATGTGTTGCAGACGACAACCAGACCAAGAGGCAGTTTTGACAACTGCACGACCACGGAATCGTCCGTGATCTGCGCCTTCACTTGATGTCGGGTCCACCCAGCAGGGTCCACACACCTCTTGCTGTTCGGGGCTTGTCCGTTACCGGCGAAAATCCACTCGGCTTGGCTGAGGACAGTTCTTGTTTGGGTTATCGTTGGTATTCAGTGATTCATTTGAGCTGTATAATAATAATAATAATAATAATAATAATAATAATAATAATATAGACGCTTTACCCAATTTCATGAATCGGCTCAAAGCGCCGCGAACTGAACCCAACACACACGCTCACGTGAATCACACGCATTCTCTCACACATTGGACATAAACACATTACAATCACGTGGTGCGAAGGGTCAGCTCAGCTATTTAAGTTTCGGAATTTAGAATTGCATTTATTGTTCAAATTTTGTGGGCTGAACATTTCCAAAGCAGAGGGGGAGGAAGCCGGAGTACCCGGAGAGAACCCCCGACGATCGGCCCGAATGATCGGTGCCACATATGAGAGGAAAAATTCTTTGCCCCAAGTGGGACTCGAACTCCTGGCCTCTCGCATTGGTGACACGTCTCTTAACCACTAGACCACCGACCGCTCCGAACACAGTGGCTGACCTTCCCCAGTGGTGCAAAGAAAACTTTCTTGAACTGAACGTTCAAACGACAAGCGAGATGATATTTGATTTCTGTTGCACAGCAACGCTCCTAGTGCTTTATCTGTAGACGGAGAAGCTGTAGAAGTTGTTGACACATTCAAATACCTTGGTGTCACCCTTGACAGTCTGTAAGCTTACTTTCGGCCCGCATGTGGAAACAGTGTTCAAATGTTATGTGGTTATTGAGGGCTTTAACGCCGCGCAAGCAGCAAAGACTGCTAAGTAAAAGTTTGCCTCTGCCAGGTCGTTAAAAGGTCGTAAACAGCTATTCCACGAAACAAGACGTAAATTGACCCTCCAACCCCCCCCCCCCCCCCCCAAAAAAAAAAAAAAAAAAGAAGAAGCAACAAACAAACAAACAAACAAAGAAACAAACAAACAAACAAACAACCAAAAAACAAACAAACAAACAAACAAACAAACAAACAAACAAACAAACAAACAAAACAAAACAAAACAAAAAACAACCAACAACTGTCAGGTCCAAATGAGATAAACATGTTCACCACAGTGTTTAAAAAAATGTCACCCAAACAATATAGTTGTTATAGTATCTTTCTATTATTGAATGCTCAGTTATCTGTAAGAGGACTGTCCTATCCATGGACAATTAGTGTGTATTGTATTGTATTGTATTGTATAGGTTGTCCAACCATCAACTGCCTTAGTATGGGAAATCCCCCCCCCCCCCCCCTTCCCCAAGAAGCGCTTCGCCGTCTTGTGCACAACCACGCATTTTCTTCGAGCCTGCACGTGAATTCTGACTCGATTTAGTGACAAAAATCTCTGCCTACCAAGGGTTTAAGACCTGGTGCCTTAGAGTCCGCAGGCAGACGCCATATGGACACGGGTGGATGGGTCGGTGTTTGGGAGTTAAGCGTCCTTTTCCACCACGTATGGGTGATATCAAAGGCGGGAAAACGAAAAAGGAGCCAGCACAAATATTTGGCCCAAGTCGGGATTCGAACTCACGACCCGAGCATTGTGAAAGTCCAACGCTGTACCGTTCGGCTATCCCGGCTCATCCGCTAAATGGACACATTCCCTTCCTTGGTACAACAACAACAAAAACAATTTTCTGTATAGCTTTAAAGAGAGCTGGCACCATCCAAATTTTCCTGCAATGGCATGAATAAAGTCATCTTTATTTTCCATCATCATCATTATCATCATCATCATCACCAAATCATCATCGCTACCAGAAACCACCAATACAACACAACAACCACACCTGTGACACAACATACACTATCAACAAACAACTTGCCTGATGACCGCGCCCTTGCCACAGGACACAACATACACTATCAACAGACAACTTGCCTGATGACCGCGCCCTTGCCACAGGACACAACATACACTATCAACAGACAACTTGCCTGATGACCGCGCCCTTGCCACAGGACACAACATACACCATCAACAAACAACTTGCCTGATGACTGCGCCCTTGCCACAGGACACATCGGGCGCTGTAACCCGCACGTGCAACAGCTGGTCGGTTTTGACCTTGGCCGAGTTAGAGGTGACCTTGGGCGACGGGTCCGTGGGGACGAGCCGCATGGCGTCCCGGCAGTTCCTCTGGTTCATCCCGCTCACACCAGACACAGAAACGCTCTCGTCCCAGTCCCTGAGGTTGATCGTGTTGGACGTGGAGACCCTCAACGTGGACGACCGCGGTATCATGCTGAACCGTAGCCATAGGTTGGGTTGACTCGTGTGTCTGGATAAATGACAAAGTGACAAAATTCAATGACAAAAGACAATGTGGCAAAATGACAAACTGACCAATGACAGCATGACAATATGACAACACGACAAACCTGTATATTTCAACGGTAAAAGATTTTGGCCATCGGCCAGTTTACAACCTTGCCGTTGCTAAATTGCAGAAACTTGGTAAGCACGCACGCACGCACGCACGCACGTGATCGCACGCACGCACGCACGCACGCACGCATCATAATCAATACTTATTGACACGAATCTTTTAAAAAGAAGGGTGAGGTGACATGGATCCTGGTGGTGGGAAACGACCGCTGCCCGTATGTCTTTGTTCTAACACTTGGAACACGGACACGTGAGTCAGGTGAAGACCTGAGCTGCCTGGACGGTGAATAAACAGTTAGTAAACTGGCAAGATATGCACGGCCAACACTGAAGATAAGCTGGCTGAGGCACCTTCGGTCGTGGTCAAGCTTTTCAGATATTGTCCTCAGATTGTATCTGTTCTTAGAAACACTGAACGCCCTCGGAGGGAAGTTTGCCAGTGTGTTACTGCTCAAACTGCCAAACCCCTTTTGGCTAAATTCTTTATTTACAAATGTAAAATCAATGGCTCTACACCCAGAGCAGACAATTTACCAGACTCTGAACGGCAAGATTTATCCAGGAAAAGAATTTGTCTCTGATCCAAAGGGAAACTCAATCAGTTCAAGAACAGGAACACAGTCTACCATGCCACCATGTTCCTGTTCTTGTTTCATGAAAACACACACACACACACACACACACACACACACACACACACACACACACACACACACACACAAAGATAATAAAAAAAATATGCAAGGCCAGAACAAGCAAGGGAGTTGTAGCAAAGACACGTCACATGAATTCGGGATTGCATAGGTAACCAGTGGAAAGAATCGAAGATGGGGGCACATGTGAACAGACTTTCTGGTGTTTAGAGACCTGAAGCTGATGAACTGCTTGGGGTTGTCGTCGATCCAGTCCCGAGTGTCGGATCCAGGTTTCGGCCCGGGGGGCTGTCCCTGCCACACGTCCATTTTACAGGTGTAGTCGTCCAGGGTGATTGTGTACACGATGTCCTCCACCATGGTTTCGATGAGACGAAACCCCATGTAGAACGTGTGGAACTCCACGGATGTCAGGCTGTCCGGTGTCCATACAAGGTCAGCGGCCATTTCTGTGGACAGATGGCGGCCCCCATGATGGAGACTGACCCCCATGATGAAGATTGACCCCCATGATGAAGACTGACCCCCATGATGAAGACTGTAAACTAGTGCTGGCGTAAGGACACAAACTGAGCGTGGCGTCATGTGCAGTCTTTATTTGAAGAACCCTGTAAAGCGACTGTGCTCGTTTGTCGTGGTTTTTTGGGTTTTTTTTTTTTTGGCCACAAAAAGCGGGGAGCCCCGGTGGCCGAATGGTAGAGCGTTGGACTTCTAATGCTCTGGTCGTGAGTTCGAATCCCGGCTGAAGCCAAATATTGTGCTGGCGTTTTCATCGTTGCCCCGTCTTTGATATCACCCGTATGTGGTGGAAAAGGACGTTAAGCCCCCCAAACACCCACCCACCCTGTCCGAAAAAGCGTCATGTTCGTGATTTTTTTTATTTTAATAAGGCAAGTCGCATGCCAGGGAACCGCAACAAGAGGCAAGCTGCCGGTGAAGCTAAGACAAGTGACACGAGTAAATTTGGGTGAACTGGCTATGGGGCCTAATCTGAAAGTAGACTAGCATTACTCCAGTGAGGCCTGAGCGGAAAAGAGATACTCAAATTTGTTTTAAACTCCTGTCAGGTGCGTGCCCCTTGAATGGTTCGTGCACGGTGATTTTGGTTTGTAGACTGAAGCATTTTTTTAGGATGACTATGATGCTAATCTGGAATATATCGACATTCTGAAGCCTCGTGCAGTTGTGTTCTTTGACCTGTTACAATCTTTACCTGCCAGTGTTCTACCACTCTGTTTTCGAGGGAGCCGGGGTGGCCGAATGGTAGAGCGTTGGACTTTCAATTCTCGGGTCGTGAGTTCGAACCCCGGCTGGGGCCAAATATTTGTGCTGGCCTTTTCTCGTTGCCCCGTCTTTGATGTCACCCTTACGTGGTGGAAAAAGACGTTAAACTCCCCAAACACCACCCGCCCTCTGTTTTTGAAAGTTCATTTTCCTAGTTGCTCCTACGATTTCAAACCACGACCAAAGTCCATGTACTGTGGTTACATTGTGTCCCCTTTGACTAAGGGCGAACAGCTGTCAGTGAAAACACCTCTTAGACCCGAAAGCAATCACCCGTGTCCTGTCCCCACCTCTAAGAGGCGTTTTAACTGACAGACACTCAAAGGGAGCGAATAGGTAAGTGGGCGCTGCAAGGGAGAGAACTGTGCCTATATGGGAAAAGTGATCACTAGAACTAGCAAATAGAGAAAGTTAGAAATCTTCGTCGGCCGATCTTCGTCGTCGGCGTTTGACGTCACGCACGCTCGCCCATACTCACGCCGACGCGGGATGCGTTTGGAACATAGCAATCGTTCGGTGTTCGTCCAGTTCGCGCGCAGAATGCTCTCCCCTTTTCCCCCCGATTGATGTCCCTTCGGAGATCTGAGTCAAGAAATTTTGCATTTTCAGACACCCCCCGACACAAAGACACACACTGGCAGACACGGAGACACGCAATGGCAGACACGGAGACACACAGCCGAAAGACATACTACGGCAGACACACACACACTCACAAGCAGAGAAGGCACTCTGTCAAGACTGCAATTATATACAACCTCACAGACAAGCAGTCTGCCAGTAACCTTATATACCCCATGAGTGTAGTTTTCAAAGATTTCGTGGTGTGGAGCTTTGGAACACTATCATTCCAAAAAAAGCGGGCAATAAATTTTGCGTTAACCGTGCATGCAAAAGTATTCATTTCCATGAGACTGATTCTAAACACAATTATAAACATTGTCATGTGGAAAGTATGCATTTTCATAGATGAATTGTCTATTTATTCATTATTTTTTTTATTTGCACAACAATGAGCTACAGAGTTATTTCCCTTGGTGTGTCTTGGTGTCTGCCATTGCGTGTCTTCCGTGTCTGCCTCTGCATGTCTTCCGTGTCTGCCAGTGGATGTGTTTGCTTTCTGAACTGTTTGTGTGCACACATAGTGAAAACTATCATGTACCTTACTCTACAAACGTTTTACAGACACTGAAAGCACAAACTTAAATGATTATGTACCTCCCTATATAAAATATATGATGTACCAATCATGCAAAAAAAGAAGCCAGGCGTTAGCAATAACACACGGCTTGCTGGGGCACAATATATGACTACAGACTGGTCAGGCAGACACAAATTAAGACATGCACAGGCCGACACAAAGACACGAGACAGAATACACAAACATATATACAACCAATTGTCAGATTTTCTGTTGCATACTACATGTTGATTTATTTTGGCAATATATTGGCTTGGGTATGATATATGAATACAGGCTGGTCTCTATTAAAAATATTAGAACACTGCACTGGCAGTCCCTACATGGTCCAACCCTTGTCGTGGGGTAGTGGCTTGTGTACCTCAATGACCCAGAGAGCTACGCCAGCGGGAGCACGTGCTCCTGGCAGGGTCACCCAAGCCGGACAGGTCGAAGGGTAGAGGTCAGACGAATGTGGACCACCTCTCCAAGAGGCTAAACGGGTTTGCGTAGGGTTAACAGCCCTACCTGTAAAAAAACATAACGTTACAGAAGCATCGACAGCAACAAACCAAAACATTCACCTGGGCAAGGAAGGGTCTCCATCCCGGAGACCTATGACGCATTGCAGTGAAAGCCGAAAGGAAGCTGCAAGGCCGACCCCCCTTCTAACACCCAGGACAACGACGAGAGTAGCCACATGGAACATCAGGACTATGTATGAAGTAGGAAGGACCATACAAGTAGCAAGAGAGATGAAGAACTACAAGATAGGAGTACTGGGACTGAGTGAGACAAGGTGGCTACAGACAGGACAGCTGAGATTTTCATCGGGAGAGCAATTGCTGTACTCGGGACACACAGAGGATGGAGCCCCCCACACTGAGGGCGTGGCCCTGATGCTGGCACCGGAGGCACAGCGGGCACTCATCGGCTGGGAACCTGTCAACTCCCGCATCATCACAGCCAAATTCATCACCAAGAAGAAAGACATCAAGCTAAACATCATCCAGTGCTACGCTCCCACCAATGATGCGGAAGAGGAGAAAAAAGATGACTTCTACCAACAACTGCAGACAGTGATAGATAGAGGAGGAGCCAAGGACATGACCATACTTATGGGAGACTTCAACGCCAAGATTGGATCAGACAACACAGGCTATGAGAACACCATGGGAACACACGGACTGGGACAGATGAACGAAAATGGCGAGCGCTTTGCAGACTTTTGTGCCCTGAACCAGCTAGTGATAGGAGGCAGCATCTTCCCACACAAGCGCATCCACAAGGCCACATGGAGATCGCCGGACCATGTCACGGAGAACCAGATTGATCACATCTGCATCAGCCGGAAGTTCAGGAGATCGTGGCGAGATGTGCGCGTGATGAGGGGTGCCGATGTATCATCAGACCACCACCTTCTTGCAACAACACTGAGACTTCGGCTTAAGAGACACACCAACGCCAACAACACACGGACCAGGTACAACGTTGGCCTACTCAGGAACACAGAGACACAAGCAGCATTCCGGATCAGCCTTTCCAACAGGTTCCAGCCACTGCAAGACCTGATAGAAGACAGTGGAATGGATATCGAGACACAGTGGGAACACAGCAAGAAACTCTGGCACGACACATGCGAAGAGGTCCTTGGCAAGAGAAAGACCCAACACAAGGAATGGATCTCTGCTGATACCATCCAGAAGCTGGAAGTTAGGAAAAAGAAGAAAACTGCACTGAACACGAGCCGAACAAGAAGAGCTAAGGCAAAGGCACAGGAAGAATACACAGCAGCTGACAGAGAAGTGAAGAGGAGCACCAGAAAGGACAAGAGGGACTACATCGACGACCTGGCCAATCAAGCAGAGGAAGCAGCTGGACAAGGGAACCTAAAAGACCTGTACCAGGTGACCAAGAAGCTCGCGGGCAAATTTCAGCAGACAGACAAACCAGTGAAGGACAAGAACGGGCACCCACTGACAACAACTGAGGAACAGCTGAAGCGATGGGCAGAACACTTCAGGGAGCTGTTAAATCGCCCCATCCCTGAAACACCACCAGACATCCCGCCAGCTGAGACAGAACTACCCATCAACTGCGACAAGCCCTCTAAGGCGGAGATCAGGAAAGCCATCATGACACTGAGAAATGGGAAAGCTGCAGGGCCGGACGAGATACCAGCAGAAGCCATCAAAGCAGACACAGAGACAGCCGTCAACATGCTGCACAGCCTATTCAGCAAGATCTGGGAGAAGGAAGAGGTGCCAGCCCAGTGGAAAGAAGGGATCGTCATCAAGCTGCCAAAGAAAGGGGACCTCAGGGACTGCAGCAACTACCGAGGGATCATGCTCCTGTCAGTGCCAGGCAAGGTTCTCAACAGAATTCTACTGGAGAGGATGAGGGAGGCAGTCGACCCTATGCTCCGAGACCAGCAGGCGGGCTTTCGCAGGAACAGGTCCTGCGCTGACCAGATCGCCAGCCTACGCATCATCGTTGAGCAGTCACTGGAGTGGAACTCCCCCCTCTACATCAACTTCATAGACTATGAGAAGGCCTTCGACAGTGTAGACAGAGAGGCGCTGTGGAAGCTGCTAAGGCACTATGGAGTGCCCGGGAAGATCATCTCCCTGATCCAGTGCACCTACAAAGACATGAGCTGCAGGATTGCCCATGCCGGCCAGTTGTCAGAAAGCTTTGAGGTGAAGACCGGAGTCCGCCAGGGATGCCTGTTGTCCCCGTTCCTCTTCCTCCTGGTCATTGACTGGATCATGAAGACCACCACAACAGGCAGGAAAAACGGGATACAGTGGACACTCTGGACGCAGCTGGATGACCTCGACTTTGCGGACGACCTGGCGCTCCTGTCTCATAGCCACAGCCAGATGCAGGACAAGACTACATGCCTGGAAGCCACATCAGCCGGAACAGGGCTCAAGATCAACAGGAGGAAAACCGAGCTGATGAAGATCAACACCACTGCCAACACACCAGTCACAGTCGGTGGAGAGTCCATCAGGGAGGTAGAGTCCTTTGTCTACCTGGGGAGTGTGGTTGATGGACAGGGAGGCACAGACCGAGACGTCACAGCCAGAATCGGCAAGGCAAGAGCAGCAATGGTCATGCTGAAGAACATCTGGGCATCCAAAGTTGTCAGCATAAGAACCAAACTTCGCATCTTCAACTCCAACGTGAAGTCAGTTCTGCTCTACGGATGCGAAACATGGAGGACAACGAAGACAATGCAGCAGAAGATCCAGACATTTCTCAACACCTGTCTGAGGCGCATCTTCAACATCCGATGGCCAGAGAAGATCCGGAACGAAGAGCTGTGGGAGCGAGCAGGGCAGGAACCAGCGGCCAAGCAGATCCTGCGGAGGAAGTGGGGCTGGATTGGACACACCCTCAGGAAGCCAGCATCCAGCACCACACGCCAAGCCCTGACATGGAACCCACAGGGGAAAAGGAAGAGAGGCCGGCCTCGCAACAGCTGGAGGCGGGACACTGAGGCAGAGTTATATAAGCAGGGGACCAACTGGACTGGAGTGGCAAGAATAGCCCAGAACAGAGTGCGATGGCGAAGGGTTGTCGATGGCCTATGCTCCACGTGGAGCCAGGGGCCTAAGTAAGTAAGTAAGCACTGGCAGTCTCCAAAGTCACACAGGCAGACACAAAGACACGCACTGGCAGACACAAAGACACGCACTAGCAGACACAAAGACAAGCACTGGCAGTCACCAAAGACAAGCACTGGCAGTCACCAAAGACACACAAGCAGACACAGACACGCACCAGCAGAAACACACAGAATTTTTTTTTTAATGTAGAAAATTTTTGCCAAAAAACACAACGTGCAGCCTTTTCTGTATTTCTTCATTATTTTTTTCGTATTCTGTAAATTCACACACAAACTACTTCTACACGCAAGACACACACGGGCAGACAGAAAGACAGGCTCAGGCAGACACAGAGACACGCAATGGCAGACACGCAAGACACACAATGGGAGATAACTCCGTAACCAGTTATGCCAAACCATACTCTATTTTAGGAATAAATAAACACCTGGTACATAGCAATGCATATTATTTGCATGGCATTGTTAATACATGTGTTTGGATTTAGGTATAACTGGCAAGAAAAAAACAAAGTTTGCTGCCAACTTTAATTTCAATGTTAAAGTCAGTAGGGCTTCACACCACTCAATATTTGGCTTCCACAAATAGTGTGTTCTGTGCCTGTCGGCGTGTCTGTGTCTGCGAGAGCGTGCCTTGGTGTCTGTCAGTGCATGTCTTGGTGTCTGCCAGTGCGTGTCGTTGTGTCTGAGAGTGTCTGAAAATGCAAAATTTCTTCATAGATCTGGCACGATCACAAAACTTCAGGTATGCGCTTTTTCTTATGATTTTTAGCACGTATTTCAAAATATTTGTACATGTCAGCTTAGCGTGCTTGCTGTTTTTGTAAATGGTAAAGAAACTCTTTAATGTGGAACGTGAAAAACCAAGTCAACCGGGCAAAACTATGGATTATCCAGAATGGTTTGCAGTGTCGTCTGCCGGCCATGTGTAGCCGTTTCAGCTTGTGGTACTATGATTAATGAATCATTCCAAATAGTGACTGACAACAGGAATCGATAATATGTCACCGGTATATGTGTGATTTCATCCCTGCGGATCGCAAAGATATGAGGTAGCCTGCTTTTATACATGTTTGTAATGCACATGCACTAGGAAACAACACAGTGAGATGGCTCCAAATGGTAGGTCTCTTTGAAGACTGATTGTTCGTAATCCACGGCTTATCAGTTCTCATAAGTGTGCAAGACAACAGTGAATATGTTTAAAAATCACCAAATTATAGTGTCATTGTACCTACCGCAATAGCACGGGCAGAAAAAGGGGCCGAAGGTGCGTTCGGAAAAATCGCAATTTTCACGACGAAGATCAGAATCTTCGTTCGTGCCAAAGTTCACGCGCATGCGCGCTCGCGGCAATGCTAAAAATAAAGGGGAATCCCGACGACGAAGATCGGCCGACGAAGATTTCTAACTTTCTCTAAAGTTAGAAATCTTCGTCGGCCGATCTTCGTCGTCGGCGTTTGACGTCACGCACGCGCGCCCATACTCACGCCGACGCGGGATGCGTTTGGAACATAGCAATCGTTCGGTGTTCGTCCAGTTCGCGCGCAGAATGCTCTCCCCTTTTCCCCCCGATTGATGTCCCTTCGCAGATCTGAGTCAAGAAATTTTGCATTTTCAGACACCCCCCGACACAAAGACACACACTGGCAGACACGCAACTGGCAGACACGGAGACACACAGCCGAAAGACATACTACGGCAGACACACACACACTCACAAGCAGAGAAGGCACTCTGTCAAGACTGCAATTATATACAACCTCACAGACAAGCAGTCTGCCAGTAACCTTATATACCCCATGAGTGTAGTTTTCAAAGATTTCGTGGTGTGGAGCTTTGGAACACTATCATTCCAACAAAAGCGGGCAATAAATTTTGCGTTAACCGTGCATGCAAAAGTATTCCTTTCCATGAGACTGATTCTAAACACAATTATAAACATTGTCATGTGGAAAGTATGCATTTTCATAGATGAATTGTCTATTTATTCATTAAGAATTTTTTTTGCACAACAATGAGCTACAGAGTTATTTCCCTTGGTGTGTCTTGGTGTCTGCCATTGCGTGTCTTCCGTGTCTGCCAGTGGATGTGTTTGCTTTCTGAACTGTTTGTGTGTACACATAGTGAAAACGATCATGTACCTCACTCTACAAACGTTTTACAGACACTGAAAGCACAAACTTAAATGATTATGTACCTCCCTATATATATGATGTACCAATGATGCAAAAAAGAAAAAAGAAAAAAAAAAGCCAGGCATGACAAGACACTGAAAACACAAATCTAAATGATTATGTACCTCCCTATATATGTACCAATCATGCAAAAAAAGAAGCCAGGCGTTAGCAATAACACACGGCTTGCTGGGGCACAATATATGACTACAGACTGGTCAGGCAGACACAAATTAAGACATGCACAGGCCGACACAAAGACACGAGACAGAATACACAAACATATATACAACCAATTGTCAGATTTTCTGTTGCATACTACATGTTGATTTATTTTGGCAATATATTGGCTTGGGTATGATATATGAATACAGGCTGGTCTCTATTAAAAATATTAGAACACTGCACTGGCAGTCTCCAAAGTCACACAGGCAGACACAAAGACACGCACTGGCAGACACAAAGACACGCACTAGCAGACACAAAGACAAGCACTGGCAGTCACCAAAGACAAGCACTGGCAGTCACCAAAGACACACAAGCAGACACAAAGACACGCACCAGCAGAAACACACAGAATATTTTTTTTAATGTAGAAAATTTTTGCCAAAAAACACAACGTGCAGCCTTTTCTGTATTTCTTCATTTTTTTTTTTTTCGTATTCTGTAAATTCACACACAAACTACTTCTACACGCAAGACACACACGGGCAGACAGAAAGACACGCTCAGGCAGACACAGAGACACGCAATGGCAGACACGCAAGACACACAATGGGAGATAACTCCGTAACCAGTTATGCCAAACCATACTCTATTTTAGGAATAAACAAAGTTTGCTGCCAACTTTAATTTCAATGTTAAAGTCAGTAGGGCTTCACACCACTCAATATTTGGCTTCCACAAATAGTGTGTTCTGTGCCTGTCGGCGTGTCTGTGTCTGCGAGAGCGTGCCTTGGTGTCTGTCAGTGCGTGTCTTGGTGTCTGCCAGTGCGTGTCGTTGTGTCTGGGAGTGTCTGAAAATGCAAACTTTCTTCATAGATCTGGCACGATCACAAAACTTCAGGTATGCGCTTTTTCTTATGATTTTTAGCACGTATTTCAAAATATTTGTACATGTCAGCTTAGCGTGCTTGCTGTTTTTGTAAATGGTAAAGAAACTCTTTCATGTGGAACGTGAAAAACCAAGTCAACCGGGCAAAACTATGGATTACCCAGAATGGTTTGCAGTGTCGTCTGCCGGCTATGTGTAGCCGTTTCAGCTTGTGGTACTATGATTAATGAATCATTCCAAATAGTGACTGACAACAGGAATCGATAATATGTCACCGGTATATGTGTGTTTTCATCCCTGCGGATCGCAAAGATATGAGGTAGCCTGCTTTTATACATGTTTGTAATGCACATGCACTAGGAAACAACACAGTGAGATGGCTCCAAATGGTAGGTCTCTTTGGAGACTGATTGTTCGTAATCCACGGCTTATCAGTTCTCATAAGTGTGCAAGACAACAGTGAATATGTTTAAAAATCACCAAATTATAGTGTCATTGTACCTACCGCAATAGCACGGGCAGAAAAAGGGGCCGAAGGTGCGTTCGGAAAAATCGCAATTTTCACGACGAAGATCAGAATCTTCGTTCGTGCCAAAGTTCACGCGCATGCGCGCTCGCGGCAATGCTAAAAATAAAGGGGAATCCCGACGACGAAGATCGGCCGACGAAGATTTCTAACTTTCTCTAATGACAGGAGAGAGGGAAGTGTGTGTGTGTGTGGGGGGGGGGGGGGGGGAGGGGGGGGTGGGGGGGAGAGACTAGAGGGTCGCTATAACCAACCAGATCTCTCTCTTTGTCCCCCCCCCCCCTTTCCTGTTTGTTTGTTTGGTTTTTTGGGGGGTGGGGGTGGGGGTGGGAGGGGAGTCAGTGCTGGGATTGTCTAGATCCAGTGATGACCCTTTCCATAAAGGCACAGTTCTCTCCCTTGCAGCGTTCCCTTATCTATTCGTTCGCTTTGAGTGTCTATCCGTCAATTAGAACACCTTTTAGAGGTTGGGACTGGACAGACTCAAAAGCTACCAACCTGTGCAGTTCTCGCCAGGCGCAGGCCGTTTGTAGTTTTCCTTGCAGTCGCACCGAAAACTGGTCCGGGTGTTGACACAGACTTCTGAGGACCCGCAAGGGGGCGTAACCGCGTCGCACTCGTTGACATCTGGCACACATGTCTGGAAATATTCGCCTCCCGCCTCGCACTGGCAATACCCCGTCTTTTTGTGACAGACGTTCGAGATTGCCTCACTGCTACACTGACACGACTCCCTACAGTCCATACCCCATGTGCCATCGGGACACGCTGTAACAATGATCACAGACCTAAAAAACGATATACCCCATGCGGTGCTGGAAGTGTGACGCCGCCGCGCGCCATGTTGCGAGTACCTGGAAGTGCCAGACACTATCAGCTGTTTACATAGCACGCATAGCATTGGCCAGACGCTGTCAGCTGTTTACATAACACGCATAGCATTGGCCAGACGCTATCAGCTGTTCACATAGCGCGCATAGCATTGGTCCGCTTTATCTTACGTCACATTTCTGATGACGTCTTTCTAAAGAACTTTGTATTTCGAACGAGGCGTCCTGTACACAGAGCCTCTTGAGCTCTGGTATTCGCAAGATGGCCGCGATAGCGACACTCGCAAGCAGCGGTGGCAGAGTGCGGCGGTGGGTCTATCGTTTTTAGGTCTGTGAACAATGATTCCAATTCAAAAACATTTTACTGTGCATTAAATAACAGGTATAAAATGGAAAATTCGTCTTTGGATTCAAAGCTCGAAACAAAATATGAATGAAAATTAAGATTCTAAGCCAATTAAAAAAAAATACTATTTGGGTGGCAGGTGCAACAACTTTACCATTGACTGTCATGCCTGAGGCTAATAGGGAATCTATAGGGATTTTGAGACCTCGTGCATTTGTGTTCTTTGACCACAGGAACGGAAACTACTACTACTACTACTACTACTACTACTAAAAAGAAGAAGAAGACTTGTTTATTGTGTAGGCGCCGTACCCAGTTTCTTGAACTGGCCCAAAGCGCCGCGAACTGAACCCAACGCGCACGCTTACGTGAATCACACGCATTCTCTCACAGACTGGGCATGAACAAAAATTACAATCACGAGAAGCCAAGGGTCACCTCAGCAACTGAAGTTTCGGAAGTAGGGTGGAGTTTCTATTATTCGCGATGGCCAATGAAATATTCTTCTGTCTGGCATAATTATTGCCTCAGAGCTTCCAACGCGGCAGTGTTTCATCTCAGCGGGAGTTAGGAACACAGAGTTTATTATCAGCTCAGACGGACTTGGGAGCGTGCGTATGTGGAAAGATGTGTGTGTGTGTGTGTGTGAGTGTGCCCGTGTGCGCGTGTGTGCCTGTGTGTGTGTGTGTGTGTGCCTGTGTGTGTGTGTGTGTGTGTGCCTGTGTGTGTGTGTGTGTGTGTGTGTGTGTGTGTGTGTGTGTGTGTGTGTGTGTGTGTGTGTGTGTGATTTATTTTACATTATGATCTTAGTTCAAGGAGCGGAGCGACTGCATGTCTAAAGACAATTTTCTGTTTTAAAATGTATTTTTATAACAGATAATAAAGTATTTTTGAATTTGAATTTGAATTGAATTTTTAAAAAAAGGCAAAAGAAAAGTTTATTACGAGGACATCCCGGTTGTCCAGCGACTGCCTTCGTGCCTGTTTTACAGTGACATTCGAATCCACCCAGGGTGTTGACACACAGGTGAATATTCAGGTCACAGTTGCTGGTTTCACTTTGGCACTCGTCAGCATCGATGTCGCATCTGCAATCGACCATAGCACGTCTGAATAATAAATAAATAAATAATAATAATAATTTGTAGAACGGCTAAACCAATTAAGACTCACTTGTGACCTTAACCTTCACAACAGGTCACTCAGAAAAAGCATTCTTACCTATCATCAAACTGCTAAATTAGTGTGCTGCCCAAATTTCGATTTTCGAAACGTTCAGCTGATGTTTTGTTTTGGAGTGACCTTGACTTCAGAGGTCAAGGTCACAGGATCATCAAACTGCTAAATTAGTGTGCTGCCCAAATTTCGATTTTCGAAACGTTCAGCTGATCCTGTGACC
>JACVVK020000325.1:435000-470000 GCA_018292915.2 Batillaria attramentaria | reverse complement strand
TGAGGCGTAACCTCGTGGTGAATTAGTGCGTCCCCATCTGTCGGCAAAGGGCAAAGGTAGTTATTGTCAGAACTCTTTGGTTTAAACTGATTTATTTTGTTGCACTGGTGGAAGTACAGAAACACAGTTTGAGCATAAACAAGACGTACTTATGACATGCTCAATAAAAATTCAGTTAAAGCAACCATTGCAACGGCGGTTCACGAATTGAGAGAGAGAGAGAGAGAGAGGGGGAGGGGGGAGGGGGCAGGTCTCAGTTTGAACTCTTTAGAGGCGCTTAAGGCGCCGCAGGGCTGGAGGACGAAGCGGTGAAATCCTGCTGCTACTGAGCGCTCCTTTATCCATTAGAGATCCGATGGCGATGTACAGGTTAAAGACTACAGATGCACGCGTCCTCAAAATGGCTGTAGTTATATTCCCTATTGGCCTCAGGCATCATAAGTCACCCTCTAAACTGCTTCAGTCTAGAAACAAAATTTGCCACGTACAGAACATTCAAGGGCACGCATCTGACAACATTTCCGCTCAGGCCTCACTGGAGTAATGCTAGTCTACTTTCTGTTTAGGCCAGAAAGCCACTTCACCCAAATCCACTCACGTCACCTTTGCCTCTCTTGAGCTCTAAAAGTCCCAGCTCCGCTGGCAGCTTGCCCCCCTCTGGCAACCCCCTCCCCCCCCCTGGCATGCACCTTGCCCTATCAACTATAAAAATCACGAAATTCACGCTTGTCAGTGACAACAAAAATCACAACAAAGTAGCATACACGCAAAACAGGGTACTCCAAACAGACACCAAACTTGACCCACGATCTTCTTCTTCTTCTTCTTCTTCTGCGTTCCCTGTTCTGGACTCCGCCTCAGATGATTAGGTTTGTGGTCTTTATATAAGCAGTGGTCTTCAGGAGGTCTGTTTTGCTGCCCCAGAGTTTCTCTGCCAGTGTGGCTCCGTTCGGCCAGTGTTGTGTCCTTGCTTCTTTGAAGAGGGGGCAGGGCTGCAGAATGTGTTCCGGGGTTTGAGGGGCTGTTCCGCACGGACAGTCTGGTGAGTGTGACAGCCCAAGGCGGCACAGGTGGGCACGCAGTCTGCAGTGTCCAGTTCGTAGTCTGAAGATGGTGGTCTGTTCATAACCCACGATCAATATGTGTCTTTACGCCAAGTGCCATCGTGAGCACCAGTAAAATATATTTCATACAGTCTCCTCTCACCCCGGACACAGTTTTCGTGCGCACCCTGTTCGCTGTTGTTGTGGAGCCGGGATGGCCGGATGGTAGAGGGTTGGACTTCCAATGCTCGGGTGGTGAGATCGAATTACGGCGGGGGCCAAATATTTGTCCTGGCTTTTTTTTTTTTTCTCGTTGACCCGTCTTTGATTTGCAACTAGTCATTGTAACGGAGGTGTGTGTGTGTGTGTGTGTGTGTGTGTGTGTGTGTGTGTGTGTGTGTGTGTGTGTGTGTGTGTGTGTGTGAAGTACTTTTTATTCTCATCTTCATTCCAAAGTTGTGTGTTTTTTGTTAAAAAAAAAATTTCTTGAGTAGTATTAGCAAGGGCAAGGTTGAAAATTGGTCTGACGACCAACACCTTTTTTTTACCGTTGTAAAATAAAGATTCGTTCGTTCGTTCGTTTGTTCGTCTTTGATATCACCATTAATGGAAAAGGACGTTGAACTCCCAAACACCCACCCACCCACCCTGCTCGTTGTTTTCTGTGTACGCTTGTTTTCCGTTCCGATGCCCATCATTGATGGAACCGGACCATTGATATCAATTTTATGAATGCGCTTGCAAACGAGTCTGCAGTCAATTTTGACTCGATTTGGTCAGGAAAACCCTCAGGGACCGAACCCCTGCCCACACGAAGGAACCTTTGCGCCACTCTTGTTCTCTGTCATTGTCAGCACTTAGCTCTGCATGGATAACTATTTTCATTTCCTCGTATTTTGCCCCAACTACAGAAATCTGTCCTTTGCCGCATTAACTGTGATCATGTCGTTATTCCAGCTGTAACTGAATCCAAGCTCAAGCGGTATACTAACATCAGGCGGCGATCGGACGGGAAATTTTCAATTTCCTCCCGTGAAGGAGAAAATAGTGTTGATATCGAGCAGCTGTGACTGATGACTGCCTTGTTTTTATTGTTTGGGAGTAATTAGATCAAATGGAAAAGTCAAATACAGCGATTTAGTGTGGAGAACCGATCATTCTCAGTCAATGGGGCGGCCGGTGGTCTAGTGGTTAAGCGACTTCGTCACCATTGCGAGAGGTCAGTTTCGAGTCCCTCACGGGGCAAAGGAATTTTTCTTTCTAGTACGTGGCACCGTTCATTCGCCGGAGGTTCTCTACGGGTACTCCGGCTCCCCCCCCCTCTGCTTTGGAAATATTCATCCCACAAAATTAAAAAAAAAATTCTAATTTTTTGTTGTTGCTGCAATTCTAAAATTGCGAAACTTAGATATCTGAGCTGTCCCTTCACACCACGTGATTGTAGTGTAGTGTGTGAGAGAATGCGTGTGATTCACGTGAGCGTGCGTGTTGGGTTCGCGGCGTTGTGAGAAGATTCAAGAAAGTGGGTAAAGCGCCTATACAATACTCCGTTATTATTATTATTATGCCGCGGTAATAACAAGTTGCGCGCCGTTCACAAACGCAAGGTTGTTTATGGCTGGCATGGCTTTCCTTTCTGAAGGCGGCCAGCGCCAACGCCACGCTATTGCATAAACATGACCTAATTTCGCACGCTGGACGTTTCTTCCCCTTGTCTGATGTGTCCAGCTCACAGACTTCAGTTTGCCCGGCAGCAGTGGATTCCGTCAGTTTTTACGAACTTGATGCGTTTCGTGAAAATCTGGTGACATACCTATAATGCCGTGACACATGCACAGAACCCACGAGGGAAGTTTACTTCCCAGCCATGTATGCTTGTTGAACGAATCGAGTCAGTGTCGGAGGCAAAAGTTGAGCGTGAATGGACCAAATTTGGACGAAGCGAGGTACACCACAAAACAACTAGAGTCAGGAAAGATTAACTTACGAGTGCAATGTTGAACAACAAAATAAAACGAAACCAAGGCAAAAAACAAAACAAAACAAAAACAAAAACAAAAAAACACAAGCAACAAAAACAATAAAAATTAAACCGCGTGACCTTTTTCCGAGTTATATCATTATATATTTGCATAAAACCAAGTTAGTACATGCTGTGTGAAATTAACGCTTTCTTTTCTTTTTAGTAAAGTTCTTCCCCAGATAATTATTTCCCATTTCGTTAGCTCCCACGAAAGTTGCGTCGTTGTTGCGTCTCAAGGACTGCTTCACAGCTGTCGAAGGGCGTCATCATTGCGTCTATGGGCGTCGACTCAGCGCTTTAATCACCAGCCCCGTAACCTCCTGAGTGGCTTGGACGCTGACAAACTGTTTCAAGATGGATGTTACTTCATCGAGTGTCAGGTGACCCTGCTGAAGCCGGTCCATTTGGTCGCCAGGAACGGACATCAACTCCGTCGCTGTACTGTCTGATACGTGCTGCTGGACAAACGCCATCTCCTCCGGGCCTACCTGTGACCAAATAAATAAATCTATTATTTTTGAAAGCCTCTGTGTTTCTTAACGCCGCTGAGATAGAAAATTACCACTTTCGAAGCCACTTTCGGAAGGGGGCGCAACTCTTGTTGCGACCGGCGGCTGTTGTTTGTGTTGATTTAGTATGCTTGTGTAAATTGGGTGTGTGTTAGTGTGTGGGCACGTGTGCGTGTGCGCGCATGTGTTGTGTCTGTGTGTGAGTGCGTGTGTGTGTGAGGGTATGAGTGTGCTTTGTAATACAGTTATTTTACTATAAATTTACTTTTACAGTGAAGGGTTGTAGTCCCGTCTTAATAGTGGCGTAGTTAATGAGAGCTTTGTAATTAGGAAGTGTGTGTGTGTGTGTGTGTGTGTGTGTGTGTGTGTGTGTGTGCGGTGTGTGTGTGTGTGCGGTGTGCGCGCGCGCGTGCGTGTGTGCGTGTAGGTGTGTGTGTGTGTGTGTGTGTGTGTGTGTGTGTGTGTGTGTGTGTGTGTGTGTGTGTGTGTGTGTGTGTGTGCTCGTTGTGATATTACATATTTAACTATTGGGACATGTTATATTGTGTATGTGGTGGTTGTCTGTTTTTACGCCGCAGCCGAATTGCCTCCTCCTGAGGACAATAAAGAATTATTGAATTGAATTGGATTGAATTAAGGCTGTTTACCAGATTGAAGGATAGTTCATTTGACCATCGCGACCGTTTTCCTGCCTTTGTGGTGTCTAATTCTAGAAAACTGCGGTTTTCTTTGTGCCTATGGTCCATTCCTAAACAGACTGGGACTAGGCAAAGTTTCTAAAAATAGCCATCAATCAGCGCCGTCTGGCCAGTCCTCAGTTCGCAACCAAGTAACGTTGTCTGCTCAGAACGCGGTACACTTCTACAACAACTAATACGGCGGTCAGAGTCGCCACAATAAGGGTGGGTGAGTGTTTGGGAGTTTAACGTCCTTTTCCACCACATAAGGGTGATATCAAAGACGGGACAACGAGAAAAAAAGGCCAGCACAAAATATTTGGCCCCAGCCCGGGGGCGGGATTCGAACTCACAACCCGAGCATTGAGAGTCCATCGCTCTACCATTCGGCCACCCCGGCTCCCCCGCCACAATAATAATAATAAAGGGTATTTGCAGGGCGCATTTTTTAAAATTAAAACTCAATGCATCTATCACTCGCTCACAACTCACGCACATTATACAACGATGAACGGACACACACTGGTGAAACTGACTAGTTAGACAGAAAATTACTGGTGTTAGTTACTTGTGGCCTCACGCCGCTCAAGCAATAAAGACGAGCACGCGGCTGAGGGAATTACTGGAAGGCTTTACAAAAAAGGAACGTTTTCAGATTGCTCTTGAAAACAGACAACGTGGGCACATTTCTCAGATCTGCAGGCAGGGAGTTCCAAAAGGCTGGAGCGACAAAACTGAAAGAGAGCTCGCCAAAAGATTTCAGGTTGCGCTTGGGGATTTTGAGAAGCCTCTCGGACGACGACCGGAGGGTTCGCGACGGTGTATAGGTGACGAGTGAAGCTGAAAGGTATGGTGGGAGAGTGCCATCAAAGTGCCGAAATGCCAGAACAGACTGGGACAATGGTCTCAAATGCTATAGGACACACTTGGTACACTGTACGACCGACGAACGAAGAACAAACTGACTGACATCCTCAGTGACGAAACACATCCCCTCAGACAGGACTTCGACAGCTTGACTATAGTACGTAGTGGTAGGTTTAGAGTACCAAGAGCAAGGACTATCAGATCATTTTTGCCTATGCCAACTCAAGCAGACGGCACACGAGAGAGAGAGAGAGAGAGAGAGAGAGAGAGAGAGAGAGAGAGAGGGGTGTGTGTGGGGATCGAGGAGAGAGAGAAAGAGCAGAGCGAGTGAATGTGCAGCGTGAATGTGCAGAGTGAATGTCGGAATGAATGTATCAATAAGTGTTGAATGTGACAGGAAATTGTATTATGTGATAGTGTGTTTTATTCTTGATTTTAAGTAATTTTACTGGTCAAGACTGTCTGTTTTACTTATTTTTGTAGTCTCATTCATTAAAATGTTTATCAGTTGTGTGTTTTACTAGTATGCGGCCCAGAACTGCAATTTCCCAATTTTGGGATCAATAAAGTATTCTGTATTCTGTATTCTGTATATTGTGACCCAAGTGATACACAGATGAAATGTTTTCCACACGCGGTTGTAAGCCTATCATACGTTTTGAGACTTTTAAGTTTCCTTACCAGTGACAGCGAGTGGGACGTCTCCCAGAGAAGAGTCCATGTTAGTATGAGAGCGTAGATCGGGCGAACCATTGCGACAAGAGAGTAGAGCAGTTGTTGTCATGAAGTGTCATGAAGTGTCGAGTATCTGAAAACTTCAGCTATAAACGTGGCTGTTCAGATCCGTGTACAAAGGCGGAATCAGGATGCTACGAAAAGGGGGGCAGGACCGCCCCCCCCCCCCCCCGCAGTGTAGTGGTTAGCACTTCGGACCATGGACCGGGAGACCCGGGTTCGAGTCCCAGCCGAGGCAGGCGGAATTTTTCCTACCGAAATCGGCTCCTACCCAGAACGGGTGTTCTATGGGTCCAATGGGGAGGCTGTTGCCGCAGAGCCGCAATTCACCCACTTCACGGGGTTTTGCTTCCCTTGATATGACACGTCTTACGATGTGGATGATTACACGGCTGGCACCGCAGGTGCCGTAGTTCCCGGGCCTGGTTAACGCCGGGATATTTGTGACCCTCCACCACGAAATGAGTCTTCTTGTGCTATTTGTTTATGTTAAAAGACGACTCATTTCGTGGTGGAGGTTCACATTTATGACAGCGTGCAATGCGGCCCTGTCCCGCAGTCCCAAACCATACGGTCCTACATAGCATCATCTTGCCATTATCCTCATCCCCATCAATAATAATTGCCCCAGCTTCCGAGTTTTCCGTGGGTTCCACCCATGACCTGGGAGGAACACCACTGGAGCTGGAGGGGGGGGGGGGGGCAGGCAGTTTGGGTTGAGGTCTGTTCAGTTCGGGGTGGTGTGTCTGCACTGGGAAAGGCCCCACCACCTCTGGGTGGGGATGGGGGGGGGGGGATGTGTTTACCTCCCTAGCATCGTATTTGAGATTTTACCGATGTTGGTTTGGTTCACACGTGTCCTGTCATGCCATTTTCAGGGTCCGTCATCGACCACAGGCTCCTTTCGCCCCTCTCCTCTGTAACAAATAAAAGGAGAGGTCACAGGTACAATAATAATAATAATAATGGGTATTTAAGGGACGCCCTCCCTCCCGCAGGAGCTCAGGGCGCCTTACAGTCAACACGCACTCACTCACACAGAAACGGAAACACACGCAACATTCCTTCACACATACATTTAACTACAAACACAGAATGTGCAGCAATAGACACGGTCACAGGTATTCAAACTGTACGACATTAAATGGAGGTTATCCCTCATCGTATTATACGTAAGCGTTCCCCTCATCGTGAAACACGCGGTTTAATAATAATAATAATAATAATAATAATAATAATAATCACACCACCACCACCACCACCACCACCAACAACAACAATAATAATAATAAAGTTAAGAACAATAATACAAAAATGGCATGAAAAGAATGCCAGAGAGAACAATGAGAGGCACAGCATTGTGGCGCGCGCACACACACACACACACACACACACACACACACACACACACACACACACACACACACACACACACACACACACACACACACACACACACACAGAGTTCTGTCAATCCCTTCGACATTATTGCTGCTGGGCTGAGAACAAGCGTGTTTTGACCGCGGTTTTTAAAGTGGGGACCGAATCTATAGGAATCATGTTTATTCGGGGGAGTGTTCCAAAGGGTGGGTGCTTGGTGCGAAAATGACCGCTGCCCGTCTATCTTTGCTCTAGCACTTGGAACACGAAACACACGTGAGTTAGTTGAAGTTTAAGAAGCGGCAGTGATGCAACTTCTAAGACCACAAGAACCCTCCTCTGGATCCGTTTATGTTCTGCTTTCATTTTTTTCCCTCAGGGTTTTCTAAAATATCAGGCTTCGCGCATGTGTAAAGTCAGGGTTTTGTAAGCATTAGTTTACGTACAGCAATAAAATGTGGAAAGAGAGAATTTGTAGGGAGAACAAATCTCGATCAAAACCTTCAAGATCATGGTAGATTTTTCAAACCTGTAGGTATTTCTTTCTCATCGTAGACAGTATTAAGTTATCATAGGTGACACTGGCTGGCAGAGTCCGATCCATTGCATAGAAGGGGCAGAATGTGTGTGTGTGTGTGTGTGTGTGTGTGTGTGTGTGTGTGTGGTGTGTGTGTGTGTGTGTGTGTGTGTGTGTGTGTGTGTGGTGTCTGTGTGTCTGTGTGCCTCTGTGTGTCTGTGTGTGTGGTGTCTGTGTGTGTGTGTGTGTGTGTGTGTGTGTGTGTGTGTGTGTGTGTGTGTGTGTGTCTGTGTGTCTGTGTGCCTCTGTGTGTGTGTGCGTGCGTGCGTGCGTGTGTGCGTGACTCTGTGTGCGTGACTCTCTGTGTATGGAAAGTACTGCAGTGTCTACTTACTGAAAGGTGTGCCACTGATCAGTCACCCTGCATTCAGGATCACGTGCATAAAACATAATTATAACGCTACAAGCAGACTTAACGGTGCGCCTCTGACGTATAAGGACCCTTTTTGCAGCCAAACAGGAAAGCTCCGAGTACCCTCTTAAAACCATCAACATGGCCAGATCCCCTGACTAAGCTGAGCGCTTGGTTACACACCGGTATTAGCTATAAGAACTCGGCTAAATATAGCAGAAAATCTTTGCCCCTTTTAAAATTTGTGTGCAGAGTAAAAACTGGCAGTCTGGTGCTTTTTTTTTTTTGCTTTGTAAACAAGTTTCATGCCAGGTAATAGTAAAATTAGGGAAAAATGAGGCTGGCTTGTAGACTATTTGTATTCATGCGCGGCTGGCACAGGAGCTAGCAGACGATCTTGGAATGAGGGGGTATGTGGTCGCTGCGAACATTACCCCAAAAACCCGGAACATTGGAGTTCGTTTAAATTTACTCTACACGTGAGTCTATGGCTGCCTGATTTTTTTTATTTTTTTTTTTGGTTGAATTTTAAAGCATTTCTAGGGTGTCATCTGCAACGTTATGTGTAAGAGGAATATATAGCGTTTTCCTCCAAATTTGCATCTGTGTTACGTAGCCTGTATATATAAGCAATGGGCAGCGCGTGCGATGAAAGTGATATTAATTAGGCGTGATAGGGATTGGCTGACCGGATGTGTGACGTAGGGAAGGCTTTGTGGGACAATGGCTGGATTTGTTGGTCTTCACTGACCGATTGTCAACAGACGGGGGGGGGGGGGGGGGGGGAGGTTTAGACATGGGTGGAAGATTGCGTGCATACGTACTTTGGGACACATTGGAACATGTCTGGAAGTGTAGATACAGTATAGGCGACCACTAAAAGAGAATGGATTTATCAATAGAGAATCATAATAAAACAACATAATCCCCATCATGACTTTGTATTTCGGCAAACGTATTGCCTTCATCAGCAATATGGATTTATCATTGTCGGAAAAGTGCACCGGCTAGCTTGCAAATGTGCATCTGTCTGTCTGTCTGTCTGTGTGCCTCTGTCTGTCTGTCTGTCACACACACACATGTAGCAGAGTGGTTGCGCCCGGGGTGTGTGTGTGTGAGTGAGTATAGAGCGAGAGAATAGTTTCTTTGTAGTTGCGTGAGGCCCGGTCGGTTGGGCGCGTTTATATTGATTCATCTTGAATCGACGTGTTTGTAACGGGGACTAACTCAGCGTTCATTTATGATGAAGCAGGTACACATAATTTGCATATTGATTAGAGAACTTTGTCTTTTATTAAAGCCACTACAATAGAGACCTCTGCTGTACCTTGCTCTTTAAATATGAGATGTGTAGTCCAAGATTGTGGTATAATTTCTTAGGAGCCAATAGTTACAGTCTGGTCAGTAATTTAAGTATTAGTCTGTTTTTCTAAATTTGTTTTACCTTCCCTTTTTGCAACATTACAATGACAGTAAATGAAACCACAGGAAACGAAGCAACAGAATGTTTTTACCGACAGACTTCACCGGAACAAAAGCACTTGTGTCAAGAGCTCTCGAAATCATTTCCAAGATGGTGTCCACAAACACTCCAACCTGAAATGATATACCACCACACTTTACTGCGTCTCACACCCTTTATGGCAGGGCATTAGAGATCAATAAAGAGACCAATAAATCAATCAGTTCTGTATGGAAAGTATCGGTTGCCACTTTGTATGCTCCTGTTTATGTATTTATGAGGGACACGTGCGAAAATCAAGACGGCATTAAGTATAGTGGATGCCATGGTGCGTGTATGGCCCTTTGACCTTGCAGGCCACAAAACACAGTTTCCTGCTCTTCTTCTGCGGTCGATTTGGCTGGCTGCGTCAGATCTGCAGCCCGGTCGCCATGACGAATCCCACGGTCTTCTCCAGGGCCCGTATGTAAAGCTCGAGGTTAATTTAACCCACGGCTACGGGTCTAACCCAGACTAGGACAAAAGAAACCCCCAAACAAATAGAAATGATATGGAGTCGAACATTCTTCAGCGCCTGGGAAGCCAGGCCCCGGGTGGGTTAAACGAAAAGCCGTAACATAACCCTCTGAACGTTTTTCACACACAGTCCATGGTCTTGTGTCACCAAAGGATGGGTGTTGTGATATTTTTACTATTGTTTTCTGGTCCTTTTCTCGCCCACCGTTTCATTTCATTTCATTTCATTTTTTTCCGCGCCGTGTATGTCAGTACGTCCGCAGAGTTACCTTTTGTTTGTTGAAGTAATGTCCCATTTGTTTGTGTCCTGAGGAAGGCGAAAGCCGAAACGTTGACCCGTGCTGTCCTTTGTGAAAGTTAAGTGGTGTCTGTCCCTTTTATGTCGCTTTTATTTTCCCAAAACAAAATTAAACAAAAAAGGAAGCGAAGAAAGAAAGACAAAACTCCTTCTATAACGGCAAAGGCACCTTGCTGGAATAGACCCGCTTCCTGATTTAAAACAAAAAACAACAGAAAATTTAACCCTACACTTAGTTTAGTTCGAGGTTAGACTCTAACCAGGGGCTAAACTCCCTAACCTCGACTTTTACACGCGGAGCCAGGTCATGACGGCTACCCCAAAAGCTGCACCTGTCGCTCTGCGCCCTCTGGCCAGGTTTGGTGTCGTAGAGCATCACGGGCAGGACAGCACTGAAGGATGTGCTCTGGGGTCTGGGATCCGGTGCCACATGGACATTCGTCAGTGTGGGTAATCTAATTTAAATGAGGCAGGTTCGGGAGTAAGAGGTCCTGCATTATTAAAATGAATTTCCCCCCTTTTTCCAGGATTTTGTTTTAAGAGTTGCAAATGACCCCAGATTTTGTTTCTTGTGATAAGAGGGATGTTTGATGGGCTGAAAAAGGACAGCTTTGACTTGCGGGGCGATCTGTTTTTGACAATAACCTTGGGCGTGTGCCAGGGCATGAATGGGGTGGGTGGATGAGTGTGTGTGTGTGTGTGTGTGTGTGTGTGGGGGGGGGGGGTTAACGTCCTTTTCCATCACATACGAGTGATATTTAAGACAGGGCAACGATGAAAAGGCCAGCAGAAATATTTGGCCCCGGCCCGGATACGAACTCACGACCCGCGCATTACAAGTCCAACGCTCTACCACTGGGCCATCCCGGATCCCCACCAGGGCATGAATAACGGAGTGCACAGTTTTGTGCATGGGTTGGGAAGGGCGCCGAATCAGCAGACTATGAAAATTACGTTATCGGGACTTGATTTTTGGCTTACAGCTTGCGGACATGTCTTGCTTCTAGAAACCATTGTCTATTTTGGTTGGGGAAATCTGTATTCGAGAACGTGTGCTGCCTGACATTTGTAGGAGCTGTTGTATTTTTCTCCTGCTATGTCGCTCTCTCGGTGCACTCGCAGAGAAGACACGGGATACAACAGGCTAGAACTCCAATACTTTATTCACAGAAGATGCGTAAGAACAAACTCATGAAAGAGGAAGAACCCAGAACGCTGTGCAGTGCTGCTTATATACTAACAGATCAGATCTAGAACATTCCGCAACTTACTGGCAAGTACGGAACCTTTCCAAGGTGACGTAATCTACTGACGTTACTGCACCATCATGTTCTGGGATAGTCTAGAAATTTCCATCGAAATGCAGTGACTTTTCGCGATCTCTACAACAGGAGCCAAAGAGTAGCAATCAAGTCACTTATATTCTGTGACCTGCAGAGTCATGGGGTGCAGAATCAAACGACTTTGGAGTGGCGGTTTGTGTCAAAAACTTTATGCTGAGCAATGACATCGATTCATCACCAGTTTTAGATTGTTTGTACTGGGGTTTGTGGCTGCTGTGAAGTAGGTTAGCCTATTAAATTTATCGCCCTCCACAAAAAAGGGGTTCAAAGAACAGGGCATGGCTCGCTCGTGTGTGTGTGTGTGTGTGTGTGTGTGTGTGTGTGTGTGTGTGTGTGTGTGTGTGTGTGTGTGTGTGTGTGTTCTTTTCACCATATTATTTATATACAGTGTAAAAATTCTGTATTCATTGCGTGAAAAAAGAACGCCTTATCCATGAATATGCAGAATCGGAAGAGAAACTGACTGCAAATGGAAGCATAACCAACTACACGTAGAATAAAAAACAACAACAACAAAAAAACAAACAAACAAAACAAAACAAAACAACAATAACAAAACAACAAAAAACCAACCAACCAACCAACCACCCCCCCCCCCCCAAAAAAAAAAAAAAAAAAAAGGAACCACTTATCTTACAAGACACATTTCACAGTCAGCACGTGAACGTGATGACGTGTTAACTGTGAAATATGTCATGTAAGATAAGGGATTCGGTTTTTTTTTTTTTTTTTTTTTTTTAATCGCTGCTTCTAGTTATGAATATGCAAATAAATATGTAACTTTTGCATAAATCAGTGACCTGAGAGCTGGACTTCAACTGGCCCACTCGTGGTCAGGGGCAGATAATCAGGCGAGAGTGGTCTCCCTTTAAGTTGTGTCGCTTTAAGAGCAAATTATGCGGGCGTATTGATCGGTTGTAACCGAACTTGGCGGGTTTGCCTCGCTTAAGCAAACTGCCACATCGCCCCGACTTGACTTTGCAAATCCCGTGGACTTCAGATCGGGTGCCTGATAATGGGTTTCTGTGTTTGATTGATGTCAGCCTTTAACCTTTCTCTGGTCGGCAGACGAAAGGAAATTCAATTTGTGTCGCAACAGCGACATGATATAGGAGTCAATAATTGTGTCGGTGTAAAAAAAGAAGTGAAAAGTCACGTGTGTTGGATCTTATTTCCTCATTTTCATTGTTCGTAAGATTGAGAAGACTATTTGGAAAAGATCAAACAAACAAACAAACACCCCCCAACACAACAACAACAACAACAACAACAACAAAACAAGAACCATAATGACAAACAAACAAGCACGGAAACAAAAGAGCAAAAACAAACCAAACCAAACCAAAACGAAACAAACTAACACCGGCGAAACAAACAAACAAACAAACAAACAAACAAACAAACAAACAAACAAACAAACAAACAAACAAACAAACAAACAAACGCGTTCTATTAGAAAAATCTTTAATTAAGAAATTGGACTTTTCACCTGCAAAGGAAATCGCAGTTCACATAAACTGAATTGAAATAAATGTAGTTTCAGCTTGACTATTATACACAAAGTGAAACCACCCCTCCATTAAACAAACAAACAAAGAAACAAACAAACAAACACCAACCAACCAACCAACAACAATAAAAAGCAACACACACACACACACACACACACACACACACACACACACACACACACACACACACACACACACACACACACACACACACACACACACACACACACACACACACAAATCGCGTTAAACTGAATTCAGACGCGGTGAACGATTTCTGTGTGAACATGCTGTCGCACGACCGTGAAAATGTGATCTGGACTGTAGCGTTACGCCTCACCCTAAATAAATCGCTGTCTCGGTTCCGCGAATAAGGTACCAAACACACTCACACACCCACAGAGAGAGAGAGAGAGAGAGAGAGAGAGAGAGAGAGAGACTGCTCCGTGACTCTATATTACGACCTGCCTTTCAATACAACGAAACGTGCGCTGCGCGAGGGTGACTTGCCGCCAGTCGAGTGTCGTTCGTACTGCAGACGACACGGGGCATACAGAAAACGCAGACCTGTTCCCTCTCTATAGCTTGCGCCAAATTCTCACGCGCGCGCGGGGGAGAGAGAGAGAGAGAGAGATCGAGATCAGGGTATGTGGGCGGGTGGTAGTCTTTTCGTCTCAGTTGCCATGTCGCTGTCAAACGGGGTAACTGTCCTGTGATCGAGCGTGGTTGGCCAGGACTTGGAATCGGTCTATGGATAGCACACACACACACTGACGCACACACACGCACACACACACGCACGCACACGCCGGAGAGTTGAGTTGAAGAGTTGAGATGAGACGACAGGTTTCTAACCTTCGCTCGCCACGCCTCCAATGTCGTCTGCTGTCCGTACGGCGCCTACATGGAGCTCGTCAAGTGTCGTCTGCCACAGGGCACTCAGACTAAAAATGACGGGGGTTTCGAGTTGTGCACAGGTGTGCCCTCGCCCTTTTGCAGGTAAGTTCTGGAGAGAGTTTTATTCCAATTTCATACATTCTTGAATCCGCTCTTCCATTTCTTGAGTAGTTTCTTCAATCTTTTCTTAAACGCTCCTGTTCTGAGATAGGCTACTTGGTCTTGGAAAAGACGGCTTTCGTTTTGGAACAGTTAGGCTTGTCAGTGCGCGTGTACGTTGGAAACAGTCGATCTCAATGATCAGTATGGAGCTCGAGATCTCAATGAAACAGTGTTAGAGCAAATTCTTAATGTTTATGATAAAGTTATGTTTATGTTTCACTATGTGTGAGCCCAGGTAGGGTAGGGAGTTGGACTCTCAATGCTCAGGTCATGAGTTCGAATCGCGATTGGAATTAAAAAAAAAAAAAAAAAATCCGGCTCTTTCCTCGTTGCCTCGTCTTTGATACCAAACCGTGTGTGGTCTGAAAAGACATTTCGACTTGTTTGGCCTGAAAAGACATTTCGACTTGTTTGGCCTGAAAAGACATTTCGACTTGTTTGGTCTGAAAAGACATTTCGACTTGTTTGGCCTGAAAAGACATTTCGACTTGTTTGGTCTGAAAAGACATTTCGACTTGTTTGGTCTGAAAAGACATTTCGACTTGTTTGGTCTGAAAAGACATTTCGACTTGTTTGGTCTGAAAAGACATTTCGACTTGTTTGGTCTGAAAAGACATTTCGACTTGTTTGGCCTGAAAAGACATTGAGACATTTCGTACCGCGAACGCGTATCCCACGTTTTTGCATCAGTCTTTTTGTTGGCCCTGTGTGCAAAATTCAGGTAAGAACGGCTTTTACTGCAGCAAACACGAGTGTATCAATGCACGTACTCAAACAATATCAACTCTTCCATATAACTACAACATCGACACCCTCTTGAGAGGGAATCTCTGTCTTCCTTTGAATGACAATATAAACATTTTTGAAACTGTACAGCACTTTATAGAAGTATCAGGTCGCTTTGACACCTAAATTCCGATTATCATTACCAGTCGCCGGCCCGCTGCCACCGTCGCAGACACAGTCCCACTGCATTTTTCTTTGTACTGTACTTATTAGCCATTCTCTCTATCCCCTTTCCTCCTATCACTTCTTTCCAAATCTGACTTAACGTAATACTGCATCTGACGCCTCCGCCGCAAATGTTTTCTTTGTACTTATGAGCAAATTTATAAGTTATTAACTTGTTGTGCTCGGCCTTGTGGAAATTGTGTGAGAGCATTTTCTATTTGTTCAAAATGAATAAAAACTGTTTAAACCAAACACGAGTGTAATCAAAGTGCAACACTCCCACTGAGCCAAAGATAAATCCACTTACATTATGCTAATGTTTTTATTGAGGTCACGGGTGCACAAACCCCAAACTTACTTGGTAAGAATTGAGTTAAACCCACAAAGAACCAAACAGGGAACCCTTTTCTTAACTCATTCCACGCGAACTACGACTACGGTTGTAACAGTTTATTTACATTTTACCTCCCTTTCCAACAAGTCTGCCGTCAGGTTTCCTCGGCAACTTGCTGAAGGTGATATCAGATTAAAGTACAACGTTTAAGCAACATTTCCTCAAAATAATAACTTATTTCGCTCACACGGTGCAGGCAGCTGGTACAATGCTAGCGTCAGTATAGGAAGAGTTAAAATCTTGAACCACGGTCTCCAAACACAAACAGACGACACAGACACGTCTTCATTATCAGCTGGTAACACGATACCTTCGTGTGAAAAACGTTTCTTCTTGTATGTTTGAGAAGACACAAAAGCCTGCATTAACAACTCCGCATTTGATACCCCAATGC
The DNA here is from genome assembly GCA_018292915.2 of Batillaria attramentaria. Lineage (NCBI taxonomy): Eukaryota > Metazoa > Mollusca > Gastropoda > Batillariidae > Batillaria > Batillaria attramentaria. Next base: position 453,909 of record JACVVK020000325.1, on the reverse strand, counting down.
CTTTGGGAACATTTTTTTAAAAAACGGAAATAAAAGAAGAACAGTCAGTCACATTTTTTAAACGTTTTTTTGTATCCTAGCCCATTGTACCTTCTTTATCTACGAAGGCCGTGACTGTCACAAGTCTTTTAAAGGATTTGTTGATTTCGTAATTAATGTGTGTAAAGAGATAGAGCTGTGTCTTTGAAGTTACAAGGAGGTTTTGGTATGTCGCGGCCAGCATGCTCTGTGCATTGCCAGTTGTGCAAGAGAGTTCAGATAACATTGTTTCGTGTGGATTACCCACAAAGTACTGTCCGTTGTTTTCCCAGGAGACGCGAAGTTACTTTGTAGAGTCACGTGTTTGGCTAAAAAAAAGATAAGAGAGAGAGAGCAATTTCTCTTTGAAGGAACTGTTATTGTTCAAAGTGTAGTTTTCTCATTGTTGCCCCATCTCTGATTTGTAGATTTGTAGATGTGGCAGCAGCAGATTTGAAATAAAAATACTAATAATGATAATGATAATAATAAGTGGTATTTGTTGGGCGCATTTCTTTAGACTCAAACGCAATGCGCCGATCACTCGCCGACACTCACGCACATTTTTACAAGGGTGGGTGGGTGGGTGTTTGGGGGTTTAACGTCCTTTTCCACCACATAGGGTGATATCAAAGACGGGGCAACGATGAACAAGCCAGCACAAATATTTGGCGGGATCGAACTCACGACCCGTGCATTAGAAGTCCAACGCTCTACCATTCGACCACCCCGGCTCCCCGCACATTTTTACAAAGATGGACAGACGTGCACTGGTGAAACTGACAAGTTACATAGGAATTTTAATGGAAGGCTATGCGATATAGGAAAGTTTTAAGATTGCTTTTAAAAACAGACAGAGTTGGCGCATTTCTCAGATTCGCAGGCAGGGAGTTCCATAAAGTTGGCATCGTATTTACTGGTTCATTGCAGCGAGAGAAAATGCCTGTGTTTTGAGGAATTGTTTTGTACACGTGGAAGACTCTGATTGAAGTATTGCACCAAATGAATTCTCGTTGTTGTGCACTTTCAATAGAACTGAGAGTGTTTCATAACCAAAGAACGTATTCATACTTCGTACGACCAACCAAAAGAAAATAATAGAAGAATGTATGGCATCCAGGCGACCTGAAAATGTGAAACTGGAAAAATATGAGATAAGATAGGATAAATTTGTTCGCTTTTTAATTACAAAGAAGAATTTGGCTTGCTCCTCTTCATAAATACACATATATACACAAACATACCACGGAAATACAAAAGTTCAGAGTATATGCCACTGAAAAGCAAAGGGTTGAACTGAATACATCCAGTAAAATGAGAAGTAATTTCGTGTGTCTTTAGTGTAAATTGCATTCTTGCCTTAAAATTAATGTTTTGGAAATCGACTTTGGGCAGATAATGTTGTGATCATTCTCTCTCTCTCTCAGACACACAGACACAGACACAGACACACACACAGAGAGAGAGAGAGAGAGAGAGAGAGAGAGAGAGAGAGAGAGAGAGAGAGAGAGAGAGGGTTCATATCGTCACCTGGCAGGTTATGAAAATATTAAGGCACGCACACACTGAAAAGAAAGCAGGGGGGAAAAACACCTCCCCACTAAATCTCTTCTGCACAACCGCCAGACGTGAACCTTTGGGGAAGAGCCGACAAAAAGGAACTGGCGACAGGTCTTGTAATTAATGTCTTGCATTCAAACGATAGTGCGTCTCGGGAAAAGGCCCCCCCCCCCCCCCACACACACACAAATATACGCGCGCGCGGACACACACACACACACACACACACACACACACACACACACACACACACACACACACACACACACACACACACACACACTTCCCTAACCCGTATTCCTTCAACACTCTCCGTCCCTCCCCCCCCCCCCCCCCCCCCCCCCCCCCGACAAAAAAACAACCCAACTACACTGACTAAGAGGGACCTATGCCGCCGAGGTAAGTCGAAACCAAAGGTGATTGATAACGACTTTTGAATCACTCCAAACGCGCTGTACAAACACTTTAAGCTGAAAGCAATAGCTAGAGAAAAAGGCAAGTAACAAACATACAAAGAACCAGGCCATTCACCGCTTGATTTCACTCGTGCAGGCAGAAAACCTCCCTCCCTTTCACACGTGACCCACGGCTGGTCGGCCATTCAATTAACCTTTCTGATTGAGTGACAGGCAGCCGAGCGCTGTGACAGACTCTATTATTCAAGTTTCTGTATCTGTTTCTAAAGACGAAATGAGGTGGAATGATCTGCACTCTAACTGAGTACATGGACAAAAAAACCGGCTTTACTTTTACATTCCATCTTGGGGAGTTTGTGCTGTGAAAAGGGGGGCAAATGCTTTGGACCAGGACTTTAGAAGAGCTAAAAGTGAAACCTACCTTTTAACCGCCCGATTGAACGAATTGAACGAAATGAACAAATGCGCTGGGGCGATACAACGCCTTAAAACATCTAACGTTCGTAAAGCCGCTGAGAAAAAAACAAACAAACCCCAAAAAGACAAAAAGATGGCCACCAGCCCAATATGTTGTTTCCATTCAGTCACTTGCTCTCTCTCTCTCTCTTTCTCTTTGTCTCTGTCTCTCTGTCCCCCTCTCTCTTTGTCTCTGTCTGTCTGTCTTAGTGGTGAATCAGTTTCATGCATTGTGTCCTTTCTTATCAGGTTTAGTTTGCTCGTCTTATATTAGTCATACATAGTGAAGCTGCTCTTAAATATTAACCCTTTACTTATTTATTCATGCCCCTGGTAAAAAAAAACAAAACAGCAACAACAACAAAAACCCAACAAATTTGTTCTTGATGGACACAATAAAGTCATTTGAATTTGAATCTGTCTGTCTGTCTGTCTGTCTGTCTCTTTCAATTTTCTTTAGGCTAAAAAAAAGGGGACTTTCGAAGCTCTAGTGTTATTTGCCAGATAGAAGGATGTTTCATAATTACGGTCATTGCGACACTTTTCGTGACTTTGTGGCATTTAATGTTAAAGAAATATGACTTCCTATGAACCTACGGTCCATTCCGGAACAGACAGGGACTCGACAAAGCTTCTAAAAATAGCCACCAATCAGCGTCGTGTGGCTGGTCCTCAGTTCCCAACCAGATGACGTCGTCTGCTCAGTACTTGGTACACTTCTAGAACAACTAATACGCCGGCCAGAGTCATCGCAATGGTCTCAGATGCTATACCGTGATCCAAGTGACTGATTCTGATGCACAGAGTCCACGCATTCGATGACAAGTTTTCTTCCCGCTGTTGTAGGCCTGTCAGACGGATTGAGACTTCAAATCATCATACAAGCTTTGGGATTTGTACTGTGAAAAGTGACATGCAATTTGGGCTAGCACTTCAAAGGAGCTTACAGTAAAAAGCCACCACTAAACCGCCTGATTTAGGGCCCAAATAAAACAGCATTTTCGCTGAAAAGGCCATTTTGAACTAACACTTTCAGAGGATCTGAAAGCAGAGCCATCTCTTTACTTACCAGCTAGGAGGATTTTGTGCCGCGTTTTGGGCGTACACTTTGGAAAAGCTAGAAATGAAAGCTTTTTCTAACCGGCCGATTTAGGCCTGTGTAAAACATTCATTCTGAGGAGGGTATTTTGGACGGGCATTTCAGAAAGAGATAGAAGTTAACTCTTTTCCTACCAAGTAAGTTTGGGGTTGTGCACCGGTAGCCTCGCTAAACAAACAAACAAACAAACAAACAAACAAACAAACAAACAAACAAACAAACCCAACATCTTTATGACTGCGAGGATTTAATACTACTACTACTACTAATAAAATATAATAATAATCATAATAAGCGCATTAATATAGGTGCGTTATCCCAAATATTTGGTTCAAACCGCCGCGAGCTAAACCCAGCACGCACGCTCACGTGAATCACGCGCATTCTCTCACACACTGGCCATGAACACATTACAATCAGCAAAGGGCCAGGTCAGCATTTAAAGTTTCGGAATTTTAGATTTGTATTGTATCAGCCAAAAACTGATAAAGAATACGCATGGTTTCGGCGAAGGCCAGACCTAGACACCCGCTCTGTTGATTTGCATTGTCCCTTTGTTTGTGTCCGGGTTTTGTGCTCTTGAAATTAACAACAACAACAACAACAACAACAACAACAACAACGACAACAACAACAACAACAACAACAACCACAACACCCAGGATCTTTCTGCACCAGCACACAAGCACAAACGCAATTAATCTCGAGTTTCTAGTTGTAAAACTGTTGCATTTGTGATTTTAAAAAAAGGACTCACCCGGGCAACATGACTGGTCCCTGTGCACGTGTTCAGTGTCAAGCCTGTGTGAGGGATTGGAGCCAGCAGGGGGAATGTTGATAGAGACACACAACTACTTCACATATCAGGTGTCTGTTCCAAACGTTAAATCCTTCCGAGTTATACACCGAGATACGAACAGTGCTTATCATATTCTTAAACGACGGTGGTCAACCAAGACGGCGTTTCTTTCTGCTTTTTTGGTGCAAGAAGCCGTGTGTTTGGAATATGAATATGAACACGCCTGTATATCGTAGTAATGTGTTTAGTGAAAGATGATAAATTGTCTCAAACTGCACGCCTGAATTTCGCCTCAAATCTCACCTCTGCCACAGTTGATAATCACTGTAGGTCGATACGTCTCCCATCAGTGCACTGCGAGCGTGACTCGTAAGCAGCGAAACCCTCAGTTTAGTATGAATATGAACACGCCTGTGTATCGTAGTAATGTGTTTAGTGAAAGATTATAAAAGGTCCCAAACTGCACGCCCATATTTCGCCTCAAATCTCACCTCTGCCACAGCTGATAATCATAAATCACTGTAGGTCTATCCATCAGTGCACTGCGAGCGTGACTCGTAAGCGGCCAAAACCTCTCCGCCGCGTGAAACTCGCGAAGCAACCGAACAGGAACCGAAACGTGAGTGAGTGAGTGAGTTTTTAGGGCTTAAAGCCACTCAAGCCACAGAGACTAATTCGCGGCTGAGTGGGTCTGCACTACATGAACAAAAAATGTAACGTTGGACAAAGGATGCAAACTGGTCTACGGGGCGGTATAAACCCAGGACATGCAGGAGACGCTGCACCTTCATGCTAATTTCTCGAACTCCCGATTACAAAAAAAAAGCGTAGAAAGCAAATAGCAATTACAACTACGTAAAACAAAGATAAATACTAAGCGCATATACAGCAAATATTGTAACTTATCATCTCCTAGGCGCAATAAACCGAACTGGAACCGAAGCACTACGCCAACAATTGATCACATCCGCAAAGTAGTTCCCGGCAAATGTGAGCCTAAATAGCTTAAATTGCTGAGCTGGCCCTTCGCAGCACGTGATTGTCATGTGTTCACGTCCAGCGTCCGAGAGAATGCGTGTGATTCACGTGAGCGTGCGTGTTTGATTTAGCTCGCGGTGCTTTGTGATAAAGCGCTTAGATTAATACGATTATAATTATAATATGAGAGCGTTCACTGTCAAAAGTTCTGAATCGCAATGATAGACTTCTCAAATACATAGACTTTCATTGACCTCTTCATGTTTATCTCTAGAGTCTTGTATGTTATGATAATGACAATAATATTTATAGGGCGCCTATCCCCGGGAAACGTGCTCTAGGCGCCTTACAATCTAAAACCGAAGTAAAAAACAACAACAAAAACGTTCACTCAAAGTACACTACGTAAGAACAACTAAAAAAGTAAAAGAGCACACACACACACACACACACACACACACACACACACACACACACACACACACACACACACACACACACACACAAAATACCAGTGATAAAACCCAAACAAAAGGACAGATTGAAATGCGCCAGATAAAACCTTAAAAGATAGCACTGGTGAGGAGCTAAAAGCAAGACTGACACTATAAGACTTGCATATGATGCCACCCTTGCGCATTATGAGATCACAGCTCATGTTATACATGTACCTCATTTAAAACGGACAGACTTTTTAAATATACATTTACATCTTGTTTTACGGAATAGCCTTTCATCTTTTTAATGGCCTGGGCCCGTATATAACCTCGAACTAAACTAGCTCTAGGGTTAAATTTGCTGTTGTTTTTTTTGTTTTAAATCAAGAAGCGGGCCCATTCCAGCAAGATGCCTGAGCCGTTATAGAAGGATTCTTTCCTTCCTTTCTTCGCTTCCTTTCTTATTTGATTTTGCTTTTTGGTTTCTTTTGTCCTAGTCTGGGTTAGGCCCGTAGCAGTGGGTTAAATTAACCTCGACTTTTACATACGGGCCCAGGCAGAGAAAGACTTAGCTGAGCTGCGAAACAGTCTTTGTTCGACTGTAGCAGCTGACCGCCGTTGAAATGAAAATGCTCACTGACAAACTGAGACCTCCCTCTCTCTCTCTCTCTCTCTCTCTCTCGCTCTCTCTCACATAATTCGTGAACCGCCGTTGCAAAGGTTGCTTTAATTGAATTTTTATTGAGCATGTCATAAGCACGTCTTGTTTATGCTCAAACTGTTTTCCTGTACTTTCACCAGTGCAACAAAATAAATCAGTTTAAACCAAACAGTCTTTGTTGCTTACGCGGCGTAACTAACTAACTAACTAACTAACTAACTAACTAACTAACTTTGAATCGCAGTCACACCGGAATATTGCCACAGCCCGCCATTATGGCTGCCCCCTCCCGTGTTCGAAATCAGACGCACCCATAGACGAACAGTGCTTATCATAGTTTTAACGGCGCACACAGCCGGAAAACTAATCTCGTTCCTTTGATAACTATCTTCTGTTTTGAGCCATGAAATCACTGCCAGGCTTATGCTGAGTGACATAATGAAAAGAAATCTTGTTTGGTTCGCGTAGATTGTGTTTGTCTTTCATTTTTGATTCACGTGTGTAACAAAGTGAGTCCATGTAATAACGCTCCGTTGTGTGTGTGTGTGTGTGTGTGTGTGTGTGTGTGTGTGTGTGTGTGTGTGTGTGTGTGTGTGTGTGCGTACGTCAGTGCATGTGTATTTGGTAAACTTTACCCTTGACATTTTCTCTTTCTTTGTCCTCCAGATTCATAAACGACTACAAAACAAAACCTCAGTGATAGAGACGCTGACTAAACGTGACAAAAAAAGAAGGAATTCACCATTTCTTGTGGAAGCATACTCCACTTCATCGGCTTAACTCTCAGACATCTAATACAATGATGTCCTTCAGTTGAGAGACAAAGACACGGACTTTGTGTGACAATACTTTCATTCTGTGGATACGAACCAACGCTTCTCGAACATAAGGTGAACACAGTGCTAGTGGCATTCAGTGTGAAACAAGGACAATGTCGCTGTATGAAAAAGTGGTGGAGGTGATATCAAAGCCCCCGGATCAGCGGACGGATTTCGAAATCCAGCCCCTTCTGGCCTGGTTCAGGAAAAGGACAAATATTTTTGCTGACCTCAAAACAGGTAGGTTGGCACGGGAAATACTGTCTGTCTGTCTGTCTGTCTGTCTCTCTCTCTCTCTCTGGGGAGCCGGGGTAGCCACATGGTAGAGCGTTGGACTTTAAATGCTCGTGTTGTGAGTTCGAATCCCGGCTGGGGCCAAATATTTGAGCTGGCCTTTTTCTCGTTGCCATTTCTTTGGTATCACCCTTACGTGGTGGAAAAGGACGTTAAATCCCCCCCCCCCCTCTCTCTCTCTCTCTCACACACACACACACACACACACACACACACACACACACACACACACACACACTCTCTCTCTCTCTGCATATCTCTGCCTGTCCTTCAGTATTTTTGTCTTTGTCTCTGTCTCTCTGTTTCTGCCTCTCGATCTTTCTCGCTCTTCCTCTGTGAGTTTTTGTTTTCGGTATGCAGGCATAATAAGTCATATCGAAACGGGCCATGGTTATGTGTCGGCCTGTATGTTTGTCTGCCTGTCTGTCTCTGTGTGTCTCTGTCTGTCTGTCTGTCTGTCTCTGTTTGTCTGTGTCTGTCTGGGCGTCTCTCTCTGTCTACACGTCTGTCTTTCTCTGTGCGAATATTTCATACATGCCACACTGACACGTGACACGTGTGCGCATGGGTATGACGCCTGCATACGAAATGGACTTCCGGTCCTTATTTCCTTGTTATAAGACACGGGCTTTTCTCACAGTAATTATTAACTGGGTTGTGAAATTGAGGTTTAAATGTAGTGAAGCCATTTTAACGGTCTAACGCTACCATTTTTATGCACACCGATCGTTCTGACCTGTTTTCTTGGTATCTATCATCACACTACTTAGATACCGAACTCGGTGACATGGCTACCACCACACTGAGCGCCCCAGTAGTGTAACAATAATCGTAGAATTTGAACTTTCGACCGCTTGCGCAAAGTGTAAACAACATTGTATTGCATTAAGAGCTGTACCAATCATCGAGCTAGAGTATTTTGAGCCTGCAGGCACACTCAGGGGCGAAACTGTTCCAAAACGTAAGTTGGCTTAGCAAAGATGGACTTAGCTCGTTTAAATCTTATCTACACTGTGACATAAGCCGACAAAAATGTTTTAATTTTGTGACACCTGCAACCGAGACTGAATCTAATCTCACTTAGCTGCCACCACAATGCCGGCCGGAGCTTTGGGCTTTAGCGGATCATAAGTATTATTTATCACAGTCGAGCAATGCAAAGTTGTAGTTTTCAACAGTACTACGCATACAGCAACAACGTGGTTCCCCGCAAGCTCTCGTCCAAACACACGTGGGCAAACACAGAAGTTCCCACACCGGTGTGAATGGTGTGTGTGTGTGTGTGTGTGTGTGTGTGTGTGTGTGTGTGTGTGTGTGTGTGTGTGTGTGTGTGCGCGCGCGCGCGCAAAGAGAGAACTCGAACTCGAACTTTTTATTGTTGCGGGCCACCGGCCCCTTCAACACAGGGTAAGTATTTGTACAGTTGTCATGTTCAATCATCTCCTTCATTCAAAGCAGATAAGTGATCTAGGTACTCTTCTCTAGTTTTTACAGTATGGTATATAAACAGTCCTAGCATTTTTACAGCGGTTTCATTGTTACAACCTAATAAGAACTGCAGGGAATGGTAGCCACGGACATAGTGGCTAATATACTTCTGGCGAATGTTTCCATACAATGGACAAACAAAAATAACATGAATTTCATCCTCATCAGCGTTCTCACAATAACAACACGATTTTGGTGCAAAAGGCGTCGTTATTTTCTTAAAGGCACTTCCTCGAAAGGGTAGTATACCAAGACGCAGTTTCACAAGACAGTCTCGGAAGCACCTCACCTGCACAAATTCCAAATATTTTTCAAGTCCAAACTCAACTTTGAAAGTCCGATATAATGAGAACACATCACTGTCAGTAACTGATGAATGCCATTCCTGTACAAATATGTCGGTACACCTCTGTTTAAATGCAGCAAGGAAAGCGTTCTCATTACTTACTCCCTGCTGTTCCCATACAAAGCCAAAACCTAATTCAAACAATGTTTTCTTTAGTAGCGAAACCCAACACTGCTTGCCATTCTGGTCCATAGCACAAAGCATGTTATAAGCTTGTTTCGGAAATCTGTACATGTTTCCATTTTTAACAGTTTCAGCCAATAGCGGATACACCTCACGTAGCTGTTGATATACATGGGATATCTGCCCATTTCACCATAGATAAATTTGTTAGGTGTTCTCAAATGAACATTTAAAAACCTTTTGCATGCAAACATGTGGACACTTTCTATATTATCTAATCGATGTAGTCCCCAAAGCTCCGACGCGTAGAGTAAAACGGGTTGCACTTGTGCATCAAAGATTTTAAAGAATGTTTCTATGGACATGCAGTCAAGTTTACTAAGAGTTTTTACACAGTCAACAGCAGCTCTTTTGCCCTTTGCCGCAATGTAATTTGTGGCTTGTTTATAGCTTAGCGTGGTTGTGAATGGGATTCCTAAATACACATATTCGTTCACAACTTCTAGTCTACGTCCCTCTAAAAACCACTTCTCATTTTTTCCCAGGAACCCTCCCTTCCGAAACACCATCACCTTGGTTTTTTCAACATTTACAGTCAATCCAAGACCCCTACAGGCACTTGCCAAACAGTTAATCTGATTCTGCAACCCTCGTACTGTACTTGACATGAGGGAAATGTCGTCCGCAAACAGCAGGAGAAAAAGTTCAATCAAGTCTTGTTGTAACTGCACACCATGCATTCCATTTCTTTCTATTTCTGTGGCTACTTCGTTGATAAATAGCGTGAATAAGGAGGGACTGAGGACACAACCCTGCCTCAAACCGACCGGGCAATCAAAAACGTCAGTAAGTGTGTCCTCTACCCTGACACAAGCACAAACTGACTTGTAAATGGCAGATATCGCACGCATAAACTTCCCCGATACGCCTACCTGTTGCAAAACATTAAAAAGCTTTTCTCTGTCTACTGAATCGTACGCTTTCAGTAGATCCACGTAACAGACATAAAATTTACCCCCTCTTTTGTTCAAATGTTTCTCAACAATAGCATTAAGTGTGAATATATGATCCGTGGTTGAGTACCCCTGTCTAAAACCAGCCTGGGCTTCTGTAACTTTATCGTTCACCATCATCCAAGTCATTAATCTTTTATTCAAAATGGCAGTATAGCATTTACTGACTAAACTAAGTAATGATATCCCTCTGTAGTTGTCGGGGGAATTTCTGTCCCCTTTCTTAAAAATCGGTACTATGATTGCTTTAGCCCAGTTTTCCGGGTATTCCCCCAATTCAAAAATAGCATTAAAGTACTTGGTTAAAAAGCGTGCCGCATGATCCCCTGCACATTTTAACATCCCCGCGGCGACACCATCAACGCCACACGCCTTGCCGCTTTTCAGTTTGTGTACAGCCTCACGGACTTCACGTTCGGAAATGGGATCATCCAACTCAGACGTGACGTCATGGTCAATCACAGGATGTGACTGCACATTCACAGTAGCGGGATTAAACACATTACTAAAGTGGGTAAACCACTCATCACGTGTGATCGAACTGGCAGCCAACTGCTTCTTCCTACACGAAATTTGTCTGATCTCTTTCCAAAACAATCTGGGATCTTTGCTATAAGCTTCTAGACGATTAGCCTTGTCACGTTTGAAATTCGCTTTCTTGAGTTTGATCAACTTTTTATACTCTCTTCTGGCGACTACATACGCCATGCGGTCATTTACTTTGTCAGTTATCCGAAACCTACGGAGCAACTTTCTGACTGCAGCTCGCGCTAACCTACATTCTTTGTCAAACCAAGCTGCCTCACGAGTTCTGCCTGACCCCTTTTTACATCGCTTAACCATACACTGACCTGCATGAAAAAGCGTATCAACAAATGTCTGAAGTGCCTGGTCAATATTTTGATCTACGGATTCCCTAGCACGTGCCATCATGTCTAGCAAAGCGTCTGAATTCAAACACTCGACAAATTCACGTTCTTTTTCAGTATCCCAGATAAGCTTGTCTGACCACTCAGTGTCTGACCACTCGGTGTCTGACCACTCGGTGTCTGACCTGTTCCTATCTACCGCAACACGCTCACTGAACACTTGTAACTCAAGACATAATGACATGTGGCTAGACTCAATACGTGATCCGATGACAAACGATTTCACAAACTGACCAACACACAGACAATGAGACAATAACACATAGTCAACGACGCTGCTACCCGAGTGTGAAATAAAAGTGAAACCAAAATCGAAGCCTCGGCTACAAAGCCCATTGACAATGGCTAAGTCAAACATACCGCATAACTCAAGCAGCTGATTGCCGAACTGGTTTTTCTCTTTATCACATGAATTTCTCTCAAAACGGGTTGCACAGTCGGGTTGCAGTGGGTCATAGAAATCAAGCATAGCGCAGTTATCCTTTGCCGTTCGCGCATTAAAATCACCACATATCATGAGGTAAAAGTTATCAAACTTGGCATGAAGGTCCAACACGCACTGCTCTAAAACTTCGATTCCAAATCCGTTTTCAGTCACTTTGTAAAAAGGCGAATCATACGGGGGTACGTATGCACTGACCATGTAAGTATCTTTATCAACACCAAATAGGGCACTGTCCAGTCGCAAAACTAGAACGTTGTCGTATTTCATTACCACCTGATGCACAAGGTCGGTCAGTGTTTTTCGAATAAACACCATTACTCCACCTGAGCATCTGCCTCGCCATGACAGTTTTCTTGCCTTAACATTGAATGATACAAAATCGGTAAATAAATGTGACTGGAAATCGGAATGTACGAAAGTCTCCGATAAACAAAAAATGTCAAAAGATCTGAGAAAACCTACCAGGTCACTTGAGTCTAACTTCTGTAGAAAACCCTCAATATTCCACACACAAAGTTTAAGCACACCAACAGAGGTAGACAAGGAACTGGCAAAGTGACTATGTCTGGAACCATCTGGTACTGCTGAGCCTCGGCCACAATCCTATTTGTCATGCTGTGTGGGGCTGGAGGCACGGGCCTTGTCCCGACTGTTTGCCCGTGTTCGTGTCTGGTTGCGAGTCTGCACACCTCTAGGTGTGTCCTTCCGGTTGGCACGTGCATCAGATGCGACAGACTGGTTATCAAGGTCTACTGACGGTGTGTTGTCGTTGTTGACGTTGTTGACGTATGTAGCTGTAGCTGTGTTGATGTTGACGGCACCGTCACCAATGTTGTTGTCGCCGCTGTCCTGCTCCGCATGCCGTCCGCGATCCCGCAATGGTCCGCCGACCACCAGTTTATCCCCTTTATAGTAGGCGTTGATGCCATCCTTACGGTACTTTCGTAGTGTCTGTGACTGACTGGTGGTCAGGTCGGCCGATACTGCGATACCTTTACGCCTGAGCGCCTCACGACCTTTGGTTAGCACGTCCATCTTGTCCGCCCACCTGGCAAACTTAGCGATGAGCGGCCTCGGTTTACTGTTCCCGGTGCCGCTTGCCTTGTCGCCGATCCGATGTGCACGGATGATGTCCTCATGTGTCCACTCTTTATCAGGCATGGCCTCGCACAAAATGTCCACCACATACCTTGCGCAGACGTCGAAAGTTTCGTGTGCAGATTCAGACACACCAAAAAATCTGAGATTGTCCCGCCTGGAGAACGCCTCCAACTTGTTCACTTTGTTTTCGAGGTCTTCCTGCAGTTTTCCCAGTCTACTTTCCAAACTGTCGATCGCAGCAGTGTGTTCGCCCGATTTCACCGTCATGGTTTCACTGGCACACTCAACCGCTTCCGTCCTTCCACGCAGGTCGGCTACTTCGTCATGCGACGAGTCAAGAGATTTACTCATACCGACTATCTGTTCGCGCACAGATTCAATGCACTGGCTTATTTTCAGTTCCTGGTCAGCAAACAAGATTTGCAGTTGTTGTTGTGTCTCTTGTTGCATCTGTTGCATCATAGTTTGCATGCTGGCAAGAAGACTTGCGGTGTTATCAGTAGCGTTGTTTCCCGTAGGGGTGGGGTTGAACGTACCCGGGGTGCCGCTGTCGCCACCGTGTACTTGTGTTTTGTCGCCAGGTCCTGGATTCTGCTCCACATCACCACATTGCATCAACAATGAACTGACGATGAAAACAGCAACACACGTTGACACAAAGGTAGCTGGGCGCAGCATGTTGCAGCGGGTGAACGGACCAGGTGAATTGTCACGCTTGTAACAGGCGTAGGTCCAAAAGAATAGAGGACACGATTCACGCAAACACACCGTGTCAGAACTCATATTGTCGCCGTACCTGTGCACGAACTGGAAACACCTCGACCGTGACGGGCCTGAGTTCGCTTTGTCAAACATGAATGACATGTAAGTCCAGTAAAACAGACCACAAACCACTCGAAACTCACAACCAACACTCGGCATGATTCCGTGTATCGGTCTGACAATTTTGGAGAAGATACAATGTTCCTTAGCCGGTGTAATTAACGAAATCTATAAAACTTCATCAGAGCTCATGAGAATGCGTGTAACTCCACCGGTGAGTATCGCTCACCCTGCGCGCAAAGAGAGAGAGAGAGAGAGAGAGAGAGAGGAGTATGTGCAGGTAAACCTACAGCTTGTCACAGTTCAGTCAACCGTGTCCGTGTTGTTTCAGCCGAGTGGTGTATGACCCCCCGTTACCCGTCGATTACAGGGTGTCGAGCTGAACTAATGCGATTTCAGAAACTCTTACCTTCTAAGGAGGTCTACACACGCATAGACAGACTAACAGACACAACACCCGGCATTTTCAACGGCCAGATTTCGACTTTGAAAAGGCCTTATCAGGACTGTTCTTTGTTGTAAATGGGCGTTGTAGAATATTACCGTAATGGCGACCTTTCTTGAGTAACAATGACGGCATGATTCAAAGGGAGGGTATTAGGTAAGTGGACGCTGTAAGGGAGAGAACTTTGCCTGTATGAGAAGAGTGATCGCTAGATCTAGCAGTTTCCAGCACAGAAAAATTATGATAGGAAAAAAAAATCAAGTCAAGTCAAAGTCAAAAAGGTTTATTTCTGTAGCCGCTTCTGGGGTGTGGAGGAAAATACAGAAAATGAGAGCGAACGCGAATGGTCTGAATAATAATAATAATAATAATAATAATAAAATGGGTACTTAAAAAGACGCCCTCCCTCTCGCGGGAGCTCAGGGCGCCTTACAGAGAACACACACTCACTCACCCAGAAACACACACAACATGCCTCCACACATACATTTAACTAAAAACACATGATGTGCAGCATCATACACGAGCTGCCCCTGGCTCACACACACACACACACACACACACACACACACACATGACCAGCAAGATGGAGATGTGGCAACAGTTATTGGTTGAAGGCTGTGAAGAGGTGGGTTTTCAAATTTGTTTTGAAAGATAGTGTTGTGTCTGCATATCTGATCGAGACTGGGAGATCATTCCAACAAGTCGGACCCTGGTATGAATAAGTACGCTGACCAAAGGTCTTTGTCTTGACATGAGGGACACGGAGTTTCCGAGTGTCAGCAGCAGAACGAAGTTGTCTAGATGGAGTGTAAAGCTGAAGCAAAGAAGACAGATATGAGGACAGGAGGAGGTGACACAGTTGTACGTAAGGGATGAAATCTTGTATTGAATTCTAGAGGACACAGGCAACCAGTGAATATAGGAAACTACAACTGTACAAAGGAGTAAGATAAAAACACATCAAGAGTACAATAACGCTTAAAAAGAAAATTGCACAAATTCAGGCGTTAACAACATTCTAGAGACACGGGTGGGTGGGTGTTTGAAGGTTTAACGTCCTTTTCCACCACATACGGGTGATATCAAAGACGGGGGAAACGATGAAAAAGCCAGCACATATATTTGGCCCCAGCCGGGATACGAACTCACGACCCGAGCATTAGAAGTCCAACGCTCTACCATTCGGCCACCCCGGCTCCCCCTCTAGAGACACGGGTGGGGTGGGTGGGGGTGTTTGGGAGTTTAACGTCCTTTCCCACCACATAAGGGTGATATCAAAGACGGGGCAGCGAGAAAAAGGCCAGCACAAATATTTGACCCCAGCCGGGATTCGAACTCACGACCCGAGCATTAGAAGTCCAACGCTCTACCATTCGGCCACCCCGGCTCCCCCTCTAGAGACACACTGTCTATTTGCAAATAATAATTGAGTATTATGTAGGCGCCTTAGCGACTTTCTTTAACAGGCTCAAAGCGCCAACACGCACGTTCACGTAAACCACACGCATTCTCTCACACACTGGACATAAACACATTACAGTCACGTGTTGCGAATGGTCAGCTCAGCAACTTAAGTTTCCGAATTTAGAATTGCATTTATTTTCAAATTTTGTGGGCTGAACATGTCCTTCACAAGTTTACTGTTTACTGATTACAATTTACTGTTTTTGATCAAATTGGCTAGGTTTAGCATTGCCTTCTTTGACATTCCCATGGACATCAATCGGAAAACAATAAAAGCTGATCTTCTGATTACAATTTACTGTTTTTGATCAAATTGGCTAGGTTTAGCATTGCCTTTTTTGACATTCCCATGGACATCAATCGGAAAACAATAAAAGCTGATCTTCTGATTACAATTTACTGTTTTTGATCAAATTGGCTAGGTTTAGCATTGCCTTCTTTGACATTCCCATGGACATCAATCGGAAAACAATAAAAGCTGATCTTCTGATTACAATTTACTGTTTTTGATCAAATTGGCTAGGTTTAGCATTGCCTTCTTTGACATTCCCATGGACATCAATCGGAAAACAATAAAAGCTGATCTTCTGATTACAATTTACTGTTTTTGATCAAATTGGCTAGGTTTAGCATTGCCTTCTTTGACATTCCCATGGACATCAATCGGAAAACAATAAAAGCTGATCTTCTGATTACAATTTACTGTTTTTGATCAAATTGGCTAGGTTTAGCATTGCCTTCTTTGACATTCCCATGGACATCAATCGGAAAACAATAAAAGCTGATCTTCTGATTACAATTTACTGTTTTTGATCAAATTGGCTAGGTTTAGCATTGCCTTCTTTGACATTCCCATGGACATCAATCGGAAAACAATAAAAGCTGATCTTCGGCTTGTGAAAGGTTTAAACCTGTGCCTCTCCCCCTCTCTCCTACTCCACCCCACCTCCACTCCACCGTATTTTTCAAGGGTGGGGTCGCCCTTAAATAAACCCTCTTTGAGAACACAGCAAACTCCGTACGTCTTATCTCAAAACACAGAACACGGATTGAAGGCAAAGTGATCGTGTATGTATATACAAGCAAGTAAAGTCATATTTTACCGTCAAACTGTTGTGATCTCGAACACGCGTTGTGTATACTCGCTGACAACAAATCATGCGGAGCGTTCCTGTCCGTGCGCTGCGTCGGGGTTGGAGAGGAATTTTGTTTGGTCATGTCACAAAAGTGGGGTGCCTTTAAAAAAAACTGTCGCTTTGTAGAGAGGGGTGTTTGCTCAAACCCGGGGCCGAAAGGAGATGTTTGACTAATTTACGAATCAAGCCTACTCAATATGTGGGTAAAACAAACCTATGTTACGGGGGTTATATTTTTGGCTGTTTTTGCTCTTCATTCTTTACACGTTTTATGAAAAAAGTCTTTCTCTTTTGTTTAACGACGAACTTCGCTCTGCTAAAATGTAGTCTTTTGGCGGAGTGTTCTGCAGGTCCCGGGAAACTTGAACCTTGTACGTCATTATTGTTTTGTTTGTTTGTTTTTTGTTTCTTTTGTTTCGTGTTTTTTGTTGTTGTTGTTGTTGTTGTTGTTTCGTTTTTTACTACTTTATTATTCCTTTCGGGAAATTCCGGCTGCCTCCCCCGGGGGGAAGCGCGTCGCCGCGGTGCAGCGCCTCCCAATACCTATCCTATATTTTTTACAAGTTTGCTGGGGGAGGAAAGCCAGATAACCCGGAGAGAAACCCCCGGTGAGCAGCCCGGCAGCCAGGAAAAACCGGTATCACATATCACAAGCTCGACCTGGGCTCGAACCCACGCTTCATCGCCGTGACATTGGTGACGGTCGTTCAGTAGCGCAGCGGCTAAATCCGACGCGCTACCTATTAGACCACCGCTCACCCCTTAGCGTGTTGTTAACAAGTTTCAAATATCTGTATTGCCAAAGACATGGCAAAGGACACCGAGAGATAAATGACGCTTTCCCCCCGTCAATTTTCCCAATCGTGGCTGAGACCCTAGGTGGTGGTGACGTCACAGTCGAAACGAACTTTGTGCCGTTTGGACTCGAGATTGGAAGGCCACGGGTTCCAAACCCGACACAGCCAAAATTTGAATAGTCTAGTTTCTAGTACCCTCGTCTTGGACACCCCCCCTACCCCCCCCCCCCCTCTCCCACCCACCCCCTCCCCCCTCCCCCTTCCCCCCCCCCACCCCCGCCGTGGACGAAAGACGAAAGGTGTAATAGTGTGAGAGTGTGTGATATTTATATCTTTCTTAGCTGCCTGTATGGCCTACGTTAATTCTTACTATTAATTTTAGGCTAGTTTCAATGTATGAAGTTCGATCCCGGCTGGTGCCAAATATTGTGCTGGCTTTTTCATCGTTGCCCCGTCTTTGATATCACCCTATGTGGTGGAAAAGGACGTTAAACCCCTAAACACCCACCCCCACCCACTCAATGTATGAAGTTTGGAAAAAAATGTTGTTGCATGCTTTTTATGTTTTATTATCCATATTTGATACGTGTTGCAAGCAAATTTTCCAGTTTGGGACTATAAATTCACTTGACTTGAAACCTCAAAAACACCCATATACCCACCTACCCACCCACCCATCTATTTTTAGCCGTTCGGACTAAATGCACGAAGGACCATAGATCTGCTGTTGTATCTCCTCGTATCGATGGACAAAAACGTAACATCTCAAAACACAGACCCACCCACTTTCAGTCCTTCTTTCTAAAGACATAAAGCGCCATAGTATTGTAGCTAACCGTGATGTGGACCAGGTCTGACTGTCCATCATCTCGTTATCTGGCAGAATGTGGTAGAGACAGCGATAAGCGAGGCCGGTGTGAATGCTGTGTTATTAGGACCATAATCGCTGATATCAGAGTGGTATTACTTAGGAGAAAGTGTAATGCCGCTTTGTGTTCCCAGATTTAGCACAGCCCAGGGTTGGTAGAGTCGTGCGGACGCGCTCTTCATTTAAGAGGTGTGTGTGTGTGTGTGTGTGTGTGTGTGTGTGTGTGTGTGTGTGTGTGTGTGTGTGTGTGTGTGTGTGTGTGTGTGTGTGTGCGCGCGCGCGCGTGCGTGTGACACTAACGACAGTGTATCCAAAGGTGAACTTATTCTGCCATAAAATAAGTTTTGCTTTTGAATCCGTGTCATATCATTATCAGTGACGCAAGCTTCAATT
>JACVVK020000325.1:425000-430000 GCA_018292915.2 Batillaria attramentaria | reverse complement strand
GAAACGACAATACCCACATCTTAAATACATTCTTTGAAACCCTTCCTTCAGGTAGACGACTGCGCGCACCGAAGTGCCGCACAAAAAGATATCAGCTTAGTTTTATACCGTCAACTGTCAGCATCCTCAATTCTAATTCTAAATAGAAAATCCAAGGGTGCCATGCCTGCGGCTGTCAGCTGATCAGGTTGGTGGGGGTGGGGTGGGGTGGGGGGCGTGTGTGTGTGTGTGTGTGTTTTAAAGCTGTGATGGCATAGCAATGATGTGATATTTAGGATATGATGTGATATTTTAAGGTGTATATTTATTTGTTTGAGTGATTTTAATTGTGTGTGTGTGTGTGTGTGTGTGTGTGTGTGTGTGTGTGTGTGTGTGTGTGTGTGTGTGTGTGTGTGTGTGTGTGTTTTAAAGCTGTGATGGCATAGCAATGATGTGATATTTAGGATATGATGTGATATTTTAAGGTGTATATTTATTTGTTTGAGTGATTTTAATGTACTATCTTATGTTTTGTATGATCCCCACACCATAATTTCCCCCTAAGGGGATAATAAAGATGTATTGTATTGTATTGTATTGTATTGTATTGTATTGTATAAATTTTCACATATATATATATATATATATATATATATATATATATATATATATATATATATATATATATATTTTTTATGCCATTTAAATGGCAGATAAACATGTATTATTATTATTATTATTATTCTTGACTAAATTACAGAGTCAAATCAGTAATCATTATTGGTTAAGAGAACTACAGGGAAACAATTATTATTGAACTTTTCACGGCTATACTGTAGCAAACTATTAACAACTGTAGTGGTGCTGAACATTCACAGTGTAAATAAATAAATAAAATTTCCGTCGTCTGTCTGCATGTCTGTCTGTCTGTCTTACACCCCCCCCCCCCGTCTCTCTCTCTCACACACACCCAGGAATAATTTATTACAAGGATGTTGATCTCGTTCGACTGTGATTCTTTGTTGCAAAAGATGTGTGCGAACATTTTCAGCTCCGTCACGGAACCGTTGGACTTTGAATACTCGGGTCGTTAGTTCGAATCCCCGATGGGGCCAGATATTTGTGCTGGCCTTTTTCTCGCTGCCCCATCTTTCATATAACCCATGCGTTCTGGAAAAGGACGTTAACCTCCCAAACACCCACCCACCCACTTACCGTCACGTTCCATTCTCCCTCTTTGTTCGGGTCGTGAGTTCGAATTCCGGCTCAGTCCGGGCCAAATGTTTGTGCTCGCCTATTTCTCGTTACCCCGTCTACCCATACATGGTAGAAATAGACGTTAAACTCCTGAACACCCCCCCCCCCCACCCCTTCTTCCTCTTGTATCACAGACCTAGTTTACAGGCGGACTACAAACAAGTGTTACTCGAAGATGATGACACAGAAAGATAGCTCACCCCAGATACGGCAATCCCCGCCTGAGTTCTGAAGAGTTGGGGCCCAGATTAAGGGCTATAGACCAGGATTCTGATTAAGTCCCTACGTGATTTTATATGGGAAATTAAAAAGGGGGTCTGGGTGTGTCATTCGCCTTGTTCGGGTCTCTTTGTTGGTGCATGTAGGACAATTGTCTACGCACTGGCATCTGCCGCTATTTGGGAAAAAGAGGCCAAGCCAAATGGATTTGAGAGGCGTTAAGACCCTTTTCTTCAATATGACAGGAGACGTGCAGGTGATCCCGGATGGTCGAGCCGAGGTAGAGCGTTGGGCTTTAAATGCTCGGGTTATGAGTTCGAATCCCGGCTGATGTCCAAGAGGCTATGTGCTGACGATTTCCTGGTAGTTCTGTTCCCTTTGATATCAGTTGCGTGTGGTGAAGGGGGCGCTACACCAGTGACCACCCACTCACCCACCCACCCAACCAGCCAACCAAGCAACCAATCTACCAACCAGTCATCGAGCCAACCAACAAATCAAGATTCAAGATTCACGATTTTATTTCCATTTCTCCCCCCTTTTCGGGTATGAAGGATACAATAAACTACAACAACAACAACAACAACAACAAAAACAACAACAACAACGCCAAGATCACGTATAGACACAAAGATACTGAGTCAACTTCGACAAAAGATGTATCTACAACACACACACACACACACACACACACACACACACACACACACACACACACACACACACACACACACACACACACATATACATATATATATATATAGGAAAGCGCAACCGCACATGAAACTTCTGGCAATCTAATGAACAACAGCTTTCACGCACGCACGCACGCACGCAAGCACGCACGCACGCACTACACACACACACGCACGCACGCACGCACGCACGCACGCACGCACGCACGCACGCACGCACGCACGCACACACACACACACACACACACACACACACACACACACACACACACCAACATACTAACTAACAATACAGTCATACTCGCTTTCAAAACTTCCGCTAGAGCAAGGGCTACCTCTTTGGATTTTGATCCCAACGGTTTACAAAGATTGTAAGTCGATTTGACTCTAAGGAAACGAAGTGTTATGTTCTTGTCTTGAAACGACGGACGTTCTGCCACTATATCGGTTAAAACGACATACAACTGCCGCACTATTGCTCTCAATCGGGCATTGCAATGGGTGCGCCCGAGGAAAACGTAGCCGGACCCTAGTTTCCAATTTACTTACCTCTGAAAGCCATGTGAGACACTGACAGATCATTTGATTGTTAAGGCCCAGGTGTCGGCTGTCACACTCGTCACCTAGGCATGGTCTGTCAAAGGTATGTGCCGACGATGAATTGACGAAGGTATGAGTTCCTTCATTTCAAGTTGACGTGCTTGTACTTTTGGAGAGCACAACCGGCTTTTGGCTTATTTTCTGCCCTATGTTCGCTTGAAAAGAATTCTTTTATGGTCTCATCCGCTTTCAAAATTTTATGGCTGCGAATGAAGTAGTGCTGTAGCAAATCGTTATTACAAGTTTGCGGTCTCTGACTGAAAGGAAACCAGGCGTATAAAAGCCCTATTAATTGTTAGTATGACTCGATACATGGAACAGTTTCGAGATCACTTATTTTCACGCATTCGGCAAACTCATTTCTTCGGCATTGTTGTGTGGTATCCACTCTAACCCGCCCTGACCTAGACACTGGCCTGTGATGGTATGACTCTATACGTGGAACAGTTTCAAGAGCACATATTTCACGCATTCGGCAAACCCATTTCTTGAATGTTGTATGCTACCCACTCTAACCCGCCCTGCCCTGACCCAGACTGAG
Organism: Batillaria attramentaria; assembly: GCA_018292915.2. NCBI lineage: Eukaryota > Metazoa > Mollusca > Gastropoda > Batillariidae > Batillaria > Batillaria attramentaria. The sequence goes on along the minus strand of JACVVK020000325.1, from coordinate 426,709 downwards.
ACCTGGGATGCTATGACTCGATACGTGGCACAGTTTCAAGAGCACAGGTTTCCCGCATTCCACAAACACATTTTTGCAGCGTTGCCATAATTATGCTATCAGCTCCGACCCAGATAGAGGCCTGTGATATTAAGACTCGATACAAGAAACAGTTCCAAGAGCACATGAATATTATTTCACCCATTCGGTAAACACGTTTCTTCAACATCGCTGTACGCTAACCGCTCTGTCCAGATTTAGGCCTGTGATTTATTGACTCGATACATGGAACAGTTTCAAGAGCGCAGACTCTAATTCTTCAGCGTTGCAGTTTGTTGGACACACTGTTATTTCAAAGCCGTTATTTTAAACATATCGGAAAAGCTCGGTGACTCGTGTGTGAACAAGGCGTGTATTTCTTTCTCGTCCGTGATAACTAGGTGAAAAATGCCGGTGTCCTAGCGATTTTGGAGTGGCAAATACAGGGCATGGGGCAAGTTTACAAGTGTAGCACTCGACTGTTGCTCGGTGCCTGTGTTTAGATGAACTTCTAGTATGGATCAGTCCGGGGCGGTCGGTGGTCTAGTGGTTAAGAGACTTGTCACCATTGCGAGCGGTCGAGGGTTCGAGTCCCACTCGGGGCAAAGAATGTTTCCTTCTCGTATGTGGCACCGTTCATTCGGGCCGATCGTCGGGGGTTCTCTCCGGGTACTCCGGCTTCCTCCCCCTCTGCTTTGGAAATGTTCAGCCCACCAAATGTGAAAAATAAATGCAATTCTAAATCCCGAAATTTAAATAGCTGAGCTGACCCTTCGCACCACGTGATTGTAATGTGTTTATATCCAGTGTGTGAGAGAATGCGTGTGATTCACGTGAGCGTGCGTGTTGGGTTCAGTTCGCGGCGCTTTGAGCCGATTCATGAAATTGGGTAAAGCGCCTATACAATCTTCATTATTATTATTATCTTTGACTATGCGCGTTCAGTTGTCAACAGAATGATGGATAGTATTCACGTGTCCTAGTTAAAATCAATTTGCTCGTCTGAAGAAAGGTGTTTGTCTAACGCGTGAAATGTGATTGTGCACCTAATCTGTTAGATGTTGCACGTATCTCAACAGAATGATGTGCAGTATTCGCGTGTCCTAGTTGAAACAGCAAATATGCACGTTTAGTGATTAACAAAGTGTTCGCCACTCGTGTGTAGAAAGGTGTTTGTCTAACGCGTGAAAATATGATCGTGCACCTAATCTGTTCGATGTTGCAAGTATCTCAACAGAATGATGCATAGTATTCGCATGTCCTAGTTAAAACAGCAATATGCGGGTTTAGTGAATAACAGCTTGTTTGCCGAACGTGTGAAATATGTGCGTAAAACCTGTTGTTGCAAGTCATTATATCAGAGGCCTGCGTGTCAACACAATGAGTTAAAATTTAGTGTTCAAGTGTAGCACTCGGCGGTTGCTCGGTGACAATGTAGAGATGAACTTTTATTGAGGATCGGCCCGAGATCTTTGACACCAAACACCAAAAACAACTGTCAATAGAATGATGTATAGTATTCACGTGACCTAGTTAAACCCAATTTTGCATCTGATGAAAGGTGTTTGCCAAACGCGTAAAATATGTGCACCAAAACGTGTTAGATGTTGCAAGTATGTCAGTGCAATGATGTACAGCATTAAAACAGCAATATGCGCCTTTGGCGAATAACAACGTATTTGATGTGTGCG
>JACVVK020000325.1:382500-422500 GCA_018292915.2 Batillaria attramentaria | reverse complement strand
CGCTTCTGACAGTGTACGCCGCGCTGCAGACCGCCCGAAACCGTACGATAGTTTCCATGCATGTGGGAGTCAGTTCCTTACCCTGCTTGTTCCCGGGGACGGATTCAAGAACTCAATTAAAGTCGCCGCCTCTTTGATCTTTGACGACAAATGGCGTCAGATGTACGGAACGGTTGGTGTGACCTGTGAACTGAGACAGGTAGGAAGGACATAGGACAGGGCGGTGATGTGTCCCATGAAAAAATAAAATACTCGCATGGGACATGCTACAAGGCTGAAGCCAATAAACCCAGGCCTTAAAGGCCCATTTAAGGTTAAAGGATCGTTTCCCAGGAATGGACGACTCCACTACTGTCAATCAAAGGGCGCGAGCCCCCAGAATTTAGCTAATCGCGTGCCGCGGCGTAATGAGCACAACACATGACATAGTCTGGTAAACGTCCTTGCCAGACACTACAAAGAGGGAAGCACTTATAGTTTGATATGACTGCAACGTGGAAAGAAAGCAGTATGTCCATTGACGTCATTTGAGGAGCAAGACCATTACGTCAGTTTGTTTCATCTTGAAATCACCTCCTTTCCCATAAAATGACGTCATGGATGTACTGTGTTTTGCCAATACACGGCAGAGGCGGCTTGCCGAGTGGAGTCGTCTATTCTAGACTCACAAAATCTTTCTGAGCTCTTTCGGTTATGTCTGACACCGTAACCATTTAGACACCTGCACAGTGACAGCGTCCCACTGGCTGGCAAGGAATGGGAAAAGAGAGGTTCAGGGAAAATTAGATTAAAGGCGTGTGTTGTAATATTGCTGTCGCTCTTTTATCATACAAGCTTGGAAGAACCGCCTTTCAACTGTCAGGCCGCCAGTTCACTGATGTTCGATTGAAATGTCTGCCACGATTTAGTGAGTCCACGCTGGCTTCACAAAACTACTTGTCCCTCTCTCTCTCCCTTATCTGGTCGGTCGGTCGGTCGGTTACTTTGACTTCTTTTGTTTCTAGGCGGGTCTGACACCGTAGATCTCTTGAAAACCTGGTCGTCCGTCAAAGCCTAGATCTACAATCAGTTGAAGGCGTAACCGGTTTTCTCCTTTGTCTTTGGTATCAGTCTCGTTGGTGATTTATTATTTAGCTTATTTCTGGCGTTGTTTGATATTAAATGTTTATACCACTCTACCACTATTACACACGTCATGGATTGAAAATCCGTCATTTACCACGCGTGGTTTTACATTGCACCCATAGCAGTCACTCGTGAACGATGTGGCTAAAAAGTGCACAAGTTCTAGCAGTGTGTTCTGGCTAAAGGATTTACGTCACGATATGACGCCAAAAGCGACTAAAGAGTAATGTACGTCACGACATGACGTCACGACATGACGCGATCCGACTTCGTACGGGAATGGGGACGTTAGAACTCGCAGTTTTTCGAAATCAACAAATACTCGTGTGCTGTATTTTCCGTAATCGGGGGCACCTCATGTTGAAAACTCTGTGTAGTCGTATGTGGAAGAAGATACGAATTGGATTTGGTCTTTTGGTTAATGTATCCGACTTCGGACCCTGAGCTGCCTGGTAAGCAGGAATTTGGTTGAATTTTTCCTTTCCAAAAATCGAGTCAAAATCAGGCGCAGACTCGTTTACGGTGACTGTACACACGCACGCACAAATATCAAGTATGCACGTTAAAATCCCCATTTCCTACCCAAGGGGCCGCGGAATGTGAAACAACCACACGCTATACATGCAGGAAAAAAGAAAAGAAGAAAGAAATGGGTGGAACTGTGGTCAGTTCAATTCTCTCCCCCCCCTTCCCTCTCGCCCCGTCCCCCCCGCCACCCCGATCCTCTTCCGGGTAAGGCTTTGTAGGACAAAACCACCTTATAAACTAATCACGACTGTCAGCTCGATGGACCCCGCTGGCTAGCGTACCCCTGCTAACAGTAAACGCCCTCAGTTCCTCTGTTCCGAAACCACCCCTCATCGTTCGCTGTAACCGTAAGCGCCCCCCTCCCCTTCTCGCCAGTGAATATTGTCCACCAGTACAAGGAACCTTCAGTTTATCGGGTCCAACATGTCAAACGAGCCGGCCCGGGATTGAAAGCGAACGGTAAACACAAACCTTCACGGCGGAGAGACCTGCCTTCACTTCCCACAACAACAGGATTAGGACTGGCTGGAGGGCGGCAAACCACTACAACATGAAGTGAGCGGGCGACGTACGGGTGAAACGAGCTCGCCTTGGGCATTGAAACTTCCGGCTGTAATAATTACTGTTGTATTATGTGGCACCGTATGTTCGGGCTGATCGTTGAGGGGTTCTCTCCGGGTACTCCGGCTTCCTTCCTCTCTGCTTCGGAAATGTTCAGCCGCATAAAAATAGAAATTAATTGCAAATCGAAGTTTCGAAAGTGAAACAGCTGAGCGCCGTATGTTCGGAGTCTAGTTCATGTCCGGCGTTTGAGTGAATGCGTGTGATTCACGTGAGAGTGCATGCTGGGTTTAATTCCGGCGCTTTGAGCCAACAGCGTCTTCGATATTCGCGTCGCATATCGCCCTCTATTGGCTCTTGTACCAGTCCGAGCGATGCCGGGTATGGTATGGTATGGTATGGTATGGTAGACGTCTCCTCGGCGCACATATCCACCTCTACTGAAATGCTCATGGCGCCGCAGGGCTGGAGGACGAAGCCGTGAAAGCCTGCTGCCGCTAAACGCTACTTTATGGGCAAACCTTCACCCTGCTATTCACTCTCGTGCGTGCGACAGTATTTCCGTTCTCCACGTCACCGGCCACAGCCTACTCTTCAGTCTTCGGAAGATGAGCGTGGGATCTTTACCGTGCAGACTTGCCATTGATATGAGAGGCTGTCATTATGCAGGTGTCTAATTGGTACTGTTAGAACGATACGTGATAATAATGAATTAATATAGCAAGATGGACCTTTCAGTTACTGACTTTTCATTTTGAAGGAGTCAGTTGTACTCAAAAACTGCCCCTTACCGGTCCCTCCCACAACCTCAGTGCCAGGCTATGCCAGCCGAAAGCAATGGTGCGATCAGTCCATTTCTTTGTTCATCTGATTATGACTGTTTGCCAGCACTCGAGACTGACCAGCCTGTTGTAGTTTGCGTCATGACGCTTGCCTCACTCACTCACTCACTCACTTACCGTCAGCCCTCAGCACGCACCCTGGCGGTGATTACGTCACGGCGAGCGCTGTTCCAATAAGTGAACCCACCCACCATGACACGCACCTACGGGCATGACAATCCTAGGGGGCGTTTGGCGTCACCTGGGGGCAATTAGGATTTGTTGAAGTGTTGAAGGACTTCTAGTTTGTCTATCATTTGTGTCACGCTGTGTTGAGGTGTGTGTGTGTGTGTGTGTGTGTGTGTGTGTGTGTGTGACTTTAACATCATGTTCCACCACGCATAGGTGACAACAAAGATGAGACAACAAGAAAAAGACCAGCATAAATATTTGGCCGCAGCCAGAAAGACAAGGAAATAGCCAACATACAAACAAAACCTGTACCCAAATCCCTTGATGGTTTTGATTTGTTGCTAGTCCAGACATCAAGTGTGGTGAATATGAAGACAGACTATTGGTAAAGGTTATATTGTTTTGTTTGTAAAGCACTTTGAGTCAGTGTCTAGTTGGATATTGCGTTCTCTTAATCGATATATTATTATTACTATTATTATTATTATTATTTATTACAGATATTCTATAGTAACTGGGTAACAACGGTCCCCCCCCCAGCCCCCCCCCCCCCAAAAAAAAAACAACAACAACAAACAAAACAAAAACAAAACAAAACAAAACAAAAAACAAAACAAAACAAAACAAAAACACACACAAAACAAAACAAAACAAAACAACAACAACAAACAAACAACAAAACAAAACAAACAACAAAAACAAACAAACACCCCGGCCCCCCCCCAAAAAAAAAAAAAAAATAAAAAAAAAAAAAAAAAAAAATAAATAAAATAAAAAAAAAAAAAAAATTGCGAGTTTGGAATGTTTGGTTAAAAAGAAAGCATTTGCTCAAAACCATACACATTGCCGACAAAAGCATTGACTCAGTCCGTATAGGTATTCGACATCATAAAAGCATTACTATCTTGTGGTCTCGGTCATTACTCTGAACATGCGGTAATCGCCTATGTTTGTACAGCAGTCATTACCTGCATTGAAAACAAACCCGGCGGCAGGAGAAAATACAGCACACAGAATACTGCATACAGCCTTTCCGTATACGCCGACATGTGCAAACGAACAAACACTAACAGAGACACATAAACCCATGTACATGTGTTCTCAGCTCGTTATCTGAAGCTCTACATTTCCATTCTCGGTCTGAAGTGTGCGTGGTGCAACCGAGGTTATGTATATGGGAAGTAAGTAGCGCTGAGAGCGCTATTTAGATCTAGGAGATGTGTGCTTTGTATACCGTTGGACAGTCTGACTTGAAAACGCATCTGTTCCGGCTGGCTTTCGACTAGGCCCGCTTGCTTCAGCTGCTCCGTGTGTGTGTGTGTGTGTGTGTGTGTGTGTGTGTGTGTGTGTGTGTGTGTGTGTGTGTGTGTGTGTGTGTGTGCGCGTGCGTGTGTGTGTGTGTGTTTGCACATTTGTTCGTATGAGTGCGGGAGAACGCGCATTGAGTCACTCTGAGAGAATTGTGAGAATATAAGTTCAATTCATTATTATTATTAATTATAAAACTTGAAAAAGTTGAGCAGTGTATTCGACCCAAGCAAGGGAATACAGGAAACTCCCTTGTCAGCGGAGCTCCCCGCTGGTAAAAGAGAATGCCCACATACTCACTACATACCCACCTTTGGCAGCAGGTAAGGGATATACATATAGCAGAGGAAACAGAGCGGCGTGACAACAAGGCAAGCGCTATTCAACACACACAAGGCCACGTTAGATTGGCGGGTCAAATATTGACAGCTTACGGGCTGCTCGTGCTCGCTTCACAGTCAGCCAAAAGGTCGGGCCGCTGGGTGCCGTGCTGTCAACGGTGGCTGGAACACGGCGGGGGGACACATAACCCTCCTGCTTTTCACTTGCCGTCAATATCTGGGGGGAAACCTGAGACCTGAGGGTAAAGTAGGTCACGGATCGGGCAAGCAAAGATCACAATCGATTTTTTTGTGGTGGTTGACGGGGTATTGAAAAGTAAGTTAGAGTGGTATAGGTTTTTTCTCTTTCTTTTTGAATACAGCTGTCGGAAAAAAAAGGAATAAAATGTAAGCATTGAAAAGTAAGTTGGAGTACGGTAGGCTCTCTCTCTCTCTTCTTTTTAGAGACGAGGGGGGAAGATGGTATTAAAGTCGGGAAATGCGGGTGGTGCTCCAGATTAAAAATCGCGGTCGAGTGCGAGGGAGCTTTCACACTTGAGGTTGAGATGTGAGGTGTTCTGTCTGTCAAGCGAAAATTCCGATCTTCTTCCCCTACCCCCATTGCCGAGACCGCCTGGACCATTATCTCTCTCTCTCTCTCTCACACACACACACAGAGCACACGCGCACACACAGACAGAGGCATACAGGGTACACACAGACAGAGAGACGGACACACACACACACACACACACACACACACACACACACACACACACAACACACACACACACACACAGCACACGCGCACACAGAGACAAAACGCATACAGTGTACACACAGACAGAGAGACGGACACACACACACACACACACACACACACACACACACACACACACACACACACACACACACACACACACACACACACACTTACAGAGCACATCACATGCGCCCACAGAGACAAAACGAATACATAAATACATACAGACGGACACACACACACACTCACACACACACACACACACACACACACACACACACACACACACACACACACACACACACACACACACACACACACACGTAGCAACAGACAGAAGACTAAAACGACAAAGGAAGGAGCTGGTAGGAAAGACATACATGATATACATAATATCATACAACCCACGAGAGACCTCTTGACACAGAGCAATGCCAACCTTCTACCCAAAATCTAGAAGAAAAAAAAAAAGATTTAAAGCGCAATATACTTGATAGGCGCTTGAGCCCCTTTCCCAGATGATACCAGTTCTCTGACTTTCGAAATTCCACCGCTGCAGACCGCCCGAAACCGTACGATAGTTTCCATGCATGTGGGAGTCAGTTCCTTACCCTGCTTGTTCCCGGGGACGGATTCAAGAACTCAATTAAAGTCGCCGCCTCTTTGATCTTTGACGACAAATGGCGTCAGATGTACGGAACGGTTGGTGTGACCTGTGAACTGAGACAGGTAGGAAGGACATAGGACAGGGCGGTGATGTGTCCCATGAAAAAATAAAATACTCGCATGGGACATGCTACAAGGCTGAAGCCAATAAACCCAGGCCTTAAAGGCCCATTTAAGGTTAAAGGATCGTTTCCCAGGAATGGACGACTCCACTACTGTCAATCAAAGGGCGCGAGCCCCCAGAATTTAGCTAATCGCGTGCCGCGGCGTAATGAGCACAACACATGACATAGTCTGGTAAACGTCCTTGCCAGACACTACAAAGAGGGAAGCACTTATAGTTTGATATGACTGCAACGTGGAAAGAAAGCAGTATGTCCATTGACGTCATTTGAGGAGCAAGACCATTACGTCAGTTTGTTTCATCTTGAAATCACCTCCTTTCCCATAAAATGACGTCATGGATGTACTGTGTTTTGCCAATACACGGCAGAGGCGGCTTGCCGAGTGGAGTCGTCTATTCTAGACTCACAAAATCTTTCTGAGCTCTTTCGGTTATGTCTGACACCGTAACCATTTAGACACCTGCACAGTGACAGCGTCCCACTGGCTGGCAAGGAATGGGAAAAGAGAGGTTCAGGGAAAATTAGATTAAAGGCGTGTGTTGTAATATTGCTGTCGCTCTTTTATCATACAAGCTTGGAAGAACCGCCTTTCAACTGTCAGGCCGCCAGTTCACTGATGTTCGATTGAAATGTCTGCCACGATTTAGTGAGTCCACGCTGGCTTCACAAAACTACTTGTCCCTCTCTCTCTCCCTTATCTGGTCGGTCGGTCGGTCGGTTACTTTGACTTCTTTTGTTTCTAGGCGGGTCTGACACCGTAGATCTCTTGAAAACCTGGTCGTCCGTCAAAGCCTAGATCTACAATCAGTTGAAGGCGTAACCGGTTTTCTCCTTTGTCTTTGGTATCAGTCTCGTTGGTGATTTATTATTTAGCTTATTTCTGGCGTTGTTTGATATTAAATGTTTATACCACTCTACCACTATTACACACGTCATGGATTGAAAATCCGTCATTTACCACGCGTGGTTTTACATTGCACCCATAGCAGTCACTCGTGAACGATGTGGCTAAAAAGTGCACAAGTTCTAGCAGTGTGTTCTGGCTAAAGGATTTACGTCACGATATGACGCCAAAAGCGACTAAAGAGTAATGTACGTCACGACATGACGCGATCCGACTTCGTACGGGAATGGGGACGTTAGAACTCGCAGTTTTTCGAAATCAACAAATACTCGTGTGCTGTATTTTCCGTAATCGGGGGCACCTCATGTTGAAAACTCTGTGTAGTCGTATGTGGAAGAAGATACGAATTGGATTTGGTCTTTTGGTTAATGTATCCGACTTCGGACCCTGAGCTGCCTGGTAAGCAGGAATTTGGTTGAATTTTTCCTTTCCAAAAATCGAGTCAAAATCAGGCGCAGACTCGTTTACGGTGACTGTACACACGCACGCACAAATATCAAGTATGCACGTTAAAATCCCCATTTCCTACCCAAGGGGCCGCGGAATGTGAAACAACCACACGCTATACATGCAGGAAAAAAGAAAAGAAGAAAGAAATGGGTGGAACTGTGGTCAGTTCAATTCTCTCCCCCCCCCCTTCCCTCTCGCCCCGTTCCCCCCGCCACCCCGATCCTCTTCCGGGTAAGGCTTTGTAGGACAAAACCACCTTATAAACTAATCACGACTGTCAGCTCGATGGACCCCGCTGGCTAGCGTACCCCTGCTAACAGTAAACGCCCTCAGTTCCTCTGTTCCGAAACCACCCCTCATCGTTCGCTGTAACCGTAAGCGCCCCCCTCCCCTTCTCGCCAGTGAATATTGTCCACCAGTACAAGGAACCTTCAGTTTATCGGGTCCAACATGTCAAACGAGCCGGCCCGGGATTGAAAGCGAACGGTAAACACAAACCTTCACGGCGGAGAGACCTGCCTTCACTTCCCACAACAACAGGATTAGGACTGGCTGGAGGGCGGCAAACCACTACAACATGAAGTGAGCGGGCGACGTACGGGTGAAACGAGCTCGCCTTGGGCATTGAAACTTCCGGCTGTAATAATTACTGTTGTATTATGTGGCACCGTATGTTCGGGCTGATCGTTGAGGGGTTCTCTCCGGGTACTCCGGCTTCCTTCCTCTCTGCTTCGGAAATGTTCAGCCGCATAAAAATAGAAATTAATTGCAAATCGAAGTTTCGAAAGTGAAACAGCTGAGCGCCGTATGTTCGGAGTCTAGTTCATGTCCGGCGTTTGAGTGAATGCGTGTGATTCACGTGAGAGTGCATGCTGGGTTTAATTCCGGCGCTTTGAGCCAACAGCGTCTTCGATATTCGCGTCGCATATCGCCCTCTATTGGCTCTTGTACCAGTCCGAGCGATGCCGGGTATGGTATGGTATGGTATGGTATGGTAGACGTCTCCTCGGCGCACATATCCACCTCTACTGAAATGCTCATGGCGCCGCAGGGCTGGAGGACGAAGCCGTGAAAGCCTGCTGCCGCTAAACGCTACTTTATGGGCAAACCTTCACCCTGCTATTCACTCTCGTGCGTGCGACAGTATTTCCGTTCTCCACGTCACCGGCCACAGCCTACTCTTCAGTCTTCGGAAGATGAGCGTGGGATCTTTACCGTGCAGACTTGCCATTGATATGAGAGGCTGTCATTATGCAGGTGTCTAATTGGTACTGTTAGAACGATACGTGATAATAATGAATTAATATAGCAAGATGGACCTTTCAGTTACTGACTTTTCATTTTGAAGGAGTCAGTTGTACTCAAAAACTGCCCCTTACCGGTCCCTCCCACAACCTCAGTGCCAGGCTATGCCAGCCGAAAGCAATGGTGCGATCAGTCCATTTCTTTGTTCATCTGATTATGACTGTTTGCCAGCACTCGAGACTGACCAGCCTGTTGTAGTTTGCGTCATGACGCTTGCCTCACTCACTCACTCACTCACTTACCGTCAGCCCTCAGCACGCACCCTGGCGGTGATTACGTCACGGCGAGCGCTGTTCCAATAAGTGAACCCACCCACCATGACACGCACCTACGGGCATGACAATCCTAGGGGGCGTTTGGCGTCACCTGGGGGCAATTAGGATTTGTTGAAGTGTTGAAGGACTTCTAGTTTGTCTATCATTTGTGTCACGCTGTGTTGAGGTGTGTGTGTGTGTGTGTGTGTGTGTGTGTGTGTGTGTGACTTTAACATCATGTTCCACCACGCATAGGTGACAACAAAGATGAGACAACAAGAAAAAGACCAGCACAAATATTTGGCCGCAGCCAGAAAGACAAGGAAATAGCCAACATACAAACAAAACCTGTACCCAAATCCCTTGATGGTTTTGATTTGTTGCTAGTCCAGACATCAAGTGTGGTGAATATGAAGACAGACTATTGGTAAAGGTTATATTGTTTTGTTTGTAAAGCACTTTGAGTCAGTGTCTAGTTGGATATTGCGTTCTCTGAATCGACATATTATTATTACTATTATTATTATTATTATTATTTATTACAGATATTCTATAGTAACTGGGTAACAACGGTCCCCCCCCCAGCCCCCCCCCCCAAAAAAAACAACAACAAAAAACAAAACAAAAACAAAACAAAACAAAACAAAAAACAAAACAAAACAAAACAAAAACACACACAAAACAAAACAAAACAAAACAACAACAACAAACAAACAACAAAACAAAACAAACAACAAAAACAAACAAACACCCCGGCCCCCCCCAAAAAAAAATAAAAATTAAAAAAAAAAAAAAAAAATAAAAAAATAAAAAAAAAAAAAAAATTGCGAGTTTGGAATGTTTGGTTAAAAAGAAAGCATTTGCTCAAAACCATACACATTGCCGACAAAAGCATTGACTCAGTCCGTATAGGTATTCGACATCATAAAAGCATTACTATCTTGTGGTCTCGGTCATTACTCTGAACATGCGGTAATCGCCTATGTTTGTACAGCAGTCATTACCTGCATTGAAAACAAACCCGGCGGCAGGAGAAAATACAGCACACGGAATATATACTGCATACAGCCTTTCCGTATACGCCGACATGTGCAAACGAACAAACACTAACAGAGACACATAAACCCATGTACATGTGTTCTCAGCTCGTTATCTGAAGCTCTACATTTCCATTCTCGGTCTGAGGTGTGCGTGGTGCAACCGAGGTTATATATGGGAAGTAAGTAGCGCTGAGAGCGCTATTTAGATCTAGGAGATGTGTGCTTTGTATACCGTTGGACAGTCTGACTTGAAAACGCATCTGTTCCGGCTGGCTTTCGACTAGGCCCGCTTGCTTCAGCTGCTCCGTGTGTGTGTGTGTGTGTGTGTGTGTGTGTGTGTGTGTGTGTGTGTGTGTGTGTGTGTGTGTGTGTGTGTGTGTGTGTGTGCGCGTGCGTGTGTGTGTGTGTGTTTGCACATTTGTTCGTATGAGTGCGGGAGAACGCGCATTGAGTCACTCTGAGAGAATTGTGAGAATATAAGTTCAATTCATTATTATTATTAATTATAAAACTTGAAAAAGTTGAGCAGTGTATTCGACCCAAGCAAGGGAATACAGGAAACTCCCTTGTCAGCGGAGCTCCCCGCTGGTAAAAGAGAATGCCCACATACTCACTACATACCCACCTTTGGCAGCAGGTAAGGGATATACATATAGCAGAGGAAACAGAGCGGCGTGACAACAAGGCAAGCGCTATTCAACACACACAAGGCCACGTTAGATTCGCGGGTCAAATATTGACAGCTTACGGGCTGCTCGTGCTCGCTTCACAGTCAGCCAAAAGGTCGGGCCGCTGGGTGCCGTGCTGTCAACGGTGGCTGGAACACGGCGGGGGGACACATAACCCTCCTGCTTTTCACTTGCCGTCAATATCTGGGGGGAAACCTGAGACCTGAGGGTAAAGTAGGTCACGGATCGGGCAAGCAAAGATCACAATCGATTTTTTTGTGGTGGTTGACGGGGTATTGAAAAGTAAGTTAGAGTGGTATAGGTTTTTTCTCTTTCTTTTTGAATACAGCTGTCGGGAAAAAAAAGGGAATAAAATGTAAGCATTGAAAAGTAAGTTGGAGTACGGTAGGCTCTCTCTCTCTCTTCTTTTTAGAGACGAGGGGGGAAGATGGTATTAAAGTCGGGAAATGCGGGTGGTGCTCCAGATTAAAAATCGCGGTCGAGTGCGAGGGAGCTTTCACACTTGAGGTTGAGATGTGAGGTGTTCTGTCTGTCAAGCGAAAATTCCGATCTTCTCCCCCTACCCCCATTGCCGAGACCGCCTGGACCATTATCTCTCTCTCTCTCTCACACACACACAGAGCACACGCGCACACACAGACAGAGGCATACAGGGTACACACAGACAGAGAGACGGACACACACACACACACACACACACACACACACACACACACACACACACACACACACACACACACACACACACACACACACACACACACACACACACACAGAACACACGCGCAAACAGAAACAAAACGCATACAGTGTACACACAGACAGAGAGACGGACACACACACACACACACACACACACACACACACACACACACACACACACACACACACACACACACACACACACACACACTTACAGAGCACATCACATGCGCCCACAGAGACAAAACGAATACATAAATACATACAGACGGACACACACACACACTCACACACACACACACACACACACACACACACACACACACACACACACACACACACACACACACACACACACACACACACACGTAGCAACAGACAGAAGACTAAAACGACAAAGGAAGGAGCTGGTAGGAAAGACATACATGATATACATAATATCATACAACCCACGAGAGACCTCTTGACACAGAGCAATGCCAACCTTCTACCCAAAATCTAGAAGAAAAAAAAAAAGATTTAAAGCGCAATATACTTGATAGGCGCTTGAGCCCCTTTCCCAGATGATACCAGTTCTCTGACTTTCGAAATTCCACCGCGCAATTCATGTTGTGGTCTGGGAACACTAGCTCGGCCCGTCAGTCACTGCCAAGCAGAAACAGGGTGGGTTAAAAAGCCCATGTTCTGTGATACGTTGTGCAGTGGTGATACGTATAGGTAATGACAATGACAATGACAATGATCCTTTATTTATCAACGGTAAAGCTATTGGCACAGTTACCATTTTCAAACTTGCTGTTGCTACTCTAAATTAAAAAAAAAGAGAGAAAGAAAGAAAGAAAGAAGAAGAAGAAAGAAAAAAAAATGAAGCAACAAACAAATAGTCAAGGACAATCATGAAGCAAACAACTAAATATAAGCCAAAAATGAAGAAAAAAACAAAAAAAAACAACAACAAACAAACAAACAAAAATCGCAACTGTATAAGAGACTACATCTAAGTTCAAAGAAAGTTTAAAAAAAAAACAAAAAAAACAGTAGCTTGCTATGTAGGCTTGAATCTGACAAAGCGTAAGCTTCTGCGCCATAGTTTAGTCATCTACTACAGGGGCGCCGGAAGATGTTGGGGGGAGGGGGGGGCAGAATCTCGGAGGGGGGAACGTTGCCCGAAGAAAGTGAAAAGCGGGGGGGGGGGGGGGGGGGGCGATCAAATGCTGCGTAGACAAAAAACCTTTTCGAACCAGGACGTTGCCCGAAAAAATTGAAAAGCGGGGGCGGGGGGGGGGGGGGGGGGGGGGATCAGAGGAGCGGACAGCCTTCGGTCCGCAAAACCAAAAGTTCTCTGTTAGGTGGGATGAGGGAGAGAGCACTAAGAGGGGTAGGGGAAGAGGTAGGGGAAGGGGGGGGGGGGCAAGACCATGGCTTTGCCCCCCCTCTTACCATAATCACCTGATTTTCCCGGGGGGGGGGGGGGGGGGGCAAAAAGACACTCTTGCCCCCCCCCCCCCCTGCTTGGGTACAGAGGGGGCAGTTCCCCCCCCCCCCCCTACCCCCCCCCCCCCCCCCCCCCCCCGGTTCCGGCGCCCCTGTACTACACTCTGACAGGTTGGCGCACTTACATGTAGCAGGTAAAGTTCGAAAAGTGGTGGTAAGTCGGGCGGTCGGTGGTCTAGTGGTTAACAGACTTGTCACCAATGCGAGAGGTCACGGGTTCGAGTCCCACTCGGGGCAAAGAATTTTTCCTTCTCGTATGTGGCATCGATCATTCGGGGGTTCTCTCCGGGTACTCCGGCTTCCTCCCCCTCTGCTTTGGAAATGTTCAGCCCACAACATTTGAAAAATAAATGCAATTCTAAATTCCGGAACTTAAATAGCTGACCCTTCGCACCACGTGATCGTAATGTGTTTATGTCCAGTGTGTGAGAGAATGTGTGATTCACGTGAGCGTGCGTGTTGGGTTCAGTTCGCGGCGCTTTGAGCCGATACATGAAATTGGGTAAAGCGCCTATACAATATTCATTATCATTATTATTATTATATTCTGACGAAATCTGGAGAGATTTTAGTGTGCAAACTTCGATCGATCGCGAGGCCGATTCATCGTCGCCGATTCTGGACCTCAAACGCATCCACACCGCGACAAATACGCTTCTCAAGATGTCTGATGGTTAAACGAGTGGCAATCAGCAGTTCACTTACGATATTTTAGTCTCTTTTAAGCAAAAACGTGCATTCCAGAAGATGTATAAAATATTCGGCGCAACCGGCCCCCTTAGTGCAGTGGTTAGCACTTCGGACCATGGACCGGGAGACCCGGGTTCGAATCCCAGCCGAGGCAAGCGGGATTTTTCTTACCTAGGTCAGCTCCTACCCAGAGCAGCCCTGTCCCGCAGTCCCAAACCATACGGACCACACGGACCTCCATGGCATCATCTTAGATTCTTACCATCATCCTCATCTTCATCCTCCTGCATAATAAAAATTGCCCCAGCTTTCGAGCCTTCCGTGGATTCCACCCATGACCTGGGAGGAACACCACTGGGGCTGGCAAAAAGAGTTGGGGAAAAAAAATCCACGCAGATTTAAACTCTGTCAGGTACAAGCCTAAATAGCGTATCACCACCACACAACGTATCACCAAGCAAGGGCGTTTACCCACCTTGGAGAACGGCTTTGAGTTTGAGCCCTAGAATCAACAACGGGGCTTTGAAACCTACGCCGCGGACGCGTGCATAAATTGTGGGTAAGCCCCAAAACACTTCAGCTGCCATTTTGGGGCCGCATTAAAATGACATAAATAAATGTCTGGTCGGTCATTACTTTCCGATTTCTATTTCACACATGACTCAGGAGTTTGATCTAAAATTCAGTGGGGAGAGAATTCCAGCCAGAAGCGTGTATGTTTTCCACAACATTGAACGGCGGTGCGTTTCATACACTGCAGTGAGATACAAATTCTTTAGAAATATGATGTTACCACGGGCCGGGGTGCAGTCAAAATGGACCCTGGTGTTTCCAAAAGTTTCCACGGCGATTCCTCTCACGTAGAGCCGTATGTTTGAAATATGAGCATGTGTGTGCAATTGCGTAGAGCTTACCTCTAGTAGCATGCATATTCTGCGACATTTTAGTTTTCTGGTAGGGTGACTAGTGACTTATGTACCCCCTCAAAATTTCTCTCAAGTTCTGCGCTCTGATTTGTGATCAAATGATGCGTAGATCAGTTGAAAGTGCTTGGTGTTTAAGAAGAATATCGGTCAAAGCATGTGCTCATGTACTTGCATTCAAAAGTGCACTGACAAATACTTCGTAAAGATTTTTCTGTGCGATCATTTTTACGTGATCCAGTCAAAATACAATTTCACTCCCAAAAGTGAACAAAATAACTATGCACCAGCCGTGACGTACGAGTTCCAAATGTTTGAAATGACGCACTTTCTTCGCGTCTTTGACCGATGACGTAACTGGAGTGTGTTTTTTGTGAACTCGTAAACCACTGAGTGGGTTATAAATAGTCATAACTCACACTTTCGCTCTCTGTTTCCTTACTATTTTCGGACGTAAAGCACTCGTAGTTAACTCACAGAAAATTTGCACTGGCGAGTGACGTAAAGTGTAGGAACGCGGTTGTCTGGTTAACAATCGGCCCCTTTCTCAATAATTTCACGCCGACAGACCGAACTTTGGAAAAACTCTGTGCTACTCAAATTCTAAAGTTTAAACACCCGGTGCCGCTGTTTGGAAACACTTTGTCCTGGAGGTGCAATTTTTTTTTTTTTTTGCTGCCACAACTCTTTGCCGGCTCCAGTGGTGTTCCTCGCTGGTAATGAGTGGAATCCACGGAGGGCTTTGAAGTTGGGGCAATTTTTATTATGCATGATGATGGAGATGAGGATGATGGTAAGTTGATGCTATGGAGGTCCGTGTGGTTTGGGACTGCGGGACAGGGCCGCATTCCACGCTTCCTGTCATAAATATGCCGGCATTAACCAGGCCCGCGAACTACGGCACCTGCGGTGCCGGTTGTGTGATCATCCACATCGTAAGACGTGTCATACCAAGGAAAGCACCCCCAAAGTCGCACCCGTGAAGTGGGTGAAGCTCGGCTGTGTGGCAATAGCCTCCCCATTGGGCCCATAGCACACCCGCTCTGGGTAGGAGCCGACCTAGGTAGGAAAAATCCCGCTTGCCTCGGCTGGGACTCGAACCCAGGTCTCCCGGTCCATAGTCCGAAGTGCTAACCACTACACTACGGGGGCCGGTGGAGGTGCAATTTCTGAAGCCGGGTCGCACCAGAAACACTGGCGCCCAGTTTGTGTTCACCCCGTGCTTATGGTATCTACGTGTAGATGTAAGTCCGGTGAATACCAGTGACACCCTTGTCGAAGGGCAAAGGAAAAAAATATGTCATGTCTTCCTGATTTGATTGATTCGTTGCAGTGTGTTCTGTTTGAATGACACATTCAGATATGAACTTGGCGTGTCTTTCATCAGCGCCATAAATCATGTTTATTTTGTCTGAGGGCGTTGGCATATTCTAAAATCAAAAAAATATATATAGAGAGAGTTTTCACAGTGAGGTGCCCCCGATTACGGAAAATACACCACACTCGTTTATTGAAATCAACAAACTCGTGTGATGTATTTTCCGTAATCGGGGGCACCGAATTGGAAAACAAAATATTTATACTACGCCCGTATCTGTATTTCTTTGATTTGAAAGCTGATGACATTGATCGGCAATCAGTTTTTTCTCCTCATTCTACTTTCATGATTCCAGGGCAGAAGAAGTAAATACGCGGACAAAGCAGCTGACATCCTATATCGTAAAGTCTCAGATTAGTGTCTGAGTCATTCGCCCTGCAGAGACGTTTCTGCAGAGTCACGAACCCACTGAACCATCGCGGCTAGTCTCAGCTGAATGAGTCTAACGATGGAACGAGGCTCGTACGGACATTTCAAGACGAGCCTAGTCTTGACTGAATAGTGTTCAGGTGGACTGTTCATTTACTGCAGCTGTCCATACCCGATAACCTGCCCGTTAAGGCCGTCTCCAATCACGGGTGGGTGGGTGGGTGGGGTGGGTGTTTGGGAGTTTAACGTCCTTTTCCACCACATAAGGGTGATATCAAAGACGGGGCATCGAGAAAAAGGCCAGCACAAATATTTGGCCCCAGCCGGGATTCGAACTCACGACCCGAGCATTGGCAGTCCAACGCTCTACCATTCGGCTACCCCGGCTCCCCGTCTCCAATCACTCTTATGACGGGGACGTTAAATCCTAACTAACCAGCCAACCGTCTGTACGTTTGTTGTTTATGCTGAACTTGTTATTTGCATGACTTGTTAACCTCATTGGTCACTGTCTACCTGCAACTACAAGATCGGTAATTCTGTCAGTGACGACTATTAGAACGTCAGTTAACAATAGAGAAAGGTCCTCCCACCTCACCCCTCCTCCCCTGCCACCGGGGGAATTTGTCACCTACTTTTCAGAAAGCGCATCAAGGTGAAATGCACGTGTTTGCTCAATTTAAACGATGTATTCTGGTAACCAGAGGTCAAAATATAGTTAGTTTTTCTTTCGGGCCCTATTTGTTTTGCAGTTGGAGAGTATGGTTTGAGACCAAACTTCCGGTCAAAATATAGTCGATATTCGTTTCTTGTTAAGTAGGTAATTTTTGATGCAATGGGTGGTCCAGGCGGGTGGGGGTGGGTGTTTTGGGGTTTAACGTCCTTTTCCACCACATAAGGGTGATATCAAAGACGGGGCAACGATGAAAAAGCCAGCACAAATATTTGGCTCCAGCCGGGATCGAACTCACGACCCGAGCATTAGAAGTCCAGCGGGGGGCGGAGGGGGTGGAGCAACTTTGTACATTGCCAATTGATGGTCTATATGTTCCCTGGTGAGAAAATGTCCATGTGATACCACACCCTCCCTTCCGAAATCTCTTGACTGGGGGTGTACATGACAGCCCCAGCCAGCCTGACTTTGGACAGGATCACCTGATCACTATGTTATCGCTCTCGTAACGCTGTCCCGGAATCGTGCATGGTTGATTCACGATCATCAATAGGATCCCACCCTATTCACGCTGACAGTGGCTTTATCGTTGAGCATACCCACACTCCAGTCCCCCAGTCTTTCACACGGGTGGGCTGGCTTTCAGCTGCCATTAGCCTGGGGGGCTATAAGCTTGCATGAGAGCGTATCGCAGTATCAGAGCAAGTAACGGTATGGTGATATGTAGTACCAAGCTTGTGCGTGTGGTCTCAGTCATTTGATCCGCAAGTCCGTTCAGGTTTTGTTGTTGTTGTTGTTGTTGTTGTTGTTTTTAAGTTGGTCTGGATTTTTTTTATTGACACGCAACCTTCAGTGACAGATACGCTGAAATGCACACGACATAAACATGCAGGTGTGTGTGTGTGGGAGGGAGAGAGAGAGAGAGAGAGAGAGAGAGAGAGAGAGAGAGGCGGATAATGTTTCACAGGATTTCTAAGCAGATCTGTATATCAATCACATACATCTTACTAGTGTTTTTTTTTTTTTTAACTTGTTAAGCTGTAAATAAACTGATCACATCTCCTCAGTTAGATTTTATTGTATTTGCTTGATTGACTTTCCTGGTTTTTAGGACACTAAGAACTGAAAAACGACCGCAATGCCAAAACCTGAAAATTTGGGAGTAAAATTACTTTGCTGGCATTTTAAGATACAAGTAAGACAAGACAAAATAAGGGGGTTGCTGTCTTGTTTTAATATCACTGCCGAAGTTCACAATGGTTTTGCCTACTTTATCTAACTTGATCTTGAATAAATGATAGAATTGGCTCACTCGCATAAAGACTTTAAGACAAATAAAAACAAAGTTACTCCCCCCTTGTAATATTGCTGCCAAATTCCACACTGGTTTTGCGTACTCTATCTCACAGAAAACATTTGAACGAATCACAAAATTAGCCAGTTCTCACGCAGATTCACAGAGACACCCGAGACGACTAAATCCAGTATTTGACGAAGTCCCCCAAACCGTTTGCATGACTCACCACAAAGCATTTGACTGGAGAATAAAATTAGTTCAATCTCACACAGACATACATGACGAATAAATCCAGTATTTGACGAAGGCACCCAAAACAGTTTACATAACTTACCGCAAAACATTATTGCCGTTATTTAATACTTGCAGGCTAAGCTTACAAGCAGCACCGGGATACGAGGGGTGTACCAGAAGGAGTGTCATAGGTGCTGTAGAACGGAAACCAGTCAAACTCCTACATGTTCTTAAAACCCACCCAAGATCTCTGTCTGTCTGTCTGTCTGTCTGTCTGTCTGTCTGTCTGTCCGTCTGTCCGTCTGTCCGTCTGCCTGCCTGCCTGTCTGTTTGTCTGCCTGTCTGCCTGTCTGTCATATCTCTGAATAGTCGTGAAACTTTTCAACCGCCTACTTCACATGAGAAGATAACGAACGACTCCATCCCCTTTAATCAAAAGGGCCGAGCCCCTAGAATTCAACCAGTCGCGTCCCGCGGTATAATGAGCACAACACATGACATGGTCTGACAAACTTTCTGCCGGACACTACAACGAGGGAAGCACGATCATGTAGTTTGACATGACTGGAACATGGAAAGGCAACAGCAAGTCCACTGACGTCATTTGAGGAAAAAAATACTATTACGTCAATTCTTTCATCTTGAAATCACTCCCTTTCCCGATACAATGACGTACTGTGTTTTGCCAATACACGGCAGAGTACAGGGGTAGTTAGTTAGTCAGTTAGTTAGTTAGTTAGTTAGTTAGGGCTTAACGCCGCGCAAGCAACAAAGACTATTTCGCGGCTAAGGCCAGAGAGTAAGCTTTATTTCGGTATACACGTTGACCAGTTTTCGTGGTCATTTCAGCAGGATAGCAGCATTTGTTTTTTACTACTTTATTATCCCTTTTCAGGAAATTCGGGCTGCTTCCCCCGGGGGAAGCGCGTCGCCGCGGTGCAGCGCCACCCAATACATATCCTATATTTTTTTTACGATTTTGCTTGGGGAGGAAAGCCGGATTACCCGGAGAGAAACCCCCGATGAGCAGCCCGGTAGCCAGGAAAAACCGGTATCACATATCACAAGCTCGACCTGGGCTCGAACCCACGCTTCATCGCCATGACATTGGTGACGGCCGTTCAGTAAAGCAGCGGCTAAATCCGACGCGCTACCTATTAGACCACCGCTCATCCCCCATGTGTGACATTACTTCTGGTACACCCCGCGCATAAGCGAAATGGGTTCTGTTGGTCATGAGGTGGATTTATCATCTGGAGGGGTTTGTCGTTAGGAGTTTGTGCCGTTTGAGCAAACACTACTTGAAGCTTGTGAGTGCACTTTTCGAGTGCCCTCAGATAAGAGCAGGCTCTTCAACTCAGACGCTAGACCATTCCTCGGTGTAGGTTTGTTTGTATTACAATTGTGTGTTCTAATTTGGGGGGGCCGTTGTGTTTGTCTTTTCTTCACCTTTTGACTCTGAGGCACGGGAAAAACGAAATTGAGAACGAAGGTAAAAAGAAACTTCATGGGAATACATGGTGGGGATAATCTCTAAAGTCGGGGGTTTGATTAGTATGCTAGGGAGGCGGGGGTGGAAACTGAGGGTGAATGTGCAAGTTTTTGTATCCCCCTCCCTATTCAAAATCTCTGTGTCTGTCTATGTCTCTGTGTCTGTCGCTGTCTGTCTGCCTACCTGTTTGTTGTCTCTCTGTCTGCATGTCTGTCTGTCACTTTTTTTGCGCGCACACACACTCACAGACAGACAGACAGACAGACAGACAGACAGACAGACAGACACACACACACACACACACACACACACACACACACACACACACACACACACACACACACACACACACACACACACACACACACCATTACCGCATGCATGAATTGGTAGGTGTATATAAATATGTAAACATATGGTATGTACTTTTTATCATTATCGGTTATTTGCCGACTAATAGATATTTGAGAGGCCGTTTTTAAACAGAGAGAGAGAGAGAGAGAGAGAGAGAGAGAGAGAGAGAATGTTTTACAACCGTGGTGTTTGTTTAACTACGGACAAGTCCCTCGCACTTACAACCCCTAGAGTTTCGCAAGTAGTAATTCAGACCAGTAAATTAAGATAAATGGCACCCTTGGGTCCGCCTGTCGACGTGAGCGGGGAGCGGAGAGGGCTTAGTGCTAAAATGGAAAGATTTCATGTCACTACAGTTTATCAAAGTCAAGTCAGGAGGTCGCCATAACTAACGGCCCGCCATTGCTGATCCAGAGACCTGTGGGTTATCGTTCATGGCTCTTCGTTTGCGTGCGTGATTGTGTGGTCTTTGGCTCGAAATCAATAAAATATGTCGAAGTTGCTGGTGCAGACTGTTAAAGAATGCTAAAGGTTTTCTGTGTTGACATGTGTTTTTCAGTGTTGTTATATATCGTTCAGAAGCGTGACCTTTCGCCACACAGACACAGAAACACGCACGTGCGCACACAGAGAAACACAAGAGCAAACACACACACACACACACACACACACACACACACACACACACACACACACACACACACACACACACACACACACACACACACCAACCCACCCCAACCCAACTACACGACGAACAGACCAGCCAACGGAACAAACAAAGCGAACTTACGGAACCGAAACGAAATATCTGGTTCATTGATTTGTTAAACGAGAGATAGATAATTATTTGAATGTATTACGTGGCAAATAATTCTGACCATCTTACATCTTTGTTTCAGATTTCCTGAAGGACATCATGCGTAATTGCAAGTTCGGAACGAAACAGCGAGATGACATCATCATCAAGCAGGGCGACATCGGCGACTGGTGAGAAGCATTTGCATCTGTGTGTTAAAATGTCTTTGCTCAATCCTTAATCCAGCCAGATTCTCTTGCAAGAATCGTTCTCAGACAGAAGCTTACGTGGTTGCACGATATGTGGCCTTTTGAAGATGGGTTGGCGGGGAGGGGAGGCTGACTGTCCCCCAGAAAACAAAACAAAACAAAACAAAACAAAACAAAACAAAACAAAACAAAACAAAACAAAACAACCCCCCCCCCTCAAAAAAAAAACAACCAAACAAACAAAAAAACAAACAAACCCAAACAAACAAACAAAACAAAAGAAAAACAAAAAACACAAAACACAAAAAAATAAAAACAACAACAACAATAACAACAAAAACAAACAAACAAAAACAAACAAACACAGAAACAAAGAAAACAAACAAAGAAACAAACAAACAAACACGAAAAAACAAACAAACCCGATGCTCTGAAATAAGCTATTCTTATCCAAAGGCTTCTCGTGCTCTAGGCACAAACACCTCAAGAATCTTACCATAACTCTTAAACGCTCACGCAAAAATTGCAATTTCACTTGAAATGTTCAGATCACTAGAAGCCACTTCAAGCCACTATTCCGCAATCTGCAGCGGTCTTGCGCCTAGCAGGAAGGCCCACGCCTTGCGTCATAGTGGCTTGGAGTGGCTCTTACTGGTGTGCAGTGCCTTGTTCTTCCTAACAAGTCTTATAATATACGTTGCGGGCAGCGTGTGATCGGGCCCGGTCTCTGAACAGTTTATCTGTCTTCTTTGAAAGTCTACTTTTTAGCGTGACTGTACTACTGTTGTGTTTTGTTTTTCAGTTTCTACGTGGTGCTATCGGGCCAGATTTCCATCTACATCCACAACCAGGACCGGGGGGACGAGGAGGAGAAACAGGAGCTGGAGTCCATCGTCCAGTACAAGGAAGGCAAACTGGACAGGACTAAACTGGGCAACTACGTCACATCTCTAGGTCTGTCCTCGTCTATGCGTGTTTGTCTGTCTGTGTCTGTCTGTTTCAAGCTTTTACTTTGCGTCTGTCTGTCTCTGTCAGTCTGTTTGTCTGTCCATCCGTCCGCCCGTCTGTCTCTGTCTCAGTCAGTGTCCAACTTTGTCAAGACAAGACCTTTACATAGTTTGGGTCTTTAAGGATTGAAACCCGTGACCGCACAATCCTGAGAGCGTATAGCACTATAAACCCCGACTGCCCGTGCGGGGCCAAAAGCGAACACAGTCTGTGAGTGTTCCATTCACGAGGGTGAGGGTTAATTATGGGTCTGGACGAAAAAGAACTGAAGAAACAAACAAATAGACATGTCTTTGATGAAGAAACGTAAAAAGAGGAAACACGGACATACGCGCAGACGAATACAAATGAAAAGTAAGAGCATGACAAACGGTTTAGATTCTGCGCGTCGTCACGGGACCATGAACGACTGAAACACTTTTTGTAGTTTATTAAGTACTACTACTACTACTACTACTACTACTGTGTACAGCTGAAGCAAGTCAGAAATGTTTGCAAGTTTGCAGGTTTATAGATGAAAAACAAAGGTATGACACTTTGTAACAGATCCTGCAGTGGATGGGAAGTCTTATGTGTACGTATGTAGAACGTCTTCTTGCCAAGTATCCATGACTATGACACATTCATCTTGTCACCTCCTCAGGTGTGGGACTGTCCTTCGGAGAAGTGGCCCTCATTGACGAAACGTGTGTCAGGACAGCCTCCATCGTTGCTGACGACAAGACGGACCTGGTGATCGTGGACAAGGCTCTCTACACTCGCTCCGTCAAGGATTCCATGGCCAAGGAATTCGAGGAGAAGAGACAGTTCATCGTCAACAACTCGCTGTTCTCATCCTGGGCGCCCAAGTACAGAAAACAGCTCACGATGGCGCTGTACAAAGAGGTCTACTCTTACGAGAGTACGTTAGTGAGACAGGGAGACGAGGTGGAGTGCGTCTATTTCATAATCAGGTGAGCAAATCGCGGAATGGTCACGCGATAACACGGTTCCGTACGACGTAAGCTGTTTTTAACTACTTTGTAATCTCTTTCGGGAAATTCAGGCTGCTTTCCCCGAGAGAAGCGCGTCGCCGCGGTGCAGCGCCACTCAATACCAGTCCTAATTTTCAGTTTTGCTGGGGGAGAAAAGCCGGATGACCCGGAGAGAAACCCCCGATGAGCAGCCCCGTAGCCAGGAAAAACCGGTATCACATATCACAAGCCGTTGAAGAACTGTTACCTGATTTTCGCAAATAGCGGTAGAGACCGAAATTGTGCGGGTTTTGGAAATTACAGAACAGGAGGGTGGGTGGGTGGGTGTTTAGGGGTTTAACGTCCTTTTCCACCACATAGGGTGATATCAAAGACGGGGCAACGATGACAAAGCCAGCACAATATTTGGCCCCAGCCGGGATCGAACTCACAACCCGAGCATTAGAAGTCCAACGCTGTACCATTCGACCACCCCGGCTCCCCTACAGAACAGGAACATACCACGTAATGACGCAGGTAAAAAAAATTAAGACAAGTGGCAAACTGAACGCATTTGTGTCAGTAAACGCTTGTACCCTATTTCAAAATAAGAACACTATGGTCATCACAGCCAGAACTGGCGCGGCGCAGCGATGGCATATGTCCTTTTATGCAGCGCTGTTAATAATAATAATAATAATAATAATGGGTATTTAAGGGACGCCTTTCCTCCCGCAGGAGCTCAGGGCGCCTTACAGTCAACACGCACTCACTCACACAGAAACGGAAACACACGCAACATTCCTTCACACATACAGTTAACTACAAACACATAATGTGCAGCATCATACACACGCGGTACTACTAAATTAATGTTGTTGCCGACGAAACAACATTAATTTAGTAGTAGCGCGTGTTTTTGGCTTTGGGTTGTAAACATACCGTCATTAACTTGTGTTTCATCTCTAGAGGACAAGTGGAGATTCAGATTGACCCGTCAACACATCCCGCGCAGTACCCCAAGATCTTCATAGCAGCCAACCAGAACGAGGCAGAAAAGTGAGTTCCGTCCTTCTGCTTGTTATTCGCTTCTATTTTGGACGTGAACGGGTGGATTGGTGTTTAGGAGTTTAACGTCCTTTTCCACCACGTGTGGGTGATATCAAAGACGGGGCAACGATGAAAAAGCATAAATAATTATTTGGCCCCGACCGGGATTCGAACTCATGGACGTGAACTGTTTTGGCAATAATTTGTTTTGGTACAGTATGAAAGTGTAACGTCGGTAGAAACAGCTCGTGTTCAAGATGCATTTAAAAAGAGTAAAAAAAAATAAAAAAATGCAGCCTTTAGCTATATCACTTTCTTCCCCATGCATGTAGGTAACTCAATGGGTAGGCGGGTGGGTGTTTGGGAGTGGAACGTCCTTCTCCACTATTTACATGTGATATCAAGGACGGGGCAACGAGAAAAAGGCTAGCACAAATATTTGGCCACCCCGCCCCAGGCGGGGTAATTCAATGGACAACAACAACAACAACAACAACAACAATAATAATAATAATAATAATAATAAATTGATAATAATAATAATAATAATAATAATATTATTATTGTTGTTATTGCCTGTCCATGTGTGATATAATGCTATATACACCTTTCAGGTTGATACGAAAGTCCGATAAAGCCAGACCGCCAACGGAGGTCCAATTTAGTAACAATATAAAAAAGCGAGACAACTCCATCAGGAGTAGGCGACTCTGTTATCTCGGTATCAACGAAACTGTGGGTAAGTGCACTGTACTTTTACATTGTTAAACGGTGATATTGTGCGATGCTGTCTCGCTTAATGATATTTTTTGATCAAATTTTATTCTGATCTTAAGTTTTAGCTTAATTTTTAGTATTGTTAGTTAGCTAGTTAGCTGTTTAGGGCTTTACGCCGCGCAAGCAACAAGGACTATTTCGCGGCTATTAATTTTTAGTATAATTTTTAATTTAATTTTTTTGGTTTAATTTATAGTTTTAAATTTTAGTTTAATATTTTGGTTTAATTTTTAGTTTATTTTGATTTTTTTAAAAATGAGAATGGCTGTACTATTTTTAAATGCAAAGTATGTGTATGGAGTTTGACTGTTTTAAGCGAATGAACAACAGCAAGACACGTTAATATGAGATCATATTAAGGAATGATCAAAGCAGGAGCCCAAGCATGAACACCCCGTGCCCACGATATGATAAGACTGGATAAAAAGAAACAGCCACTGCACACCAGTAGCAGCCACTTCAAGCCACTAGGCATGGGCCTTCCCGCTAGGCCCGAGACCGCTGCAGATTGCATTATAGTGGCTTGAAGTGGTTCCTAATGTAAAACCGCGAATTTTGCACTGGCATTTAAGACATACCAGTAACAATACCAGCTAACGAGTATCACGTGCTTCTCCACAGGAGACACCGAGATGACGATGGAGCTGGACACGTACCTACAGACGGCCGTGTGCAAGGAGCAGACAGAGGTCCTGGTGCTGGAGAAGAAACACTACGAGAGACTCTTCCTCAAGAGGCACCCACGCACCATCGACGCCATGCAGAGGCAGATAGGGGTCAAGCTACGCACTCGCCAGTCCCTGCTGTCCTCCAAGGACGACATCCCATTCCTGGGATACTTGGCCAACATCATCGACACCAAGCTGCAGCCGCCTCCGGTCCAGGAGAAGGAGAAGCTGGAGCCGACAGTGTCTGAAGCCGAGAAGGAGTTTCTGAACCACAAGGGGCCTTTGATAGACCAGCATGGGCCTGGCAGTGTGTTTTACCTGATCAAGGTTCGGGAGAAGACCAAGCTGAAGCTCAGGTCCAAGAGAGAGCGGATCCCGGAGAGGCCTCAGGCGTTCAAGAACTTGCCCACCAGTGTCATCATGGCCGCGCAGCAGCTGATGAACGGGGGGTCACATGACGGGGCACATGACCCGGACAACCGGCCTTACAGTGCTAGAGGGCGAGACAGGGTCAACGCGCAGCCGCGGTCCTTCCGGAGAATACAGAGCGCCCATCAGGTAGGACGTTTCTGAACGTGACGATCTGTCGTTGTTGCTTTAACTAGTAGACATTTACCCCGGATTTTTTTTTTTTGATGTGAACACGTTTCGTCAACTGTCTGTACAAACAGCAGCATGTTACGGACGTGTGACTGTCATTTCAAAAGAATTAACCAGTTCTTAACTTGCTGGCATTCTTAGGGTTAAGTTGTTCTTTGTATGCTTGCCATCATGCATCTCGTTTAGAAAGAGAATCATACTTTGCTTGACGAGGGAAAGGTCAGCATTTCTCAGAATGAACACATCCCTCGTGCAGAAGTTTCGCTACGCACGTGCAGAAGGTAATGCACACACGCCACGCTGTAACGAACCAAGAAGACACAAGGGCAAACATACAGGAAACAACTTAACCCTAAGAATGCCAACAAGTTAAGAACTGCTTGATGAATATTAACCCCTTCTGAAATGACAGTCACGCGTCCGTGACACAGTAGTTTTTTTTTTTTGTTTTTTTTTTTTAACCGCTTTAACCGCAGTTGTGTTTTTCAGTGAAGTTTATGCTGCCGTATTTTAAAAATATTATTTATCACGCGCGTCGTTTCAGTCAATCGCAGATACACAGCATAATGAGTCGACTAGGTTACTAACACTCATGTTACTTCTTTTGTGACTGACTGTTTAGGGACAGTTGCTTTGTCAGCGATTTCGTCCAGATGCTGATAGTGATGAACTTGTCTAGTGATCTGAATGGAGTCTTTGTGCTGCTTGAAAGTTGTAGTTTAGGCTGATGGCACACGGGAGACGTTTTCGTTCTAACAAACACTGAAAACAGCCCAAATCGCGCGCAGAGCGTTGGACTTCTAATGCTCTGGTCGTGAGTTCGTATCCCGGCTGGGGCCAAATATTTGTGCTGGCTTTTTCATCGTTGTCCCGTCTTTGATATCACCCGTATGTGGTGGAAAAGGACGTTAAACCCCCAGACACCCACCCACCCACCCACCCGCGCTCTGGAAAACTTAGGGCAAAGGCATGTTGTAGCCGTGTGTCACACGAAGCACACGGAAAAACACCATGTTCGCTGTTTGTTCGGACCGAAAACACTCCCGTCTGACATCGACGTTATCAACTTTTATTTTGATAACTTGATATTTTTAGATAACATAGCTTGCTTTTTGTGCGTTACAAGTAATCAAGAGAGACCTTAGGTTTTTTTTTTTTTTTTTGCTTTTGTGTAGTTCATTGTAGCTCAGTGCATTTCGAGATGGCATCTTGTAGCCCGTACTCGCTCCACCCAGTTTCTCAAAAGTCCGGCCAGCGTCGTGCTTGCGACAGTTCCAGCGTTCGTCTGGAAACCAGAGGGCCTGTACATTTCGTGCACTTTGGCGGTCCATCGTGAACCTCTGCCCCCTGTTATGTATGTCTCTGCTCTGCCGTATTACGCGCGCACACCCGCTTAAAGTCCCAGTGCGTATGACAGACATACAAGAGCGTGTGGAACCTTTTTTTATCGAATGCGTTGACTGTGTGCATCAGAATCAGTCACTTGTATCACAGTATAGCATCTGAGACCATTGTGGTGACTCAGGCCGGCATACCGCGTACTTAGCAGACGACGAGGAGCAGCTAGACGGCGCTGATTGGTGGTTATTTTTAGAAGCGTTGTCGAGTCCCGTTGTGTTCAGGAATGGACCCTAGGCTCCAAGCCTCAAAGTCATATTTCGCTACTGTTAGAAGCCACAAAGGCACGAAAACTTTTGTGATAGTCAAGTGAAACATCCTTCTACCTGACAAACAGCCTTGGAGCGTCGAGCTCGGGTCGTGAGTTCGAGTCCCGGCTGGGGCCAAATATTTGTGCTGGCCTTTTTTCTCGTTGTCCCGTCTGTCTTTGATATCATCCTTACGTGGTGGAAAAGGACGTTAAACTCCCAAACACCCACCCACCGACCCCTGAAAGCTTCGAAAGCGGCAGTTTTCGATCTCAGCGGCGTTATGAACATAGATGCTTTGACAGTCTGGCTTGAGGAATGAAATTGCTTACTGCTTTTTGAATTGCGAGCTTGTGTGACACATTTCCGTCACTGTTGTTGCTTGTAGGAAGAGGAGGAGGTACAGGAGGAGGTAGTAGGAGGTACAGATCTAGGCGAAGGAGGGGAGGAGGAGGAGGTGAGTCAGTTTCTGTACCCGGGCGTGTAACATTATTCTATATCATATTGTGTATTATCATTTAATGTTGTATGTATCCGCTTCTTTTGCTTCTACTTGCAATGTGCATGCTTTTTCTTAGAGCTGTAACCTTGTAACAACAGCAGTCTTAGGTTTGTGAGTTTTTTTTTTTGTTTTTTTTTAAAAATTGTTATCTGTGTATTGTTTTCATGATTTGGGCTCAACATATTGTTGCCGTGGTATGGCTTATGTGTTTGATGTGTCTATGTGCGTGCGTGCGTGTGTGTGTGTGTGTGTGTGTGTGTGTGTGTGTGTGTGTGTGTGTGTGTGTGTGTGTGTGCGTGCGTGTGCGTGTGTGTGCGTGTGTGTGTGTGTGTGTGTGTGTGTGTGTGTGTGTGGAGGTAGGGTACGTAGGGGAGCAAAGCAAGGACAAAGATATGTTGTCTTATTAAACTTTCATTTCATTTCAATTCATTTTGTCTGTTCGTGTCTGTGTCCGCCTGTGTCTGTCTGTGTCTGGTTGTCCGTCTCTTTGTGTCCGTCTTTCCGTCTGTCTCTGCATGCTGTGTAGGCTTCGTGTTACTTTTCCTCAGCCACTGTCTGTCCATATTCAAAGATTTTTTTCTGTCAGTTCTTTCGGCCTGTGTTCCTTCACACAGAATCTCTGTCTCTAAACTGGGGAGCCGGAGTGGCCGAATGGTAGAGCGTTGGACTTTTAATGCTCGGGTCGTGAGTTCGTATCCCGGCTGGGGCCAAATATTTGTGCTGGCGTTTTCATCGTTGCCCCGTCTTTGATATCACCCGTACGGGATGGAAAAGGACGTTAAACCCCCAGACACCCATCCTCCCCTGTCTCTCAACTACTGTTTACATTCCTTTTACTGTTCGTCATAATTATATTAAATACTATCTTTCATTTACAACTGCCTCTATTATCTCACTGTTCGCTTTTCACTGTCTGTGTTCTTTCACAGAACGTGCCGTCGCTGTTTTGCTCTTTTATGAATTCCTACATTTCTCAGCGATCTCACCTTTCGCGCAAATCTCAACTATATCACCAACCATTTCACACGTATCTCAGCATCTAGCCAAGTCTTTCACACAAATCTCAACATGTAGTCATGTCTTTCACACTTATCTCAACATCTCGCCATTGTCTTTCACACTTACCTCAACATGTTGCTATGTCTTTCACACATAATCATCTCAACATCTCGATTTGTATCCGCAATATCTCACTGTCAGTGTTTCTTCTTCTCAGTCTGCTGTGTTGTTTTTTCACACACATGTCTCAGCTATCTCACGACGTCGTTCATATATTTATCTCACCATGTATCCACATTATCTCATTGTTCGCTGTTCACGGCCAGTGTTTCTTCTCCTTTTCAGTCTGCTGTGTTGGTCTTTCACACATGTCTCAGCTATCTCACGACGTCGTTCACACGTATTTATCTCACCATGTATCCACATTCTCTCATTGTTCGCTGTTCACGGCCAGTGTTTCTTCCAGGCCTCAGCGGATACCACCATCCCGGACACTGGAGACTCGGCAGACCTGTCCGATGGCTGGGACTCTGGTAACTATAGCAACGGGATGAGCGGCGAGAATCCGGAAGAGCACGACGCCAGACTCAGCTTCCTGGAAGAGCGGATCCGGAACTGGCTCAGGAAAGACAACCCTCGGGCAGGCGGCCCCCAGGTGGCGCAGCTGAGGCGACTGACGGCGCAGGTGAGCTTGAAATACAGATTGACCCGATTTGAAAATGGAAAAATCCCACCAAATTCCTGCCCACCAGGGATTCGAACTAGGCAGCTTACGATCAGAAGTGGGATACCTTAACCACAAGACCAGATCCCCTGTCACTACACTTGTCCGCTGTGAATCAGTCTTAGAATATACGGGTCTTTATAAGGATGATGACGACGATGATGACGACGGTGACGATAATGACGACGACGATGACGACAACGACGATGACGATGATGATATAACTTCAACCACCAATGGTTGACTGTCGCTGGACATGAAAACACAGCCTCGGCCACTGTGACGATGACGCTGACGTTGACAATGACGACGACGATGACATTGACAATGACGACGACGACGATGATGATTATTACGACGACGATGACGATGATGAAGATGATGTTATAACTTCAGCCATCAGTGGTTGACTGTTGCAGGACATGGAGACACAGCCTCGGCCACTGTGACGACGACGATGACAATGACGACGATGACAATGCCAATGACGACGATGACGATGACAATGACGACGATGACAATGCCAATGACGACGACGACGATGACAATGACGACGATGACAATGCCAATGACGACGATGACGATGACAATGACGACGATGACAATGACGACGATGACGATGACAATGACGACGATGACGATGACGACGATGACGATGACAATGACGACGACGATGACGATGATTATTATTACGACGACGACGACGACGATGATGATGACGATGATGATATAACTTCAATGGTTGACTGTCGCAGGACATGGAGACACAGCCTCGGCCAGGGAACAAAGTCGTCATCCGCAGACGGCGTCGTCATCACTCGGGGACGATGCTGGACGGGAACCCGAGACCCAAGAAGGACGACGGCAAGACAGCGCCCTACAAGATCCTCCTAGGCACCAAGTCCTAACCTTGCCTCAGGCTACAGTGCATTCCCGCCATACACGGAGCTCATTTGCCCTGCGTATCACCTGCTGCACGTTGTGCTCTGCTGGTCAATCAGAGTAGAGATTCCTGCCGGCTGCTGGAGGACAAACAAACCGTGCGCCGTAGGAAAAGCACGACTGTGTCCGCCACGCACGTTTTTGATGACGCAGAGGGAATGAGTTGTGTACCAACTTTGGTGTAATGGTTAGAGGGCCTAAGACAGTGCTTTGCAAATCCACCCCAGACACCCCCTAGCAAAGCTTCCTCCCCCCCCCCACCCGTCCCCCCTTTAGAAAAAAAAAGAAAAAAAAAGGTAATCGCTGTTGGTTCGTCAAGCACCACTCTTCGGCTAAGACCACGCAGCCGACAAGTCTAAGTAGATTCATCTAAGTTGTAAACAAAACCCGTTCTTAATGTATGATTGTATCTCGGAAATAGGATATTTTACTCTCACGATACGAACTATAAATTCATACGTCGATATGCGAAGACATGTACACGGAACATAGTAGACGCTCTACATAATTCTTTTTGGCCGTCTGGCAAGCCGGTTTAAGTGTCCGATATTCTCAGAGCTATGCCGGATGGCCTAGTCCCCCTAAGTATTTATGCCTTTTTGCTGTTTGATTTGGAGTTGGAGGAAATAGGAGTACTCATGATATGTAAATAGAACTGACGGCTGGTGAAAAGGTGAATGGCATAATATATATCTGTGGTACATGCACGTGCACAATGTTCAGAGATTGACATTTCTGTCTTGTGATAGCGTTTGACGCAGAGAGAGAGAGAGAGAGAGAGAGAGAGAGAGAGAGAGAGAGAGAGAGAGAGAGAGAGAGAGAGAGTGTGTGTGTGTGTGTGTGTGTGTGTGTGTGTGTGTGTGTGTGTGTGTGTGTGTGTGTGTGTGTGTGTGTGTGTGAAAGTACAGGGAAGCAATTATTTTTGTGAGAGTGTAAAATGTGCGAGCCATAAATATAATATTACACGCATACGCAATAAAGTCTCCCTCCTGTCCTTTGAAATGCTGTCATGTTTTTGTACGTCTTATACGTGTGTCAGTGAGTTTAGGTGGTACGTACGTACGTACACAACACAACACAACACAACACAACACAACACAACACAACACAACACAACACAACACAACACAACACAACACAACACACACACACAAACAGACACAGACACACACACACACACACACACACACACACACACACACACACACACACACACACAGAGTAATAAATTTACTGATTACACACACACACACACACACACACACACACACACACACACACACACGCACGCACACACGCACGCACGCACAGAGTAATAAATTTATTACCTTGCTAATTACAAAAAAACGCAAACAAACCGCACACGCACACGCACACACACACACACACGCACACACACACGCACGCACGCATGCACACACGCACGCACACACGCACGCACGCACACGCAAGATTATGAACACGCCACCTGTGACCACTGGAACAGTATGTACTTCTTGCGATGGGAGAACTGAGCCTACCAATCTGTATTGAAATGGAAGGAATCTCAGGAGCGGCAGATCTACTCGACAAATTGATCCAAGGGAGCAAACTACAGTACTCGTATGTATGAAGAAAGCTGAGTCAGAGCGGATTGTGCCCCTTCGGCGTTTCAAATCCCTGTATATACTTATAGGTAAAGGTGTTTGACTTCCTCTTTCGCAGTCTTTGTGTTTAGTGTCGTCGCTGACACGGTCCGCTGCACCCTATGTGCCGAACACCATTGAAGCTTTCAGAGACTTGACGCTGATATCATCAGCATATAGGTGCGTCAGCGGATTTATTAAACCGTTCCACAACACACTTTATAATAATAAGAATGAGTATTGTATAGGCGCTTTACCCAATGTCATGAATCGGCTCAAAGCGCCGCGAACTGAACCTCACGTGAATCACACGCATTCTCTCACACACTGGACATAAACGCATTACAATCACGTGGTGCGAAGGGTCAGCTCAGCTATTGAAATTTCGGAATTTAGAATGGCATGTATTTTTTTCAAATTTGGTGGGCTGAACATTTCCACAGCAGAGGGGGAGGAAGCTGGAGTACGCGGAGAGAACCCCCGACGATCGGCCCGAATAAACGGTGCCACATACGAGAAGGGAAAAATTCTTTGTCCTGGGTGGGACTCGAACTCCTGACCTCTCGCACTGGTGACAAGTCTCCTAACCACCAGACCACCGACCGCCCCTATAAATTATATAATTATCCAGTCGTTTATACCACTCTACCACTCTACTTCAGGTCATGGTTTAAAAAGTCCGTAATTCACCACGCGTGGCTTCACATTGTACCCATACAATCATGGATGTACCTAAAAAGTGCACATGCACTACCGCAAGCAATGTTCATGCAGGGTGTTCTGGCGAAAGAATTTACGTGACGACAGGGAACCCTCGAACTGTGCACGGCACATGGGGTGATACGCGTAAGCTAGTTCGTATATTCTACAGACGAGAGTCTGTAGCACACTAGTGGGAAAACACGGTTGGAAATCTGTTGTCCGTGGCGCATCCAAGTCCGTGCAGCAGGGAGCAACAAAATTGAAACGAAGAAGAACCTGAAAAGGAATACATGTTACTGTTGAAAAGTTGTTTACGCGCGGGGTAGAGGAGTGCTTTAAGCGATGGTTTACGATCTTGCGGTGAAAATTTGTACCAGTCACCATCAGAAAACAGCACAACCCTGTTCCGGGTCCGTCGATAATTCTAGGCCCCTGCGACGACGGCCAAGTCGGGCTAACCGAGACCGAGCCGAGCTAAGTGATACTTAAGAAGGAAAAAACAAAAATACTCGGTGACCAGGAAAGTGGACAGTTGCGAACAACTTTGAGGTCCCCGTGTTATTTCACAGTTGCACAGAAGCGGTGAAAACTGTCGCATTCACCACCACAGTATTATTCTCTGCCTGTTTCGAGATTATTGCCTGTTTGAGTTGTCCCCCGTGCATACACAGAGCCGCAGCACGCATGCATTTTTCGTGGCAGCTTTATGCGTGCTTGTCTAAAGGCCCCGATCCACGATCCCTCACGGCCGTACGGCACCGCCGTGTGACTTTGCCTGATGAGGCATGCCGTACAGCAGGAAGCGCTACACGGTCTAGCAATGCAATACGGCCCTGCCGGACGGAAGTACGTAATAGTTTATACACAGTGTGGTCCTACGCTTCCTGTCATAAATATCCCGGCATTAACCAGGCCCGGGAACTACGGTACCTGCGGTGCCGGCCGTGTAATCATCCACATCGTAAGACGTGTCATACCAAGGGAAGCACCCCCAAAGTCGCACCCGTGAAGTGGGTGAAGCTCGGCTGTGTGGCAACAGCCTCCCCATTGGGCCCATAGCACACCCGCTCTGGGTAGGAGCCGACCTAGGTAGGAAAAATCCCGCTTGCCTCGGCTGGGACTCGAACCCGGGTCTCCCGGTCCATGGTCCGAAGTGCTAACCACTACACTACGGGGGCCGGTTGTTTTGGAACAGTTTTGCTCGTCAGTGATTAGTACAGCTCTTAATGCAATACAATGTTGAATGTCGAACATTCAAATTTTACTACTGTTGTTACATTACTGCAACACTCAGTCAAGTCTTGTCCGTGTCAGTGTGAACTGGGGCCAAATATTTGTGCTGGCTTTTTCATCGTTGCCCCGTCTTTGATATCACCCTTATGTGGTGGAAAAGGACGTTAAACTTCCAAACACCCACCCACCCACCCACCCGTGTCAGTGTTGCTTTGTTGCTGCCTGCTGCACGAACCTGGATGTGCCCTAGTCATGGTGTCCCTCTCCTGTAATCGAGGGTCATGGATCTAACCATAGGAAAAAAATCAACACATTAATATCTCTGTTGTGGCTGGACCAGTATTTATATAATGATTGGATACAATTGGCACTGAATAACGCTCCATGAAAATATACGCTTTAGCCCTACAAGTTACAGTGCGTGCGTGTCTCAGTGGAAAATGTCCAACGCTGACACTGTGAGGTGAGGTTCCCCGTGCGCCATAGGGGATCCCATTCTAACTTCAATCTAGTTCAGCTAGTAAAACATCATCGTACAGCTTAGGTACGCTGCCATTCTTCTTAAATTAGTCTGATGTTATAGCCACCACGCAAAAGATGTAGCCACCAACAAGTTTGTTTGTTTGGATCCCTAACCCAGGATGTGACTTCCCCGATCACTCATGGGTTACCGGAACTAGATGCGCCCCGGACAAAAGATTTCCAACAGTTTTAATAATAATAATAATAATACATAGCTTTTATAGAGCGCCGTTCTCCAATGACTCGCTGCGCGTTAAAGCACACACACACACACACACACACACACACACACACACACACACACACACACACACACACACACACACACACACACACACACACACACACACACACACACACACACACACACACGCTATTTACATCCCTTCAGCATACATACAATTGGCAGTGCAACTGACGGACTCATGATACACACAGACAGACTTAACAGAGGTTTAGCTATCAAAGGCTTGGCGGAAGAGATAGGTCTTCAGATGCGATTTAAACAGAGGCGGTGAGGTCTGAAGGCGGAGTTCGATTGGCAAGGAGTTCCAGACAGTCGGGGCTAAGAAGCTGAAAGTTTTCCCAATAAAGTGCTACAAACTCTAGTCTGTAGTGTTTGTAATATACGAACTAATTTCACACATATGGCCTGACACGTGCGCGGTCCTCATCAAAGCGTTTTAACTGAAGCAGCACCAGACATAACTGCCCGCCGTCTTCACCGAAGCACCCTCTCAGCTGTGTGTACGACAGTCACAAACTTTGTGGGGTGTCACCGTTAATTTTATTTGCGCAAAGCGATAGGGGGGAGTACGTGTTGCGCAGGCTGAAAACGTTCATTGCAATACTTTGTTATGGCTTTGGCATGAGCAGTCGGCTGGAACGCAAATCGATCGCAAAAGCTTCGGTGACAACAGCGTGGCTGCTTGCAGCGATGATAAGCGTTTCGATTGGAAATGTAGTATGACCGATCTGGCGACAGCGCTACTTCCTGATTTTGTGTTTGGAATAGAGCCAACCGGGGCTTTTGTGGTTCTAGCGTACTCGCAGCTGCTGTGTATTTGTGGATAGTTGAAGATCTTGACAGGCATCCGGGTAACCTTGTTTTCACTTGCGATTCTGTCTCAGCGATTGGACTAAAATACCGTTAGCTTTGAGAGATCGTGTTGCGGTTGGTAGCGTGAGTCATCGCTTCATGGGCGAGAGGTGTCTCCAAAAAGACATTCTGTTAACATAAGAAGACATCTGTCAGACCAGAGATGTCATACTCATAGGTAAGGCTTATTCACTTCATTAGTTGGAACTTTTAGAACCAGTTTTATCGATCTCATCTGTTGTAGGTTTAGGATCAGTCTCATTAATTTTAGCATCTGGCTGTGATGCCATTTGGGTTCCGTTATGCTGCGGCTTTTGTATTAATGTTAATGTTGAGTACTTCTTATCTTGCTAGTTATGATTGTGCTGGTGTTGCTGATTTTGTGGAAAGCTAAGGTTTGTATGTAGTGTGTTTGTGCTGCTTGTGAGTGTATGTGTGTGTGTGTGTGGGGGGGGGGGGGTGGAAGTGAGGTGTGTGTGTGTGTGTGTGTGTGTGTGTGTGTGTGCGTGTGTGCGTGTGCGTGCGTGTGTGTGCGTGTGTGTGTGCGTGCGTGTGTGTGTGTGTGTGTGTGTGTGGGGGGGGGGGTGGAAGTGAGGTGTGTGTGTGTGTGTGTGGGGGGGGGGGGGTGGAAGTGAGGTGTGTGTGTGTGTGTGTGGGGGGGGGGGGGGTGGAAGTGAGGTGTGTGTGTGTGTGTGTGTGTGGGGGGGGGGGGGGGTGGAAGTGAGGTGTGTGTGTGTGTGTGTGTGTGTGTGTGTGTGTGTGTGTGTGTGTGTGTGTGTGTGTGTGTGTGTGTGTGTTTTATCTAGGAGGTATGTTTAGTAATGTTTAATTGTATAGGTATATTTAGTCCTCTGCAGATCCTTCCGCTTTTTATGTTGTGTGAGTGACTGTGATAATTGACCCGACTTCACACAACATTTCTATGTTTTATTGTTTTATCCATTGAAACACATAAATTATTATTATTATTATTACCAGGAAAGGCTGTGCCCAAATGGGCTGACGACAATAAATAAATCAATAAATCAATAAATCAATAAATTTATCTGCTTGATTTAAATTTGGCCTAGCGGGAGTGTTGCGCTCTGATTATACTCGTGTTTACTGCGACAGCCGTCAAGGAACCGTTAATCCTGCCTGATTTTCGCATACAGTGCTAAAGCAAAACAACAACAACAACAACAACAACAACAAACGTGAGATACTTGTGTGCGTGGTACGAAATGTGTTAAAGCCAAAATATTGACATGCCGGGGGTGACTTTTCAAAGTAGTGTTTTTGTACCGTTACGTCGCTGAAGATAGTGTTGCGCAAGGTTGCAGCTTCGTTTCCGCTTTGACTCCTGGGGCTTTCTCGCAGAGTATCGTGGGAGACTCTCCGCAGTCCAGAACCTTGAGCCGCGTCAGCACACGACCCTTGGTTTTTAGTCTCGGTATTCTGCAACGAGGCAGTCCTGAGTGCAGTCTTCACTTGACCATGACCGCAGTAAGTATATACATGAAACTTTCTTCTCAGTACTGATATCGTTCCAACCCTGTACACGTTCCATTGGCGTCATCCTTACGTTCCGTAAGCGCCGATTATATTTTCTTTTGATAACGGTAAGTTACGTTAACAACGGTATCAATTTTACTTGAAACTGATTTTTTGGGGGACAAGAGAATTTACTACCTTATTTTAGAAGTATTTAAAAAAATGTTCTGTATTATTATACGGACGATGAATTGGTTGATTAGACTGATTGGGTGAGTGAGTAATTTACTTGAGTGACTGACCGACTGATTGTGTGAGTGAGTAATTTACTTGAGTGACTGACCGACTGATTGTGTGAGTGAGTAATTTACTTGAGTGACTGACCGACTGATTGTGTGAGTGAGTAATTTACTTGAGTGACTGACCGACTGATTGTGTGAGTGAGTAATTTACTTGAGTGACTGACCGACTGATTGTGTGAGTGAGTAATTTACTTGAGTGACTGACCGACTGATTGGGTGAGTGAGTAATTTACTTGAGTGACTGACCGACTGATTGTGTGAGTGAGTAATTTACTTGAGTGACTGACCGACTGAATGGGTGAGTGAGTAGTTTGCTTGACTGGCTGACAGACTGATTGGGTGAGTGAGTAATTTACTTGACTGACTGACTGACCGACTGATTGGGTGAGTGAGTAATTTACTTGATTGACTGACCGACTGATTGGGTGAGTGAGTAATTGATTGGTTGACCGACTGATTGGGTGAGTGAGTAATTTGCCTTTCGTAACTTCCTGCTTGTTGTTCCTTGTACACAATACGGGGAGCCGGGGTGGCCGAATGGTAGAGCGTTGGACTTCCAATGCTCGGGGCGTGAGTTCGTACCCCGGCTGGGGCCAAATATTTGGTCTGGCTTTTGCATTGTTGCCCCGTCTTTGATATCACCCGTATGTGGTGGAAAAGGACGTTAAACCCCCAAGCCCCCACCCTTGTACACAATACGGATCTACAGCATCGGGAAATCCCGATACGACTCATTACGAGTGTAGACGGCGGCACACAAACGTTGTACTACTACGACAATACGGTTCATCGGTTCAGCACAAAGAATGTCATGACGGTGCATTTGTTGTGTTTTGTTTGGACACAGCGTGGTACACTGGAACAAAATGTAGTGCGGTATCGCGCGTATTCCATACTGGCAGATCGCCAGCGTGTATCGCCCTACCTCACACTATAAAACACATTTGCCTGGACATGTCTCTGTCTCTCTACCTGTTTGTTATGTTTTGTTTGGACACAGCGTGGTACACTGGAACAAAATGTAGTGCGGTATCGCGCGTATTCCATACTGGCAGATCGCCAGCGTGTATCGCCCTACCTCACACTATAAAACACATTTGCCTGTACATGTCTCTGTCTCTCTGCCTGTTTGTTATTGAAAGACAGAGAGACAGTCTCTGTCTGTTTGCCTTTATTACTGAAACTGTTTATGTTCCTGTGGGTTTTTTTGTTTTTGTTTTTTTCGCTGTGTGCGATTTTCTCTGCTTTGTGTGTAGTTATAGTCTTAGCAACTTAGAAAGGACAGTTCTTCGATACATGCATGCCGATATCTTTTTACCCTTGTATAATAAAAATGTCATTGTCATTGTCTGTCCCCCCCCCCCCCTCCTCTCTCGTCTTTTTCCTCTGTTACTTATTTGGCGATTTATTGCAATGACGTATTGTGTTTATTGACATGGTGAACCACAAAGAAAGCAAATTTGAAGTCATATAAGCATGAGAGGTAGGTGTATGTGCCTTAGATGTACGT